>JAPTYO010000029.1:1200000-1695000 GCA_036873135.1 Clarkia xantiana subsp. parviflora
CCTCGTCTCTAGGTTTGGTTGCGGAACTCCACCCTCCATCTCGTTCGCCAAGCCTTCCCGAGCATCACCGGACGTCCATCTTGATCGCCGGCAACCGCGACAGTATCAACATCCACCGATTGCTCTTCCTCTCATGAAGTTTGTTGGATCACGGGCGAAGTTCCGTTACGTCCTTGACGGAATGCTCTGGACTCCTGGGCTCCGCGTAATCCTGCAAAAGGGGATGACCTGGGTGGTGACCCAGAATCCCTCTCCGATGCTTAAATGAGTATATGATCAATGAGGTGGCAGCAGTAATCTAAGTACGTATTAGATGATTAGCGTTTTCTGAGGTAACTTCTTCCTTTATATAGGAAGGGAAGTTACTCAGTTACCTGTGGCCGTGATTGGCCGTTTTGCCCATGATTCCGTGTATCTCGCCACGATTCCGTATATCTCGTTAGGGATTCCGTAGATTTCGCCCCACGCTCCGCGTATCTTACCCATACTCCGCGTATCTCGGGCACGCCCTGCGTATCTCGAGGGACTTATCTATATCTTTAACCGTCTCCCACTACTCTATCTAGTAGGCGGGTTTCTCGGTCTTTTATCCTCTGATCACAAGTCTCGACTCCTGTCGGAGACTCCAGAGTTATCTCATTCTAGGTCACCATCCAGGACCCCTTGTCTCACGGGACGGGTCCAGCCTCTGCGGGGCTTATATCAACGGGGCCTTTACTAAGGCATATCGGGGCCTACTCAGAGGCTTCTTGTCGGGAGCATTCAGCTCATACATCGGGACCGCTAAAGTCGGGACCCTTCATACTGGGCCTCTGGGCCTTCCAGGCTTTTCACGAGGCCCACTGGACCTACTCGCCGTCCATTGGCTGTTAGCGGGGCTAACGATTACATCGGAACCCATCATTTGCCCCCAAGACATGGGGGACTTTTAGTTCGTCGTGTCTTCCAGTTCTAGATCCTCTGACCTCGCGGTCGGAGGCTTTTGTCTTCATACCTCCCGATGCCGCCGTCGGAGGCTTTTATCTTTTACATTTCTTGATACCTCAGTCGGAGGCTTTTACCTTGCGCGTGGTTGTCATATGACAGAGTCTCTCACTCATGATTACTTCGGGCCCACTAGGCTTTGTGGGCAGTTGTTAAATCCGAGGAGACTCCTCGGTTACTGTAGAATTAAATGCTAGGGATTGTGAAACGACACCCGAATTGGCGTGACTGTTGCTTTCTGAAAAAGCGTGTATTACGTCACCACGTCTCTTCCGTACCGTCTTCTCGATATCAACAACCACGATCGAATCGTTTCGTCTTCAACGGTCAAGATGAAGTCCTTCCATTTGTCCTTTTGCTTATAAAATCTATGACCCTGGCATTATTCACTTCTTCTCCACCTTCTCAGTTTCTGCCGTTCTTGCATTCGAAGTTTCTCCTGCTGTTCAAGTGATCCAAGGCCTTCAACTTTTCCGATCTTCCTTCATCTTCTCTCAACGATCATCCATCATGTCTGTTAAGGATTTTCTTCTCTGTTTTCATGATTTGTTGATGTTTGCTCTTCTTTTCTCGAATTTTCTTGTTTGTAACCGTTTTTAGACAAAGCTAGTTCTGAGGCTAGGACCCCTTTCACCTTCGAATTTGCTGTCAATGAGATTTCTGAGACCTCATATGAGGTTGCCCTTCGAGAGGGGTGCATTACCCCAGATTGGTGTTGGATCACGGGCGAAGCTCCGTTACGTCCTTGACGGAATGCTCTGGACTCCTGGGCTCCGCGTAATCCTGCAAAAGGGGATGACCTGGGTGGTGACCCAAAATCCCTCTCCGATGCTTAAATGAGTATGTATCAATGGGGTGGCAGCAATAATCTAAGTGTTTATTAGAGAGTATTTGTTTTCTGGGGTAACCTCCTCCTTTATATAGAGGGAGGAGTTGCCCAGCGACCTGTGACCATACTTGGCCGTTGTACCCATGATTCCGTGTATCTCGCCATGATTCCGTATATCTCGGTTAGGATTCCATATATCTCGCCCCACGCTCCGCGTATCTTACCCGTACTCTGCGTATCTCGGGCACGCCCTGCGTATCTCGGGGGATCTATCTTTATCTTTAACCGTCTCCCACTACTCTATCTAGTAGGCGGGTTTCTCGGTCTTTATCCTCTGATCACAAGTCCCCACTCCTGTCGGAGACTCCAGAGTTGTCTCATTCTAGATCACCACCCAGGACCTTCAGTCTCTACGGGACAGGTCCAGCCTCTGCGGGGCTTTATTATCGGGGCCTTTACTAAGGCATATCGGGGCCTACTCAGAGGCTTCTTGTCGGGAGCATTCAGCTCATACATCGGGACCACTAAAGTCGGGACCCTTCATACTGGGCCTTTGGGCCTTCCAGGCTTTTTCACGAGGCCCACTGGACCTACTCGCCGTCCATTGGCTGTTAACGGGGCTAACTATTACATCGGAACCCATCATTTGCCCCCAAGACATGGGGGACTTTTAGTTCATCATGTCTTTCAGTTCAGATCTTCTGTCCTCGCTGTCGGAGGCTTTTGCCTTCATGCCTCTCGATACCGCCGTCGGGGGTTTTTATCTTTACATTTCTCGATACCTCAGTCGGAGGCTTTTGTCTTCGTATCTCCCGATACCACCGTCGGGGGCTTATATCTTGCGCGTGGTTGTCATATGACAGAGTCTCTCACTCATGATTACTTCGGGCCCACCAGACCCCATGGGCAGTTGCCAAATCCGAGGAGACTCCTCGGTTACTGCAGCATTAAATGCTGGGGATTATGAAACGATGCTTACATCAGCGAGACTGTTGCTTTCTGAAAAAGTACTCATTACGTCACCAACATCTTTTCTGTACCGTCCCTCAGTCTTCGACGGTCAAGATTGAATCGTTTCGTCTTCAACGGTCCAGATTAAGTCCGTCCAGTTTGTCCTTTTGCTTATAAAAGCTAAGACCCTGGCACTATTCTTCTTCACTGTCTTCATTTTTGGAAGTGCATCCATTTTTGAACTCGAAGTTTCTTCTCCCCGTGTCTTTTGCTCTTCAAGTGATTCAAGACTTTATCATGTCTGGTAAGGTTTCCTTCTCTATTGTTTGCCTTCATCTTTACTTAGCTTGATTGTGGTTTTCCGAATAAACCTAACATTCCTTTCAATGGCTGATTTCAGGTAGTAGATCTGGTTTCGAGGGAAGGAAGCCTTTCAACTTCGACTATGCTCTGAACAAAAATTTCAGCACTGCTTATGATGCAGCTCTCCAGGAAGGATGTATCATTTCCACCAAAGAGGCCGATGCTCAAGGCCGGAAATGCATACCACAAGTTCAGAGTGAAGAGGAGCTACTTCTTCATCGGAAACTCCTCGATCCCATGATTCCGATAGCCATTCCTCCAACGGCTGACCCTGTGGAGCCTTCTGCCACCGACTTCGTGGACCCAACTCCTGTTGATGCCGCCAATAAGGACCAAGCTGAATGCTCTATATTTTTAGTCCTTGTAATTTTTCTCCTTGTCTTCTTTATCCTTTGTATCGGACCCCTAGGCCTTCGAGCCTTTATATAAGGAATTTCTTTCATCTGTCTTGGTTTCGATAATCATTTGCACTTATTTAAAGCGGCTTTAAACTCGTTACTCAGAACGTTCCGATGCACCATTTGAGATGACTTCATACGTCCTTCCGACGCTTTACTCGAGATTTTACAACTTAAGGTTTCTTATCCAATCGGGACCTCACCACTTAAGGCTTCTCGTCTAATCGGGACTTCAGCACTTAAGGTTTCTCGTCCAAAATCGGGACTTTACCACTTAAGGTTTCTCGTCCTATCGGGACTTCACCACTTAAGGTTTCTCGTCCAATCGGGACTTCACCACTTAAGGTTTCTCGTCCAATCGGGACTTCACCACTTAAGGTTTCTCATCCCTGCTTTTCAAGGCCATTTTTCCCACCCCTGAGTGCTTTTGTTGCGCCAACTCGGACGGTTTCAATCGTACCCTTTAAGGGCTTTTATCGGATCTTTGTCAGACAACTTTCGCGGACCTGTTAAGGCTTTTTCATACCCGTTAAGGCTTTTGGCCGCATCATATAGACGACTTACGCGGACCTGCTAAGGCTTTTTCGTACCTGTTAAGGCTTTTGGCCGCATCATATAGACGACTTACGCGGACCCATTAGGGCCTTTTCGTACCTAGGCTTTTGGTTGCATCATAAAGACGACTTACTTGTACCCCGTAGGGCTTTTGTCCGTACCTGTTAAGGCTTTTGGCCGCATCATATAGATGACTTATGCATACCCATTTGGGCTTTTTTCATACCTCGAAAGGCTTTTCTCGTACCTCGGAAGGCTTTTCTCGTACCTCGGGAGGCTTTTCTCGTACCTCGGAAGGCTTTTGTCGCGTCCTTCAAGACGTCTTACTAATACTTTAGAACAAATCTAAAAGCAATTTGATCGGAAGCAACTTCTTTTATTAATAACTTAAAGCTTTGCTTACATCGGATTGATAGATAACTTGCGCCATTCGCGGCGACTTAATATCAAACATGATACTTCTTCAAGTGTTCGCCACTGAAGGAATGCTTCAACGTCTTGCCATCAAGGTCCTCTAGCTTGTATGCATTGGGTGCTGGCATCCCTACGATCTTGTAAGGTCCCTCCCATTTTGGCGATAGCTTGTTGATCCGATCTTGATGAACGAACTCGTTCCTGCGCCAGACAAGCTCTCCAACGAAGAATTGTCGGGACTTGACACGCCGATTGTAGTATCGGGCTGTTGCTAGACGCATTCGGGCCTGGACTTCATTAGCCTTCCATCTTTTCTCCTCAAGCAAGTCTAAGTCTAGACGTCTCATTTCCTCGTTTGTCAGAGGTTCGTAATATTTCGCGCGATGGGACGCCACCGCTATTTCCACAGGAGCGACTGCCTCCGTGCCATAGACCAGGCCAAACGGAGTTTCTCCTGTTGATTGCTTGGGTGTTGTTCTCACAGCCCATAGCACGTTTTCGAGCTCATCCAGCCAATAGCCCTGCAAGGCGTAGACTCTCTTTTTCAAGCCATCCATCACGATCTTGTTGGCTGATTCTACCTGGCCATTGGTTTGAGCGTGGCGGACTGAAGCGGTCCGATGTTCGATGTTCAACTCCTCCAGGTACTCCTTCAACTGAGCCCCATTGAACGGAGGGCCGTTGTCGCTGATCAACACTCGAGGAACCCCATATCGGGATACGATCTGAGTTTGAAGGAACTTGAGGATCTGCTGCCCCGTCGTCTTGGCCAATGCCTTAGCCTCTATCCATTTTGAGAAGTAATCAATGGCCACGAGCAAATACTTGCACTGACCTTTCGCTTGGGGAAGAGGTCCCACCAAGTCAATCCCCCATTGCGCGAAGGGCCATGCACTCCTGATGGGCATTAAGTCCGCGGCGGGAGCCACGATATTTGGAGCGTACCTTTGGCATGCATCGCAGGATCGGACCATTGCTGTCGCCTCCTTGATCATCGAAGGCCAATAGTAGCCCAAGTTCAGCGCCTTCCTCACAAGAGATCGAGCTCCTTCATGACAGGCCGCGACTCCCTCGTGTAGCTCCCTCAAGATCCGATTTGTGTCAGGTTCCGCCACGCATTTTAGAAAAGGCTTTACGTACCCTTTTTTGTACAACTGGTTGTCCACCATCGCGTAGTTGTCCGCAATCCGACGTAACCTGACAGCTGCCACCTCATCATCGGGGAGTGCCCCCGTAGTCAGGTATGTGACCATCGGGGTCATCCAAGTGGGCTTCTCTTCTTCCTCCGATCCTGTCTCAATAGCGCAGATCTCTGCTGGATCAATGTTTGAGATAATCACCTTCTCTAGGAAATGCACCTTCCGATTCTCCTCGGGGGCCACTCCCAGAGCGAACTTGCTTAAGGCATCTGCTTCCGCGTTTTCTTCCCTCGGGATCGCCTCGATATCGAAGCTTTTGAAGCTTACCTTCAAAGTCTGCACCTCATGCAAATACTTCTTCATTGTCGGGCTCCTGGCTTCATAGTTCCCCTGGACTTGATTTACAACCAAGCTGGCATCACACTTCACCTTTAGATGGTCGACCCCCGTACCCTTGGCGATCTTGAGGCCCGTAATGAGAGCCTCGTACTCCGCTTCATTGTTGGTGGCTTTGAACGTCAAAGCCAAGGCATATCGTAGGGGCTCGCCTCCACCGGGCGGTATCAATACGAATCCTGCCCCTGAGCCTTCTACACTCGATGAACCATCAGTGTACATCTCCCAAGTGTTCTCCTCATTTGGCTGTTCTGGCTACTCTATTATCGGGGCCTGTTCTGCTATCGGGACCTCCATGGTTGCCCCCTCTGCGGGACCTGTTACTTCCAGATCGGGTGCCGTAGACTCAGCTATAAAATCTGCCAATGCCTGGCCCTTAATAGCAGTTCTCGGAGCGAAGTGTATACGAAACTCCGTAAGCTCGATGGCCCATTTCACCAATCTCCCCGACGCCTCCGGTCGGTTCAAAAAGTGCTTCAGGGGCTGGTTAGTCAATACCGTGACTTCATGGGCATGGAAGTAAGGTCGTAGCTTTCGAGCGGCAATAATCAACGCAAAGAGATACTTCTCAATAGCGGGATAATTTATTTCAGACTTGGCAAACGCCTTGCTTACATAATAGATAGGCACTTGGTTGCCCTTGAAAATTTTAATCAAAACAGAACTAACAGCCACATCAGAAACAGCCAAATAGAGATAAAGCGGCTTGCCGGGAACTGGTTTCGCCAACGGCGGAAGGGTACGGAGGTGCTGTTTGAGTGCCTGGAACGCCTCCTCGCACTTGTCGGACCATTCGAACTTCTTGTGGGCCCTCAGCACATCAAAAAATGGCATGGCTCGGTCACTCGCCTTGGATAGGAATCGATTCATCGCGGGCAACCGGCCATTCAGCACCTGAACCTCCCGATGAGTCTTCGGGGACTGCATCTCCTCGATTGCTCGCAGCTTCTCAGGATTCACCTCGATTCCTCTCTGGCTCATCATGAACCCTAGGAACTTCCCCGAGTTCACCCCGAAAGCACACTTGTTCGGGTTCAACCGAACCTGATGGAACTTCATCCGCTCAAACGCCGCCGCCAAGTTCTGGACATGGTCTCCTGCCTGTTGGGACTTCACCACCATGTCATCCACATAGGCCTCAATGGTTTTCCCCAGCATGTCTCCGAACAACTTATTGACCATCCGCTGGTAAGTTGCTCCGGCATTGATCAATCCGAAGGGCATCACGTCGTAGTGGTAGACGTCACTGTCGGCATAGAAAGCCGTATGGGGGCATCTTCCTTCGCCATTTTGATCTGGTTGTATCCGGAATAGGCATCCATGAAGCTCAGCAGTTCATGTCCCGATGTGGCGTCCACCAACTGGTCAATCCTCGGAAGCGGGTAGCAGTCCTTCGGGCAGGTCTTGTTCAAGTCGCGGAAATCGACACACATCCGCCATTTCCCGTTACTCTTTCGCACCAGGACTGGGTTAGCAACCCAAGTCTGGAATCGGAGCTCCTTGATGAATCCAGCATCGAGCAGTCTGCCCACCTCTTGCTGGATCGCGATCCTCTTGTCCGCGCCCATCGGACGTCTTCTCTGCGCAATAGGCTTGATCGCGGGGTCGATCTTCAGCCCATGTACTATTACGTCGGGGCTGATTCCTGGCATATCACTCGAGGACCAGGCGAACAGCTTCTTGAACTCCTTCAGAGCTCGATCAGATCTCGGGCTCTTTCTTCCGACAAGGCAGACCCGATCTTCACCTTCCTTCGAGGTCCGTCAATCTCAACCTCCTTCAGATCCTCCATAGGGGCGGGACGCCCAAACTCCTCTCGAGGATCGGCGTCGGTCTGCAGGACCGCCATAGCTTCCCTCCTTCTCCTTCGGGTGGCATTGACGTAACACTTTCGTGACGCCACTTGGTCGCCCTTAACTTCTCCGACACCATGGTCAGTCGGGAACTTCATCTTCTGGTGGACTGTCAAGGCGACCGCCATGAGAGGGTTAATGGTGGTCCTACCGATGATAGCATTGTACGTTCCCGCGGATTCTACCACGACAAAATCCACGTTCCGCCGTTCCATCTTCCAGCCACTACCAAACTCTACTGGTAAGGTAATCATCCCCACCGGATAGGAAGTCGATCCCGAGAAGCCCACCATCGAGAAGTTCACCTGCGTCAGGTCCTTCTTCGTCTTTCCCATGGCCTCCAGGGCATCCATGAAAACAATGTTGGAGGAGCTCCCTCCGTCTATCAGGATCCGCTTCATCTCGAATCCGTCTACATCCAGGGTCACGACCAAGGCGTCATCGTGGGGGCTCTCCACGCCTATCAAATCCTCCGCCGAGAAGGAAATCACCATTTCCTCCTTTAGAGTCCACGACCGGGACCTCTTGCCTAGCACCACAGCAGCGTAGATGCGAGAAGCATAATTCTCCCGGGAAGCAGTGGTGTCACCTCCCGCTGCCATTCCTCCATGAATGACGTTAATGGTTCCCCGTCTCTCCTTACGGGAACCAGAAGGCTCTGAGTCAACCTTCTTCTTCTTCGGGGATCGGTCACGGGACTTGGAACGGGACCGCGACCGACTTTTGGAACGGGATCGGCACCTTCCCCTTCCAAGGAACTCCTTAAGCTTCCCCTTCTGGATCAGCTTCTCTATCTCCTTCTTCAACTCCCGACAGCTATCTGTGTCGTGACCATTGGCTCGATGGTAGCGACAGTAACGGTCAGGGCGGCCTCCTAGGAATTCGCCTTCTTTTCTCGGTGGGTATCGGGCGAGACCCTGTCGGTCCATCACAGCTAACACAGAAGTCATCGAGCTATTGATGGGAACGGCCCGACCTTCTCGATTTTCCTTCCTCGGGGGACGCTTGTCTTCTCTTTTCTCGGGGCGACCACGGTTTCTACTCCCTTCCGACTTGTCGCTCAATTTGCGATCATCCGACAGCTTGGACGATGGCTTTCCTCTTCCCGATTTCGGAGGATCTAGCTCTCCGGCAGCAATCTTCGACTCCTGGACGTCGATTTGCTGTTTCACCCTCGCTTGCAGGGCCTCCATACTCCACACAGCCTTCGCGGCTACACTGTGCATCAGGTCGGAACCGTACGGAGCGCTCAAGTTCCGCAGGAAGGTTCGGATGGTCTCACCCTCCGAGATTTCTTCATCAGTCTCCGCAGCACTAGGAGTGAACCGTTGGTAGTAGTATGCCAACGATTCATCGGGTCTTTGCACCACCTGGGTCAGGGACCTTACACTCTTCAGGAGACGCCTTCGACCTTGGTACTGCTTGATGAAGCGGTCGTGCATATCGGCCCAGCAGGTGATGCTTCCTGGCGGTAGGCTGAAGAACCAAGTCATGGCCCTTTCTCCCAAGGTTATCGGGAACAATGAGCATATGAGGTCATCGTTCGAAGTCCTACCCATACAGGCCTGGACATGTCTCTGAACATGGCGAACTGGGTCCCCGTCACCATCGTACTCCTTGATGGTCGGAATACCTAGCCCGGGCGGGGCAATGGTATCTATCAGACGCCGAACAAAAGGATGACTGGATCGATCCCTCAGCTCTGATGTCATCTGCTTCTGATCACCCATGCAGATGCTAACGATCTTCACCACCTGATCGGGGGTGATGGGGCCATTCAGGGGAATGGTCCTGTTTTGCACTGGTCCCGGGCCGTCGACCACGAATTCTCCAAGTGCGCGGGCTCCTTACCTCTGTTCCTGGGCGGATCCTCCTGAACCTCCTGTTCTTCTGGGACCACCCTCGGGGGGGGGGGGGTGGAGATAATTCTTCTCGCGGAGGCAACTCTTCCGCCCTCTTGGCGGCCTCCCTCTTGTCCAGCAAGGCCTCCATGGCAGCCAAGAACATGGGCATAGCATCTGCTACTGCCTTGGCCAACTCCGAGTTCGAAGACGACCCTTCTTCCCTTCGCGGGACTCTTTCTCCTCCATGGCCCACCGGGTTCGGGGGAGCCTCATCTTCCTCCCTACGCGGGATATCCTGTCTGTTCATCTCCGTGTCTCGGACTGAGACCTCATAACCATCACCCAGCCCCCCTGTCTGGGAAAGAGCGGGGTTCTCACCTTGTTCAGCAACACGTTCTGGAACCGGGGAATTCACAGTTCCTGCGGGGCGAGAACTGCCAGCCTGAATCTGCTTCCTCTTGCCACCACCGTCCATTGATCTGGTAGATGCTATCTTGACTTTTCGTAAGCTTCCCACAGACGGCGCCAATGTTGGATCACGGGCGAAGCTCCGTTACGTCCTTGACGGAATGCTCTGGACTCCTGGGCTCCGCGTAATCCTGCAAAAGGGGATGACCTGGGTGGTGACCCAGAATCCCTCTCCGATGCTTAAATGAGTATGCATCAATGGGGTGGCAGCAATAATCTAAGTGCCTATTAGAGAGTATTTGTTTTCTGGGGTAACCTCCTCCTTTATATAGAGGGAGGAGTTGCCCAGCTACCTGTGACCATACTTGGCCGTTGTACCCATGATTCCGTGTATCTCGCCATGATTCCGTATATCTCGGTTAGGATTCCATATATCTCGCCCCACGCTCCGCGTATCTTACCCGTACTCCGTGTATCTCGGGCACGCCCTGCGTATCTCGGGGGATCTATCTTTATCTTTAACCGTCTCCCACTCCTCTATCTAGTAGGCGGGTTTCTCGGTCTTTATCCTCTGATCACAAGCCCCGACCCCTGTCGGAGACTCCAGAGTTGTCTCATTCTAGATCACCACCCAGGACCTTCAGTCTCTACGGGACAGGTCCAGCCTCTGCGGGGCTTTATTATCGGGGCCTTTACTAAGGCATATCGGGGCCTACTCAGAGGCTTCTTGTCGGGAGCATTCAGCTCATACATCGGGACCACTAAAGTCGGGACCCTTCATACTGGGCCTCTGGCCTTCCAGGCTTTTTCACGAGGCCCACTGGACCTACTCGCCGTCCATTGGCTGTTAACGGGGCTAACGATTACATCGGTACCCATCCATTGGGAACCTCGTTTCCCCTATGAGTCTCAGCCTGCTGTCAGGAGGAAGCACATCGTCACACGTCCTCAGGCGGGAGAAGTGTTCGTTTCCGTCGGACAGATAAGCGCGGGGATTCGGTTCCCCTTCTGCGGGAATCTGGTGGAGATGTGTAATTTCTAAAAGACGCACCCCTGTACTTTCTCTCCACACGCCATCCGCGTGTGGAATGCCTTCCAACTTTTATGCCATCGCCAGCAGTGGACGTATAGTGTACTGCTCTTCCGCACCTTCTATGGAATGAAGTGCAATAAGGCAGGTGTCTGCTCCTTCTCTCCCCGACTCCTCAAGTGGACAAAGGAACAACTTTCACGTTTCGGCTGGGATAGCGAAACCTGGAAGTTCCATAAGGATCGGGTGCTGATTCGTGACTCGGGGTCCGACAACAGCGGATGGAAGAAGTATTATTTCTTCGTCCAACACAGCTCTGTCCCGTGGCCCCGATGGGAAGTCGTGGCGGACCCTGCCCCCAAGCTCGAGGCTTACACTGAGGATGACCTCAACACTCTTCAAATGGTTCAGCTCTACCGTTGGGGAGACAACTTCATACCCCTCGACGCCAACAAGCTCCTGGAGAAAGACTTGATTCACATCGGAGTCCGACTCCTCTACTCTGTTTCCAAAGATTTAGTCATCTGGGTAACGCTTCTAACCATCTTGTCTTTTATTTTGCAGCCAAGAAGGCATCTCTGCTGACTAGTCTCATGTTGAAGCAGGGCGAGACTGACCCCGTCACTGGTGGATCCAAGAGGAAGCGAAAGTCGCTGAAGAAGGGCGCCTCCTCTTCCGCCACCCCATCTGCTGCCCCTCCGACCGAAGAACAGGTCGCGGCTAAGAAAGCCAGGAGGGAGGAGATAGATCAGGCCTTCGGGGCTACCACCGTCGAGGAAGGTAAGCGCGTTCGTCGTGCTATTAAGAAATATAGGAAGCTAGTTCCCCAGGAGTTTATCCCCGCCGATCGGGAATCGCGCGTTCGGGAAATCAAGTGTATCCTTCGAGGAGAAGTTCCCCGCGTTCTCAAGGCGGGATATTACAACTTCTTTGGGAAGGACCAGCACCTCGGACGCCAAATTCTCTGGTGTCCTCGTGGAATTCTTCCTGATTATATTCGTCCTGCCATCGCAGGTCCATCGGAGGCTCCTGCTCCGACGAAGGCTACCACTCCAGCGGAGACTGCGGCTCCGCAAGAGCTGATGCTGGAGGATACCCCGACGGAAGGCCAGTTCCGTCAGGTGACTAATTTGGAGGCCTCTCCTTCCTCCGAGGAACCCAATGAGGGGGCCCTGCTTCCCCGCGATAGGTCAAGACAAAGCAGCCTGAGGCCCGTCGTGAGAGACGCGTCCCGGAGCCCTCCTCCCGAGCTCCGCACTCCTACTCCTGAGCCTCCTCCGACCAAGGTAGCTCCTCCTGCTGATGATGCCGAGGTTATCCCTCCTCTTCCGATGGATGAAAATCTTTACAAGATTTACACCCCCGACCAGGCGACGGTTCCCTGGCGTCCGATCGAATCCCTCCAAGGGTTTTCGGTTCGACGGGGGAATCTTCAGCCTGACTTGGCCCTGCATCTGCTGGCAGGGTCAATTCCTCCCGCTTTGAGACAGCCGCTTTGTTTGGCGCGGGAGGACATCGAAGAGGAGTTCCGTGCTATGGCCGTCCGTCGGATGGAGGTAATACTTTACCTTTGCTTTGTTTTCTTCATTGTCTTTGCCTTCGACCATTGGATTCTAATCCTTTTTCCTTTCGCCTTAGGAAACCGCGGACCAGCAGCGCTGCTTTGGCATTGCCCTGGCTCTGAAGAGTGCTTTGGAGGAGGCTGAAGCTAAGTCGAACCCCGACGTGCTAGCCAAGCTCCAGGCAGATCTTGATGAGGCTGTGGCGGCTAAGGACAAGATGGCCAAGGAGAAGGCTCTCCTTGACGAGATGGCCAAGGGCCTGCTTAAGCAGGTTCAAGATCATGAGGTCGTCCTGCGTCGGGAGCAGAGGATGATGCAGGAGGACCATCGACGGCACAAGGCGGAGAAGGAGCAGCTCCTCCGCGAAAAGGGCGTTTTCGCGGATCTTCTCGCGGAGACCAATGTGAGGTTTGAGGCCGAGAGGGCTGAGTTCTCTGCCAAGCTGGCTGAGGCAAAGGCTCAGGGCCACGAGGAGGGTCGTCTGCGGGGTCGCGAGGAGTATCGGGACTCCGAAGATTTCAAGGTGGATGCCGTGGAGTTCTGCAAGGCCGAGATGGAGAATGTTCTATTCAACGCCATCGAGGAACTTTACACGGCACACGAGGGCTCCATCGACTTTAAGAAGTCCGAGACCCTTGCCCCCTTCGTCGAGAAATACTTCAACCTTCCCGCGGAGAGCGATGAGGCCGATGCTGCGGTCCCTCCGAATCCTGCTCCCTCTGATGCTGCTGAAGATCCGACCTCCAACAAGGACCAAGTTTAGCGCTTTATATTTTTAGTCCTTGTAGTTTCTCCTTGTCTTCTTTATCCTTTATTTCGGAACCTTCAGTCCTTCGAGCCTTTATATAAGCAGTTTCTTTTCATCTGTTTTGGCCCCGATACTCGTTTGCACTTATTTAAGACGGCTTTAAATTCGTTACTCAGAACGTTCCGATGCGCCATTTAAGATGACTTCGTACGTCCTTCCGACGCTTTTACTCGAGATTTTACCACTTAAGGTTTTTTTATCTAATCGAGACTTTGCCACTTAAGGTTTCTCGTCCAATCGGGACTTTACCACTTAAGGTTTCTCGTCAATCGGGACTTTACCACTTAAGGTTTCTCGTCCAATCGGGACTTCACCACTTAAGGTTTCTCGTCCTTGCCTTTCAAGGCCCTTTTCCACATCACTTAAGATGGTTTTTCACACCCTTTAGGGCTTTTATCGCGCCAATCAGACGACTTTAATCGTACCCTTTAAGGGCTTTTATCGCGTCTTTATCAGACGGCTTTACGCGGACCTATTAAGGCTTTTTCTTACCCGTTAAGGCTTTTGGCCGCATCATATAGACGACTTACGCGGACCTGTTAAGGCTTTTTCGTACCCGTTAAGGCTTTTGGCCGCATCATATAGACGACTTACACGGACCCATTAGGGCCTTTTCGTACCTAGGCTTTTGGTTGCATCATATAGACGACTTACACATACCCCGTAGGGCTTTTGTCCGTACCTGTTAAGGCTTTTGGCCGCATCATATAGACGACTTACGCATACCTCGTAAGGCTTTTTATCGTACCTCGGAAGGCTTTTTGTCGCGCCATAAAGGCGACTTACTCGTACCTCGTAGGGCTTTTTGTCGCGCCCTTCAGGACGTCTTACTAATAATTAGAATAAATCTAAAATAATTTTATCGGAATCAACTTCTTTTATTGATAACTCAAAGCTTTGCTTACATCGGATTGATAGATAACTTGCGCCATTCGCGGCGACTTAATATCAAACATGATACTTCTTTAAGTGTTCGCCACTGAAGGAATGCTTCAACGTCTTGCCATCAAGGTCCTCTAGCTTGTATGCATTGGGTGCTGGCATCCCTACAATCTTGTAAGGTCCCTCCCATTTCAGCGAAAGCTTGTTGATCCGATCTTGATGAATGAACTCGTTCCTCCGCCAGACAAGTTCTCCAACGAAGAACTGTCGGGACTTGACACGCCGATTGTAATATCGGGCTGTTGCCAGACGCATCCGAGCCTGGACTTCATCAGCCTTCCATCTTTTCTCCTCGAGGTCTAAGTCTAGACGTCTCATTTCCTCGTTCGTCAGAGGCTCATAATATTTCGCGCGATGGGACGCCACCGCTATCTCCACGGGAGCGACTGCCTCCGTGCCATAGACCAGGCCAAACGGAGTTTCTCCTGTTGATTGGTTGGGTGTTGTTCTAACAGCCCACAGCACATTTTCAAGCTCATCCAGCCAATGGCCCTGCAAGGCGTAGACTCTCTTCTTCAAGCCATCCATCACGATCTTGTTGGCTGATTCTACTTGGCCATTAGTCTGAGCATGGCGGACTGAGGCGGTCCGATGTTCGACGTTCAACTCCTCCAGGTATTCCTTCAACTGAGCCCCATTGAACGGAGGGCCATTGTCGTTGATCAACACTCGAGGGACCCCATACCGGGATATGATCTGAGTTTGGAGGAACTTGAGGATCTGCTGTCCTGTCGTCTTGGCCAATGCCTTAGCTTCTATCCATTTCGAGAAGTAGTCGATGGCCACGAGCAAATACTTGCACTGACCTTTCGCCTGGGGAAGAGGTCCCACCAAATCAATCCCCCATTGCGCGAAGGGCCAAGCACTCCTGATGGGCATTAAGTCCGCGGCGGGAGCCACGATATTTGGAGCGTACCTCTGGCATGCGTCACAGGATCGGACCATTGCTGTCGCTTCCTTGTTCATCGAAGGCCAGTTGTAGCCTAAGTTCAATGCCTTCCTCACGATAGATCGGGCCCCTTCATGACAGGCCGCGACTCCCTCGTGTAGCTCTCTCAGGATCCGATTTGTATCAGGCTCCGCCACGCATTTCAAGAAAGGCTTCACATGCCCCTTTTTGTATAACTGGTTGTCCGCCATCGCGTAGTCGTTCGCAATTCGACGTATCCTGACAGCTGCCACATTGTCATCGGGGAGCGCCCCCGTAGTCAGATATGTGACCAGGTGGGTTTCTCTTCTTCCTCCGATCCTACTTCCACAGCGCATACCTCTGATGGATCGATAATCACTTTCTCCAGGAAGTGCACCTTCCGATTCTCCTCAGGGGCTACTCCTAGAGCGAACTTGCTTAAGGCGTCTGCCTCCGCGTTTTCTTCCCTCGGGATCGCCTCGATATCGAAGCTTTTGAAACTCCCCTTCAAAGTCTGCACCTCGTGCAAATACTTCCTCGTTGTCGGGCTCTTGGCTCATAGTTCCCCTGGACTTGATTTACGATCAAGCTGGCATCGCACTTCACTTTCAAATGGTCGATCCCCGTACCCTTGGCAATCTTAAGGCCCGTGATGAGAGCCTCGTACTCTGCTTCATTGTTGGTGGCCTAGAACGTTAAAGCCAAAGCATATCGCAAGGGTTCGCCTCCACCGGGCGGTATCAATACGAATCCTGCCCCCGATCCTTCTACACTTGATGAACCATCAGTGTATATCTCCCAAGTGTTCTCCTCATTTACCTGTTCTGGCTGTTCTATTATCGGGACCTCCATGGTTGCCCCCTCTGCGGGACTCGTTACTTCCAGATCGGGTGCCGTAGACTCAGCTATAAAATCCGCCAATGCCTGACCCTTAATAGCAGTCCTCGGAGCAAAATGGATACGGAACTTCGTAAGCTCGATGGCCCATTTCACCAATCTCCCCGACGCCTCCGGTCGGTTCAAAAAGTGCTTCAGGGGCTGATTGGTCAACACTGTAACCTCGTGTGCATGGAAGTAAGGTCAGAGCTTCCGGGCGGCAACAATCAACGCAAAGAGATGCTTCTCAATAGCGGGATAATTCATTTCATGTTTGGCAAATGCCTTGCTTACATAATAGACAGGCACTTGGTTGCCTTTGACAATCTTAATCAACACAGAACTAACAGCAACATCAGAAACAGCCTAATAGAGATAAAGTGGCTCGCCTGGAGCCGGTTTCGCCAACGGCGGGAGGGTACGGAGATGCTGCTTGAGCGCTTGGAATGCCTCCTCGCACTTGTCGGACCATTCAAACTTCTTGTGAGCCCTTAGCACATCAAAAAATGGCATGGCTCTGTCACTCGCCTTGGATAGGAACCGATTCATCGCGGCCAACCGGCCATTCAACACTTGAACCTCCCGATAATTCTTCGGGGACTGCATCTCTTCAATTGCTCGCAGCTTCTCAGGGTTCACCTCGATTCCTCTCTGGCTCACCATGAACCCTAGGAACTTCCCCGAGTTCACCCCGAAAGCACATTTGTCCGGGTTCAACCGAACCTGATGAAACCTCATCCGCTCCAACGCCGCCGCCAAGTTTTGGACGTGGTCTCCTGCCTGTCGGGATTTCACGAGCATGTCATCCACATATGCCTCCATGGTCTTCCCCAACATGTCTCCGAACAACTTGTTTACCATCCGCTGGTAAGTTGCTCCGGCATTGATCAATCCGAAGGGCATTACGTCGTAGTGGTAGACGTCGCTGTCAGCGTAAAAAGCTGTGTGGGGGGCATCCTCCTTCGCCATCTTGATCTGGTTGTACCCAGAATAGGCATCCATGAAGCTCAACAGCTCATGTCCCGATGTGGCATCCACCAACTGGTCAATCTTCGGGAGCGGGTAGCAATCCTTCGGGCAAGCCTTGTTTAAGTCGCGAAAATCGACACACATCCGCCACTTTCCATTGCTCTTTCGTACCAGGACTGGGTTAGCGACCCACGTCTGGAATCGGAGCTCCTTGATGAATCCAGCGTCGAGCAGTCTGCCCACCTCTTGCTGGATCGCGATTCTCTTGTCCGCGCCCATCGGCCGCCTCCTCTGCGCGATAGGTTTAATCGCGGAGTCAATCTTCAGCTCGTGCACAATCATGTCGGGACTGATACCTGGCATATCACTTGGGGACCAGGCAAACAGCTCCTTGAACTCCTTCAAAAGCTCGATCAACTCTTGGGCTCTCTCCTCCGATAGAGCAGCCCCGATCTTCACCTTCCTCCGAGGTCCATCGATCTCAACTTCCTTCAGATCCTCCATGGGGGCGGGACGCCCAAACTCCTCTCGAGGATCGGCATCGGTCTGCAGGACCGCCATGGCTTCCCTCCTTCTCCTTCGAGTGGCATTGACGTAACACTTTCGTGACGCCACTTGGTCGCCCTTAACTTCTCCGACACCATGGTCAGTCGGGAACTTCATCTTCTGGTGGACTGTCGAGGCAACCGCCATGAGAGGGTTAATGGTGGTCCTCCCGATGATAGCATTGTACGTTCCCGCGGATTCTACCACGACGAAATCCACGTTCCGCCGTTCCATCTTCCAGCCGCTACCAAACTCTACTGGTAAGGTAATCATCCCCACCGGATAGGAAGTCGATCCAGAGAAGCCCACCATCGGGAAGTTCACCTGCGTCAGGTCCTTCTTCGTCTTTTCCATGGCCTCCAAGGCATCCATGAAAAGAATGTCGGAGGAGCTCCCTCCATCTATCAGGATCCGCTTCATCTCGAATCCGTCCACGTCTAGGGTCACGACCAAAGCGTCATCATGGGGGCTTTCCACGCCTATCAAATCTTCCGCCGAGAAAGAAATCACCATTTCTTCCTTCAGAGTCCACGACCGGGACCTCTTGCCTAGCACCACAGCAGCGGAGATGCGGGAAGCATAGTTCTCCCGTGAAGCGGTGGTGTCTCCTCCCGCTGCCATTCCTCCGTGAATGACGTTAATGGTCCCCCATCTCTCCTTACGGGCTCCGGAACCAGAGGGCTCCGACTCGACCTTCTTCTTCTTCGGGGATCGATCACGGGACCTTGAACGGGACCGCGACCGACTTTTGGAATGGGATCGGCACCTTCCCCTTCCGACGAACTCCTTAAGCTTCCCCTTCTGGATCAGCTTCTCTATCTCCTTCTACAGCTCCCGACAGTTATCTGTGTCGTGACCATTGGCTCGATGGTACCGACAATAACGATCAGAGCGACTTCCCATGAATTCTCCTTCCTTCCTCGGGGGGTATCGGGCAAGACCCTGCCGATCCATCACAGCTAGCACGGAGGTCATCGAGCTGTTGATGGGGACACTACGACCTTCGCGGTTATCCTTCTTCGGAGGACGCCTGTCCTCCCTTCTCTCGGGGCGACTACGGTTTCTACTCCCTTCCGACTTGTCGCTCCCTTTGCGATCATCCGACGGCTTGGATGATGGCTTTCCTCTTCCCGACTTCGGAGGATCGAGCTCTCCGGCAGCAATCTTCGACTCCTGGACATCGATTTGCTGTTTCACCCTCGCTTGCATGGCCTCCATACTCCATACAGCCTTCGCGGCTACACTGTGCATCAGGTCGGAACCATACGGAGCAGTAAGGTTCCGAAGGAAAGTGCGGATGGTCTCACCCTCCACTATTTCTTCATCGATCTCCGCGGCACTCGCAGTGAACCGTTGGTAGTAGTATGCCAACGATTCAACGGGTCTCTGCACCACCTGGGTCAGGGACCTTACACTCTTCAGGAGACGCCTCCGACCTTGATACTGCTTGATGTAGCGATCGTGCATATCAGCCCAGCACGTGATACTTCCTGGCGGTAGGCTGAAAAACCAAGTCATGGCCCTTTCTCCCAGGGTGATCGGGAATAGCAAGCATATGAGATCGTCATTCGAAGTCCTACCCATGCAGGCCTGGACATGTCTCTGAACATGGCGGACCGGGTCCCCTTCACCATCATACTCCTTGATGGTCGGAATACCTAGCCCGGGCGGGGCAACGGTATCTATCAGCCGCGGAACGAGAGGATGACTGGATCGATCCCTCAGCTCCGATGTCATCTGCTACTGATCGCCCATGCAGATGCTAACGATCTTCACCACCTGATCGGGGGTGATGGGACCATTCAGGGGAATGGTCCTGTTTTGCACTGGTCCCGGGCCGTCGACCACGAATTTCTCCAAGTGTGCGGGCTCCTTACCCCTGTTCCTGGGCGGAACCTCCTGAACCTCCTGTTCTTCTGGGACCACCCTCGGGGGGGGGGGGGGGGGGGGGGGGGGGGTGGAGGTAACTCTTCTCGCGGAGACAACTCCTCCGCCCTCCATGGCAGCCAAGAACATGGGCATAGCATCTGCTACTGCCTTGGCTAACTCCGAGTTCGAAGACGACCCTTCGTCCCTTCGCGGGACTCCTTCTCCTCTACTCCCCACCGGGTTCGGGGGAGCCTCGTCCTCCTCCCTTCGCGGGATATCTTGCCTGTTTATCTCCGTGTCTCGGACTGAGACCTCATAACCATCACCATGCCCCCCTGTCTGGGAAAGAGCGGGGTTCTCACCTTGTTCAGCAACACGTTCCGGCAACGGGGAATTCACAGTTCCTGCGGGACGAGAACTGCCAGCGTGAACCTGCTTCTTCTTGCCACCACCGGCCATTGATCTGGTAGAAACTATCTTGACTTTTCGTAAGTTCCCACAGACGGCGCCAATGTTGGATCACGGGCGAAGCTCCGTTACGTCCTTGACGGAATGCTCTGGACTCCTGGGCTCCGCGTAATCCTGCAAAAGGGGATGACCTGGGTGGTGACCCAGAATCCCTCTCCGATGCTTAAATGAGTATATGATCAATGGGGTGGCAGCAGTAATCTAAGTACGTATTAGATGATTAGCGTTTTCTGAGGTAACTTCTTCCTTTATATAGGAAGGGAAGTTACTCAGTTACCTGTGACCGTGATTGGCCGTTTTGCCCATGATTCCGTGTATCTCGCCACGATTCCGTATATCTCGTTAGGGATTCCGTAGATTTCGCCCCACGCTCCGCGTATCTTACCCGTACTCCGCGTATCTCGGGCACGCCCTGCGTATCTCGGAGGACTTATCTATATCTTTAACCGTCTCCCACTACTCTATCTAGTAGGCGGGTTTCTCGGTCTTTTATCCTCTAATCACAAGTCTCGACTCCTGTCGGGGACTCCAGAGTTATCTCATTCTAGGTCACCATCCAGGACCCCTTGTCTCACGGGACGGGTCCAGCCTCTGCGGGGCTTATATCAACGGGGCCTTTACTAAGGCATATCGGGGCCTACTCAGAGGCTTCTTGTCGGGAGCATTCAGCTCATACATCGGGACCGCTAAAGTCGGGACCCTTCATACTGGGCCTCTGGGCCTTCCAGGCTTTTCACGAGGCCCACTGGACCTACTCGCCGTCCATTGGCTGTTAACGGGGCTAACGATTACATCGGAACCCATCAAAGTTACACCGCCGGCCATCCACAGCACCACGATTTCACTCCTCCCTGTTGTCTTCGCTGATCGTCGCCAGAGTCACTCCTGTCCAACTGCATCTCAGAAAATCATCTTGTTCGCCGTCTACCAGGCTCGTGAGCGTTCTGTCAGTCTGGTTTCTCCAACCGAAGCCCTAAATCCAGGTGGTGGAAACTCCAAGAAGCTCGACCAGCGATGACGCTTCCTTCATCAGTGACCTTGACCAGCGACCCTGCCAACCATCACCAATCAGCAGCCCCAGCTCCAAGCACCGATTTTGTTACGCCGTTGCCCCCGGAATCCCCTCACCGACGTCGTTCCAGACTGAGCCTTCGTGACCCGGCTCCGATATCGTTTGCTGCAGCGTGCAAGTAAGCTCGCACCGATCACGAGCTACAATAGAGAGTTCCAAAAATAAAGGGGGTCGATGAACAGTTGAACACATCAGAAGACTAGGATGTAAAGTTAGTTTTTTTTTTTTTTTTTTTTTTTGTAGAAGAAGATCAGGATTCGTTGTTTCATTTTGATTTTCAGATTATAGTTGGCAACAACCGTGTTAACATAGCTCCACCGTACGTCATCACCACTACGACCTCCTAGAACTAGTTCTTCTACCTCTCTGGTAAATTAATATGCTTTACATATTATTATTATATAATAGCATAGGTTTCATTAAATAGTATAATTTTAATTTTATAAGTTAAGTTTAATCACATTGTTATGCATCAGATTGTTGTAGATTGTGTTTCTGTTCACATTATTTAAGTATATTTGATAGTTTTTCTTGAATTTTAGGTTTAACTTTACTTAGGAATTAAAGTTTTGTTTACTGATATTAGGTGTTATAAGATTATACACATTAATGGCGAATTAGTTGAATTGAGTAGCAAAAGGGCGTAGTTAAAAAATTATATTTTTTTAATTCGTAATAGAACCCCCGAACTCGAATTTCTGATCGTAGACTTATTTAATACCTAAGTATTTAATTTGTTATTTACTTAGATAAATAAGGATTCTAGTTAGCCTAATAATTAACTAGTGGCGACTCTTTTCAAAATTCACGTTTTCAAAACGTAATTCGCCGTAGGTCAGATTTTAGGTCCGACAATTTGGCGACTCTGTTGGGGACGTTTTAGAAGGTTCGGGCTCATTATATTCGCTTATTTGCCATGTTTTTTATTTAATCTAATTCTTTTCTCTTGATTAATCTAACTTTGTTATTCCTTTTTTTTTATAGGTACAAAGTGTAGAATTCAAAACTAATTCTTTTTTTTTCGTGGCATTATTTGAATTCACACACACCACTTAGTGTAATATCCAAAATGCCTAAAACCCAGGGCAACTAGGAACCCCGGAGAGTTAGTAAGGGTACGACCGCGCGGCTGAGCCGCCGAAACGACTCAGAACAACTCCACTCGCTTGTGAAGGTCCTGTGATCCCTATGATGTGGTGAGAAAACCACCTTGTCGGGAACCTATCAGTGGAACCTACCTTGTAGAGTAAAGCCACACATTTTTTGTTACCCCCCTAACATGTCGTGTTTATCCGTGTAACCTATCAGTGGAACCTATCTGATAACTGTAAATTTTTATATCTAACTGCGTAACTTTTATTTATAAGCATGCATCCCATCGCATTTAAAAAAAAAAAAAACCAAGAAAACAAAAAAAATCATATTTGCAGCGTGTCTCGTACGTTCCTTATGCACAATTAACATCTTGCCTGAATTTTTGTTCTAAACACGCGTCTCATGCGCATTATTTTTTTTAAAAAAAAAAAAACCAGGTAAGTTGTAATTCATAATTAACGAATCATTCGCGCATTATTTTCAAAAAAAATAAAAACATTTTCGTGAAAAATTTAACTCCCTTTTAGTTATTAGAGCTTCTAATTTTAAAATGCATTTTGTATACGTTATTTTCAGAAAAAACCAAAAAAAATTTAGCTAAGTAGTTAATCCCTTAGTTGTAGATTTTTTCTAAACATGTGTTTCAGATGCATTGTTTTTTTTTTTTTTAAAAATCCTTACCTAAATTTTTATTCTAAATATGCGTCTCATGCGCATTATTTTAAAAAATCTCAGGTAAGTTGTAATTTTTGTTAATGCGTTACGTATGCATTACTTAAAAAAAACATTTCAGAAAAATTAATTTTTTTAGCTATTAGAGCTTCCTTTCGAACATGCATTTCATATGCATTTAAAAAAAAAAAAAAAAAAAAACCTCTTACCTGAATTTTTTTTTTAACATGTTTAGGAAAATTTGTAATTATGTTTTAACTGTTAGAGCTTCCAATTTCGAACGTGCATTCCATATGCATCATTTTAAAAAAACTTTTTAACTAAATTGTATTATTTTAATAATGCATCCAATATGCATTAATTTAAAAAAACTTTTTAGATAAACCGTAAGCTTTCTTAGTTTTAGGCTCTTTGTTTAAAAAACATTTTATCCGAATTTTTAATAAAAAAAAAAAACGTGAATATCATATGCACTATTTTCGAAAAAAACTTTCAGGTAAATTGTAATTTTCCTCAGTTATAGAACTTTTATTTTAAGTTTGCATCTTGTATTTATTTTTATCTCATATGCATCCTTAAAAAAAAAAAAACTTTTCGCCTGATTCTTAATTTTAAGTAACCAAGATGCATTGTTTTTTTTTCTTCATTAAAAAAACAAAAAATCTTTTCAGATAACTTGTAAATTTTCTTGACTATAGAATTTTCATCTCAAGTATGCATCTCATGTGTATCGCATGTGCATTGTTTTAGGAAAAATAATATGTTAATAGACTGTACACATTCTTAGTCGTAAAACTTTAAGTTTCAAACATGTATTTCATGTGTTGTTTTCAAAACTACTTACCAGAACGTTTTATTTCAAACATGTGTTTCATACACATTATTTTTTGGAAAATTTTTTTCATGTAAGTTGTAAAATTCTGTTAGTGCATTCAATGTGCATCATTTTTTTTAAAAAAAAAATTAGTAAAATTTGTAATTCCTTTTTGGCCCTTAGAGTTTTTTAAATTCAAACATGAATTGCATATGAGTCATTTTCAAAAAAACCTTTTTACCTGATTTTTTTTAAAGCATGCATTCAATATGCATTTTTTTTTTTTTTATAAAAAAACATTTCAGGTAAATCGTGAGTTTTTTTTTTTTTTAGCTATAGAGCTTTCAAATTCACGCATGCATCTCAGTTGTATTAATTAAAAAAAAAAATCCACCTAAAATTTTCATTTCAAAATATGCATTTCATATGCATTATACAGGTAAACTGTTGTAAGTTGTGAATTTCTTAGAATAGAATCTTAACTTTCAGAATGCATTTCATATGCGTCATTCAGGTAAGATGTCATATGTTGTAACTTTCTTAACAGTAGAATTTTAACTTTCGAGCATGCATGAACATTTTTAAAAAAAATAAAAAAACTCAAAGTGTCATTTGTTCTTATCCAAAGTGTATTGCACTTTTTTTTGCAAGATCGTCATTTCAACATTAGCATGAGCGAGCATTTAAAAAATGGGAGTTTTGATTCTTTTTTGAGAAAATAGTCTAATTGTGCAGTTAAGTGCTACTATTCGAGTTTAAACAAATGACGAGAAAACCTTTTTGAAAAAAACTTTGTTTTGAGCATTTGTCCCGCGTTCGAGCCAGATAATGCACTAAGCAAACTCAATAAACTCCATGATGGTGCAAAATACATTTGATCATACATTTTGATTCTTTTTCAAAAAAGTAATCAAATTATGAAATGAATGACATTAGAGTTTTCAAAAAATCATGCATGATTTCTCATATTCTCTACACTGATTTTTCATTCACCATTTTCAGGTACCCTTGGTTAAGGTATCATGTACACATAAGTTATGCCGGCTAAATGGGGCAACAAAAAAAGAACATACAGTCATCCAGTTGAACAATGAACAAATTTCACACTCGAGATATCTAACGCTGAGGTGCGTTAAATTGTAATTAATTTTTTCCTTGAGATTTGAGTGTCCCTACTCTTTTGCAGGTTGGATGACCACTTCAACCAATGCCACAACCGTGTGAAACGTGGGCACTTCAAAGAGTTTTTATGAAAAATTTCACCCACCATGTGTGAAATTCATACGCTTTCCAAAACTAGGTATACAACCGTTATGTGGCCATGTTTAAACCATTCAGCGGTAACCATGGGGCATCTCCCTTTGAGATCTGACATGTCAGGAGATGAGAAAATTTCAAGAGATCATCGAGAATCCCGTGAAGATTCAATGTGCCGATCAATGTAGCTTGACTCGATCAACCGAATCCTTTTCCGAAAAAAGTTCTGAAATTTCCAGTCTGCCACTAGGGGCATGTCCTTTTCAGCAAGTGTACATACACAAGTTGTGGAGCAAGAGAATCAGGACATGCAGCAGGTCCAGTCGCACAGCGAGCACATTGCCCACTTGAAAATCCAACTCCCAGGTAAGAGAAGTTGTGATCATTTTTATCCCCGAAATTTGAGTTTTTCCTTACTCATTGTGCAGCTTGGATAATCATCCAAATCAAAACTCCTGAAGAGCGCATCTCAGGTACGGTCCTTCACTCGCCGACCATTCTTATGCCAGTTATCCCATATACATCGGACGATATCTATGCCTAACTTACCATTTGCGGACTACTGTTCCAAACTCAACACCATCCATGTGTGTTCGTTAATCAGGCCATTCGTCCAGTATTCGACGAATTATGAACCAGTCAGATGTAGCCGTGGGGCATTCCTGTTAATATCAAGCATGGTTGAAGATAGAAGACATCCATAGATCTTCCTATTAAAAAAGATCGAGATTCCATGAAGAAGAAGAAGAAATTATTGTCGGTGTCGTCCACCCATTGAAAGGATCCACCATTCAAAACATCGACATAATCAACTCATTTGAAAAGTTTTCCTCCGGAGAAGTTCCGAGAAATTAAAAGGTTTAATATGCTATTAGGGGCATGTAACATAGTTGTTGATTAGTTTCTGTAGATTTTTTTCCCATTTGAAAAATGAAAAAAGAGAGAAAAAATAAATTCCCGCTAGGTTTAGGGTTTAGGGGCATGATTGAAAACTCGCAGGGGCAGTGATGGCAAAAGGTGAGATGAAAAAAGCAAAAAAAAAAAAGAGTGAAAAAAAAAAATCTCAGTTTTCTTTAGGGTCACAGCCGCCCTTTAATCGGCTACAAGAAAATAAAGAGAGTGTTTGTGCTAATATTGTGAGAGCAGTGAAGAAATAAAAGGGCCACAGTCATCCCTAAAACGACTACAAAATAAAGGGCCACAGCCACCCTCCAAATAGCTACAGATAAAAGAGTGACCCCGCAAATCTTGTAAGGGTGGGAAAATAAAAAAGGGCCAAGTCGTCCCTAAAATGACTACAAAATAAAGGGCCACAACCACCCTCCAAATGGATACAAATCAAAAGAGCTCTCGCGACATTGAAGACGGTGAGGAAAGGGTCACAGCCACCCTCAAAATGGCTACAAATACTCTCGCATCGAGACGGGAAATAAAGTACGGGTCACAGCCACCGTTTAATCGGCTACCAAAAAAAGAGTGCTTCCCTTAGGTTGAAAACCCGAAAGGGCAGCCTAGGCAAAATTAGGAAATGAGGGGCATTATAGCAAATTCAGAAATTGCAAATCATGGCAAAAGGAGAGAAAATAAAATCCCGATGGAATAAAAACCCCAAGGGGCAATCCATGCAAAAATTAGGGAAACCGAGATGCACGGTCTAAAATTTTGACCGTGGCAAAAGGAGAGAATATGAGAGATTAAAAAAAAAAAAAAAAAATATCCTGCTAAGTTGTCGCGTCATGCGCAGTTTAGGCAAAAATTAGGGGCATGCATTCAAGTCGTCAAGCCACTCGAGGCCCTTATCTAACGGACGCCACTAGAGGTATTTCTCCGACATATGCCACTAGAGGCTCTTCTCCGACGGACGCCACTAGAGGCATTTCTCCGACACACGCCACTAGAGGCTCTTCTCCATCGGACGCCACTAGAGGCATTTCTCCGACACATGAGGCTTTTCCTTGTTGCACGCCACTGGAGGCATCGTCGATCGAGGTTTTTACTTTACTGTACGCCACTGGAGGCTTTTCCTTGTCGCACGCCACTGGAGGCATCGTCGATCAAGGTTTTTCTTTTCTGCACGCCAATGGAGGCTTTACTTTCCCGCACGCCACTGGAGGCTTTTACTTTCCCGCACGCCATTGGAGACTGCCACTGAAGTCTTTACTTTCCGCACCGCCACTGGAGGCTTTACTTTCCGCACCGCCGCTGGAGGCTTTTCCTTGTTACAAGCCACTGGAGGCATCGTCGATTGAGGTCTTTACTTTCTGCACCGCCTACGGAGGCACCGCCAACAGGGGCACCGCCGACCGATGCTTTACTTTTCCGCACCGCCACTGGAGGCTTTACTTTCTGCTTTCTGCATCGCTAATGGAGGCACCGCCAACAGGCGTCCCGTCGACAGAGGTTTTATCTTTCCGCACCAGAATAAGCATATGAGTCACCTTGAAGACTTTGAAGAATTGGAAGAGAATATACTTTCTGGTCAAAATCAGTGTTTCCTCGTCTTTGGACAAACCCCTTCGAACACGTTCTACAGGAGTCTGTCCAAAGAGGGGCAAACTGTAAACACTCGATTTTGACCCGGACGTAACGACGTTACACATGATACGTCAAATTCCGGACGCGTCAAGCCACAAAGTCTCCAAAGATGCTCAAGGGCACATTAGAGAAATTATTATAAAATATATTTTAAATTATTTCGAATTTTTTTAATATTTTTCGGAATATTTAAAAAATATATATAATAATTAGTATTTTTATTTTAGAAAATTATATGTAAGATATTTATCTCCAGATATTATTTTTTATTAAAAAAAATAATTATCTGTAAAGATAAATATCCTTAGGAATATTCTCTAGAATAATTACCTGTTAGCATTTTTTTATTTGAATTTTATCTGTAACTAGACTAGATTTTTAGTATAAATAGGGGACTAGGGTTACATTGTAAGGGACTGAAAATAAAAAAAATTATTCATAGTCGAGAATTGGTTTTATGTTGACATCATCGTTTCCTACCTACATCAAACTCTTCATTCCTAAAGCATATATTCTGATTGTTTGAGTTTGATTTATTATTATTATAATGATAATTTTATACATAATAAACAGAGACCTTCTCCTCGTCTCTAGGTTTGGTTGCGGAACTCCACCCTCCATCTCGTTCGCCAAGCCTTCCCGAGCATCACCGGACGTCCATCTCGATCGCCGGCAACCGCGACAGTATCAACATCCACCGATTGCTCTTCCTCTCAAGAAGTTACACCTCCGGCCATCCACGGCACCACGATTTCACTCCTCCCTGTTGTCTTCGCTGATCGTCGCCGGAGTCACTCCTGTCCGACTGCATCTCAGAAAATCATCTTGTTCGCCGTCTACCAGGCTCGTGAGCGTTCTGTCAGTCTGGTTTCTCCACCCGAAGCCCAAAATCCAGGTGGTGGAAACTCCAAGAAGCTCGACCAGCGATGACGCTTCCTTCATCAGTGACCTTGACCAGCGACCCTGCCAACCATCACCAATCAGCAGCCCCAGCTCCAAGCACCGATTTTGTTACGCCGTTGCCCCCGGAATCCCCTCACCGACGTCGTTCCAGACTGAGCCTTCGTGACCCGGCTCCGATATCGTTTGCTGCAGCGTGCAAGTCAGCTCGCACCGATCACGAGCTACAATAGAGAGTTCCAAAAATAAAGGGGGTCGATGAACAGTTGACCACATCAGAAGACTAGGATGTAAAGTTAGTTTTTTTTTTTGTAGAAGAAGATTGATGGGTTCCGATGTAATCGTTAGCCCCGTTAAACAGCCAATGGACGTCGAGTAGGTCAAGTGGGCCTCGCGAAAGGCCGGGAAGGCCCAAAAAGCCCAGTACGAAGGGTTCCGACCCTAGCAGTCCCGATGTATGAGCTGAATGCTCCCGATGAGAAGCCTCTGAGTAGACACCGATATGCCTTAGTAAAGGCCCCGATAATAAAGCCCCGCGGATGCTGGACCTGTCTCGTGAGACAAAGGGTCCTGGGTGGTAACCTAGAATGAGATAACTCTGGAGTTTCCGACAGAAGTTGGGACTTGTGATCAGAGGATAAGACCAAGAAACCCGCCTACTAGATAGAGTAGTGGGGAAACGGTTAAGATACAGATAATCTTCCCCGAGATACGCAGGGCGTGCCCGAGATAAGCGGAGTATGGGCAAGATACGCGGAGCGTGGGGCGAGATATACGGAATCCCGAACGAGATATACGGAATCATGGGCAAAACTGCCAGGCGCAGTCTCAGGTAACTGAGTAACTTCCCCTCCTATATAAAGGAGGAAGTTACCTCAGAAAACACATTCTCTAATACGCGCTTAGACTATTGCTTACCAACCCATTGATCACATACTCATTTAAGCATCGGAGAGGGATTCTGGGTCATCACCCAGGTCATCCCCTTTTGCAGGATTACGCGGAGCCCAGGAGTCCAAGCTTTCCGTCAAAGACGTAACGGAGCTTCGCCCGTGATCCAACATTGGCGCCGTCTGTGGGAAACTAACAAAAAGCCAAAATAGTTTCTACCAGATCAATGGCCGGTGGTGGCAAGAAGAAGCAAGTTCAGGCCAGCAGTTCTCGCCCCGCTGGAACTGTGAATTCCCCGTTGCTGGAACATGCTGCTGAACAAGGTGAGTACCCTGCTGTTTCTCAGACAGGGGGGCATGGTGATGATGAGGTCTCGGTCCGAGACACGACGCTAAACAGGCAAGATATCCTGCGAAGGGAGGTGGATGCTCCCCCAAACCCGGTAGGGTACAGAGAGGAAGTCCCGCGAAGGGAAGTAGGCTCTTCCTCAAACTCGGAGTTGGCTAAGGCAGTAGCAGATGCCATGCCTATGTTCTTGGCGGCCATGGAGGCTCTGTTGGACAAGAGAGAGGCTGCCAGGAGGGCAGAGGAGTTGCCTCCGCGAGAAGAGCTGCCTCCACCCCCTCCGAGGGTGGTTCCAGAAGAACAGGAGGTTCAAGAGATCCAGCCCAGGAAAAAGGGTAAGGAGCCCACGCACTCGGAGAAGTTCGTGGTTGATGGTCCCGGACCAGTGCAGCACAGGACCATTCCCCTGAATGGTCCCATCACCCCCGATCAGGTGGTGAAAATTGTCAGCATCTGCATGGGTGACCAAAAGCAAATGACATCGGAGCTAAGGGATCGATCCAGTCATCCTTTCGTTCCACGGCTGCTGGATACTGTCGCCCCGCCAGGGCTAGGCATCCCGACCATCAAGGAGTACGATGGTGAAGGAGACCCGGTTCGCCACGTTCAGAGGCATGTCCAGGCCTGCATGGGTAGAACCTCGAATGATGACCTCGTGTGTTCATTGTTCCCGATCACCCTGGGAGAAAGGGCCATGACATGGTTTTTCAGCCTACCGCCAGGAAGCATTACGTGCTGGGCTGATATGCATGATCGCTTCATCAAGCAATATCAAGGTCGGAGGCGTCTTCTGAAGAGCGTGAGGTTTTTGACCCAGGTGGTGCAGAGATCCGATGAATCGTTGGCATACTACTACCAACGGTTCACTGCAAGTGCCGCGGAGATCAATGAGGAAATATCGGAGGGAGAGACCATCCGCACTTTCCTTCGGAACCTAACTGCTCTATATGGTTCCGACCTGATGCACAGTGTAGCCGCGAAGGCTGTGTGGAGTATGGAGGCCCTGCAAGCGAGGGTGAAACAGCAAATCGACGTCCAGGAGTCGAAGATTGCGGCCGGAGAGCTTGATCCTCCGAAGTCGGGAAGAGGAAAGACATCGTCCAAGCTGTCGGATGATCGTAAAGGGAGCGACAAATCGGAGGGAACCAGGAACTGCGGTCGCCCCGAGAGAAGGGAGGATAGGCGTCCTCCGAAGAAGGATAACCGCGAAGGTCGTAGTGTTCCCATCAACAGCTCAATGACCTCAGTGTTAGCTGTGATGGATCGGCAGGGTCTCGCCCGATACCCCCCGAGGAAGGAAGGAGAGTTCTTGGGAGGCCGCTCGGATCGTTATTGTCGGTACCATCGAGCCAATGGTCACGACACGGATAACTGTCGGGAGTTGAAGAAGGAGATAGAGAAGCTGATCCAGAAGGGGAAGCTTAAGGAGTTCGTCGGAAGGGGAAGGTGCCGATCCCGCTCCAAAAGTCGGTCACGGTCCCTTTCCAAGTCCCGTGATCGATCCCCGAAGAAGAAGAAGGTTGAGTCGGAGCCCTCTGGTTCCGGTGCCAGTAAGGAGAGACGGGGGACCATTAACGTCATTCACGGAGGAATGGCAGCGGGAGGTGACACCACTGCTTCTCGGGAGAATTATGCTTCTCGCATCTCCGCTAATGTGGTGCTAGGCAAGAGGTCCCGGTCGTGGACTTTAAAGGAGGAAATGGTGATTTCTTTCTCAGCGGAGGATTTGATAGGCGTGGAGAGCCCCCACGATGACGCATTGGTGGTAACCCTGGACGTGGACGGATTCGAGATGAAGCGGATCCTGATAGACGGAGGGAGCTCCTCCGATATTCTTTTCATGGATGCCCTGGAGGCCATGGGTAACACGAAGAAGGACCTGACGCAGGTGAACTTCCCGATGGTGGGCTTCTCCGGATCGACTTCCTTTCCGTTGGGGATGATTACCTTACCGGTGGAGTTTGGTAGTGGCTGGAAGATTGAACGGCGGAACGTGGAATTCGTCGTGGTAGAATCCGCGGGAACATACAACGCTATTATCGGGAGGACAGCCATCAACCCTCTCATGGCAGTTGCTTCAACCGTCCACCAGAAGATGAAGTTCCCGACTGACCATGGTGTCGGAGAGGTCAAGGGCGACCAGGTGGCGTCACGAAAGTGCTATGTCAATGCCACTCGACGGAGAAGAATGGAAGCCATGGCTGTCTTGCAGACCGATGCTTATCCTCGAGAGGAGTTTGGGCGTTCCGCCCCTATGGAGGACCTGAAGGAGGTAGAGATTGATGGACCTCGAAGGAAGGTGAAGATCGGATCCGCTCTATCGGAGGAGAGAGCCCGAGAGTTGATCGAGCTTCTAAAGGAGTTCAAGGAGCTGTTTGCCTGGTCCCCGAGTGATATGCCAGGAATCAGCCCCGACGTGATAGTGCACGAGCTGAAGATTGACCCCGCGATTAAGCCTATCGCGCAGAGGAGGCGTCCGATGGGCACGGATAAGAGGATCGCGATCCAGCAAGAAGTGGGCAGACTGCTCGACGCGGGATTCATTAAGGAGCTCCGATTCCAGACTTGGGTCGCTAACCCAGTCCTGGTGAGAAAGAGTAATGGGATGTGGCGGATGTGTGTCGATTTCCGCGACTTGAACAAGGCCTGCCCGAAGGATTGCTATCCGCTCCGGAGGATTGATCAGTTGGTGGATGCCACATCGGGACACGAGCTGTTGAGCTTCATGGATGCTTATTCCGGGTATAACCAGATCAAGATGGCGAAGGAGGATGCCCCCCACACAGCTTTTTACGCTGACAGTGATGTTTATCACTATGACGTTATGCCCTTCGGACTGATCAATGCCGGAGCAACTTACCAGCGGATGGTGAACAAGTTGTTAGGAGACATGCTGGGGAAGACCATGGAGGCGTATGTGGATGACATGCTGGCGAAGTCCCGACAGGCAGGAGACCATGTCCAAAACTTGGCGGCGGCGTTTGAGCGGATGAAGTTTCATCAGGTTCGTTTGAACCCAGACAAGTGCGCTTTCGGGGTGAACTCGGGGAAATTTCTAGGGTTCATGGTGAGCCGGAGAGGAATCGAGGTGAATCCTGAGAAGCTGCGAGCAATCGAGGAGATGCAATCTCCGAAGACCCATCGGGAGGTTCAGGTGCTGAATGGCCGGTTGGCCGCGATGAATCGATTCCTATCCAAGGCAAGTGACCGAGCCATGCCATTTTTTGACGTGCTAAGGGCCCATAAGAAGTTCGAATGGTCCGACAAGTGCGAGGAGGCATTCCAAGCACTCAAGCAGCACCTCCGTACCCTCCCGCCGTTGGCGAAACCGGTTCCAGGCGAGCCGCTTTATCTCTATTTGGCTGTTTCTGAAGTGGCTGTTAGTTCTGTTTTGATTAAGATTGTCAAGGGCAACCAAGTGCCTGTCTATTATGTAAGCAAGGCATTTGCCAAATCTGAAATGAATTATCCCGCTATTGAGAAGTATCTCTTTGCGTTGATTGTTGCCGCTCGAAAGTTACGACCTTACTTCCATGTCCACGAGGTTACAGTGTTAACAAATCAGCCCTTGAAGCACTTCTTGAACCGACCGGAGGCGTCGGGGAGATTGGTGAAATGGGCCATCGAACTTACGGAGTTCCGTATCCACTTTGCTCCGCGAACTGCTATTAAGGGTCAGGCATTGGCAGATTTTATAGCTGAGTCTACGGCACCCGATCTGGAAGTAACGGGTCCCGCAGAGGGGGCAACCATGGAGGTCCCGATAGCAGAACAGGTCCCGATAACAGAACAGCCAAATGAGGAGAACACTTGGGAGATGTACACTGATGGTTCATCAAGTGTAGAAGGATCGGGGGCAGGATTCGTATTGATACCGCCCGATGGAGGCGAGCCCCTGCGATATGCTTTGGCCTTGACATTTAAGGCCACCAACAATGAAGCGGAGTATGAGGCTCTCATCACAGGCCTTAAGATTGCCAGGGGTACGGGAGTCGATCATTTAAAAGTGAAATGTGACGCCAGCTTGATCGTGAATCAAGTCCAGGGGAATTATGAAGCCAAGAGCCCGACAATGAGGAAGTATTTGCACGAGGTGCAGACTTTGAAGGAGAGCTTCAAAAGCTTCGACATCGAGGCAATCCCGAGGGAAGAAAATGCGGAGGCAGATGCCTTAAGCAAGTTTGCTCTGGGAGTAGCCCCTGAGGAGAATCGGAAGGTGCACTTCCTGGAGAAAGTAATTATCTCAACCATCGATCTGTCGGAGGTTTGCGCTATTGAAGCAGGATCAGAGGAAGAAGAGAAACCCACCTGGATGACCCCGATGGTCACATACTTGACTACGGGGGCACTCCCCGATGATGAAGTAGCAGCTGTCAGGTTGCGTCGAATCGCGAACGACTACGTGATGGTGAACAATCAGTTATATAAGAAGGGGCATGTGAAGCCTTTTCTGAAATGTGTGGCGGAGCCTGATACGAATCGAATCCTAAGAGAGCTACACGAGGGAGTCGCGGCCTGTCATGAAGGGGCCCGATCCATCGTGAGGAAGGCGTTGAATCTAGGTTACTATTGGCCTTCGATGAACAAGGAAGCGACAACAATGGTCCAATCCTGTGATGCATGCCAGAGGTACGCTCCGAATATCGTGGCTCCAGCCGCGGACTTGATGTCCATCAGGAGTGCTTGGCCCTTCGCGCAGTGGGGCATCGACTTGGTGGGACCTCTTCCGCAAGCGAAAGGTCAGTGCAAGTATTTACTCGTGGCCACTGACTACTTCTCGAAGTGGATAGAGGCTAAGGCGTTGGCCAAGACGACGGGGCAGCAGATCCTCAAGTTCCTTCAAACTTAGATCATATCCCGGTATGGGGTTCCTCGAGTGTTGATCAGCGACAACGGCCCTCCGTTCAATGGGGCTCAGTTGAAGGAGTACCTGGAGGAATTGAACATTGAGCATCGGACAGCTTCCGTCCGCCATGCTCAGACCAATGGCCAAGTAGAATCAGCTAACAAGATCGTGATGGATGGCTTGAAGAAGAGAGTCTACGCCTCAGGGCCATTGGCTGGATGAGCTTGAAAACGTGCTGTGGGCTGTTAGAACAACACCCAAGCAATCGACGGGGGAAACTATGTTTGGCCTAGTCTATGGCACGGAGGCAGTCGCTCCCGTGGAAATAGCGGTGGCGTCCCATCGCGCGAAATATTATGAACCTCTAACAAACGAGGAACTGAGACGTCTAGACTTAGACTTGCTCGAGGAGAAAAGGTGGAAGGCTGATGAAGTTCAGGCTCGGATGCGTCTGGCAACGGCCAGATATTATAATCGGCGTGTCAAGTCCCGACAATTCTTCGTTGGAGAACTTGTTTGGCGAAGGAACGAGTTCGTTCATCAAGATCGGATCAACAAGCTATCGCCCAAATGGGAGGGACCTTACAAGATCGTAGGGATGCCAGCCCCGAATGCGTACAAGCTAGAAGATCTCGATGGCAAGACGTTGAGGCATTCCTTCAGTGGCGCACACTTGAAGAAGTATCATGTTTGATATTAAGCCGCCGCTAATGGCGCAAATTGTCTATCGATAAGATCCGATGTAAGCCTGCTTTGAGTTATTAATGAATAAAGGAAGTTGCCTTCGATCAAATTGCTTTTAGATTTATTCTAACTGTTAGTAAGACGTCCTGAAGGGCGCGACAAAAGCCTCCCGAGGTACGATAAAAGCCTTCCGAGGTACGAACAAAAGCCCTATGGGGTATGAGTAAGTCGCCTTTATGGCGCGACAAAAAGCCTTCCGAGGTACGAACAAAAGCCCTACGGGGTATGAGTAAGTCGTCTTTATGATGCAACCAAAAGCCAAGGTACGAAAAAGCCCTAACGGGTCCGCGTAAGTCGTCTATATGATGCGGCCAAAAGCCTTAAAGGGTACGAAAAAGCCCTAACGGGTCCGCGTAAGTCGTCTATATGATGCGGCCAAAAGCCTTAAAGGGTACGATTAAGTCGTCTGAAATGACGCGGTAAAAGCCCTAAGGGGTACGATAAGTCGTCTAGAATGGCGCGATAAAAACCTTAAGGGATGCGAAAAATCATCTTAAGTGATGTGTAAAGTTGCCTTGAAAGGCAGGGATGAGAAACCTTAAGTGGCAAAGTCCCGAGGAAAATGCCACGAAAAGACATATGAAATTACACTAAGTGGCTTGGACGAGAAACCTTAAGTGGTGAAGTCCCGAGTAGACGAGAAACCTTAAATGGTGATGTCCCGAATAGACAAGAAACCTTAAGTGGTGAAGTCTCGAGTAAAGCATCGGAAGGATGTATGAAGTCGCTTTAAATAGTGCAAACGATTATCGGGACCAAAACAGATGAAAGAAATTTCTTATATAAAGGCTCAAAGGCCTGAGGGTTCCGATACAAAAAGATAAAGGAGGGAAAATTACAAGGACTAAAAAGATAAAGCATTAAGCTTGGTCCTTGTTGGAAGTCGGGTCCTCAGCAGCGTTGGAGGGAGCAAGATTCGGAGGGGCCTGGGCAGAAGGCCCCGTAGTCCGCGAAGTCGGGTCCACGGCATCAGCCTCTTCACTCTCCGCTGGGAGGTTGAAGTACTTCTCCGCGAAAGGCGCGAGAGTCTCGGACTTCTTGAAGTCGATGGAATCCTCGTAGGCTGTGTAGAGTTCTTCGACGGCATTGAACAGGACGTTCTCCACCTCGGACTTGCAGAACCCTACAGCATCCACCTTGAAATCTTCAGAATTCCGATACTCCTCGCGGCCTTGCAGACGACCCTCCTCGCGACCATGCAGGCGACCTTCCTCGTGGCCCTGGGCCTTGGCCTCAGCCAGCTTGGCCTCGAGCCCTGCCTTGGCCTCCGCGAGAGCTTCCGCGAGAACACCCTTCTCGTGGATGAGCTGCCTCTTCTCCGACTCGTTCCGCTGCTGATCCGCCTGGACCATCTTCCGCTCCCGACGCATGAGAGCCTCGTGATCCTGAACCTGCTTGAGCAGGCCCGAAGCCATCTCGTCAAGGAGAGTTTTCTCCTTGGCCATCTTATTCTGGGCCGCCACAGCCTCGTCGAGGTCCACCTGGAGCTTGGCCAACGCGTCGGGGTCCGACTTGGCTTGTGCCTCCTCCAAAGCACCCTTCAGAGCCAAGATGAGGCCGAAGCAGCGCTGCTGGTTCGCGGTGTCCTAAGACAAGGGAAAAAGGATTAAAATTCAGAAGTCGGAGACAAGAATAATGAAGAGAATAAAGTAAAGGTGAAGTTTTACCTCTATCCGGCGGATAGCCATATCGCGAAGCTCCTCCTCGATGTCCTCCCGCGCCAAGGAGATTGGCCGCCTCAAAGCTGGAGGAACTGACCCTGCCAGCAGATGCATGGCCAATTCAGGATGAAGGTCTCCCCGTTGGAGTGGGACCCCTTGGAGAGACTCAATTGGGTTCCAGGGAACCGTCCCCTGATCGGGGGTGAAAATCTTGTAAAGATTTTCATCCACCGGGAGAGGAGGGATGACCCTGGAATCTTCAGCGGGAGGAGCCACCTCGGCCAGAGGTTCGGGAGTCGGAGTACGGAGCTCTGGAGGAGGACTCCGGGACACGTCTTCCACGGGGGGCCTCAGGCTGCTTTGACCTGGCCTACGACGGGGAAGCAGGCAACCCTCATTGCGCTCCTCAGCGGAAGGAGAGGCCTCCAAATCAGTCACCTGACGGAATTGAGCATCCGTCGGGGTATCCTCCAGCATCGGCACCTGTGGAGTCGCGGCCCGTGCTGGGGTAGCAGCCTGCCTCGGAGTGACAGCCTCCGATGGACCTGCGGTGGCGGGACGAATAAAGTCTGGAAGAGTACCGCGAGGGCACCAAATGATTTGACGCTCGAGGTGTTGGTCCTTTCCGAAGAAGTTGTAGTATCCCGCCTTGAGAACGCGGGGGGTTTCTCCTCGAAGGATGTATTTGATTTCTCGAACCCGCGATTCCCGATCAGCGGGGATAAACTCCTCGGGAACCAGCTTTTTATATCTTTTAATAGCACGACGGACAAGCTTACCTTCCTCGGTGGTAGTAACCCCGAAGGCTTGGTCAATCTGCTCCCTCCTGGCTCGCTTGGCCATGATCTGCTCCTCGGTCGGAGGGGCAGCAGAAGGAGTGGCAGAAGAGGAAGCTCCCTTCTTCAGCGATTTTCGCTTCCTCTTGGAGCCACCTGGGACGGCATCAGTCTCGCACTGCTTCAACATGAGATGAGTCAGCAGAGATGCCTTCTTGGCTGCAAAAATAAAAGACAAGGGGGTTAGAAGTATTACCCAGATGACTAAATCCTTGGAAACAGAATCGAGGAGCCGGACCCCGATATGAATCAAGTCCTTCTCCATGAGCTTGTTGGCGTCGAGGGGTATGAAAGAGTCCCCCCAACGATAAAGCTGAACCAGCTGGAGTGTGTTGAGGTCATCTTCGCTGTAGGCCTCGAGCTTGGGGGCAGGGTCCGCCACGACCTCCCATCGGGGCCATGGGACAGAGCTGTTTTGGACAAAGAAGTAATACTTCTTCCATCCGCTATTATCAGACCCCGAGTCGCGAATCAGCACCCGATCCTTGTGGAACTTCCAGGTCTCGCTATCCCAGCCGAAACGTGAAAGTTGCTCCTTTGTCCACTTGGGGAGTCGGGGGGAGAAGGAGCAAACACCAGCCTTATTGCACTTCATTCCGTAGAATGTGCGGAAGAGCAGTAGACTGTACGTCCACTGCTGGCGGAGGCACAGAAGCTGGAAGGCATTCCACACGCGGATGGCGTGTGGAGAGAAGGTACAAGGATGTGTCTTGTAGAAGTTGCACATCTCCACCAGGTTCCCGCAGAAGGGGAATCGAATCCCCGCGCTTATCTGTCCGGCGGAGACGAACATTTCTCCCTCTCGAGGACGCGTGACAATATGCTTCCTCCTGACGGTAGGCTGAGACTCGTAAGGGAAACGAGGCTCCCAATCCGAGGTAATGCAGCCCTCTCGGAGAGCAACCTCATACGAGGCCTCGGAAATCTCGTTAACAGCAAGTTCAAAGGTAAAAGGAGTCCTAGCCTCAGAACTAGCCTCGTCTAAAAACGGTTACAGACAGAAAAATTCAAGAAAGGAGGAGAGGATAATATTAGCAAATCACGAGAACAGAGAAGGGAAACCTTACCAGACATTGTCGATGGATGCTTGGTGAAGATGAAGAAGGATCGGGGAGATTGAAGGCCTTGGATCACTTGAAGAGCAGAAGAACCTTGGAGAAGAAAACTTCGAATTCAAGAATGGCAGAACTTCCAGAAACTGAGAGGGTGAAGAAGAAGTGAATAATGCCAGGGTTTTAGCTTTTATAAGCAAGAAGACAACTGGAGGGATTTAATCTGGACCGTAGAAGATGAAACGATTCGATCCTGATCGTCGAGATTAAGAGGACGGTACGGAAGAGACGTGGTGACGTAATAAGTGCTTTTTCTGAAAGCAACAGTCACGCCGATTTAAGCGTCGTTTCATAATCCCTAGCATTTAATGCTACAGTAACCGAGGGGTCTCCCCGGATTTGGCAACTGCCCATAGAGTCTAGTGGGCCCAAGGCAGTCATGAGTGAGAAACTCTGTCATTCGACAATTGCGTACAAGGTAAAAGACTCCGATTAAAATATCGGGAGTTATGAAGACAAAAGCCTTCAACGGCAGTAGCGGGAGGTATGAAGATAAAAGCCTCCGACGGCAGTATCGGGAGGTGTGAAGATAAAAGCCTCCGACGGCGGTATCGGGAGGTATAGAGACAAAAGCCTCTGACGATGAGGTCAGGAGGTCTGGAATTGAAAGACACGACGAACTGAAAGTCCCCCATGTCTTGGGGGCAAATGATGGGTTCCGATGTAATCGTTAGCCCCGTTAAACAGCCAATGGACGGCGAGTAGGTCCAGTGGGCCTCGCGAAAGGCCGGGAAGGCCCAAAAAGCCCAGTACGAAGGGTTCCGACCCTAGCAGTCCCGATGTATGAGCTGAATGCTCCCGATGAGAAGCCTCTGAGTATGCCCCGATATGCCTTAGTAAAGGCCCCGATAATAAAGCCCCGCGGAGGCTGGACCTGTCTCGTGAGACAAAGGGTCCTGGGTGGTGACCTAGAATGAGATAACTCTGGAGTCCCCGACAGAAGTTGGGACTTGTGATCAGAGGATAAGACCAAGAAACCCGCCTACTAGATAGAGCAGTGGGGAAACGGTTAAGATACAGATAATCTTCCCCGAGATACGCAGGGCGTGCCCGAGATATGCGGAGTATGGGCGAGATACGCGGAGCGTGGGGCGAGATATACGGAATCCCGAACGAGATATACGGAATCCCGAACGAGATATACGGAATCATGGGCAAAACTGCCAGGCGCAGTCTCAGGTAACTGAATAACTTCCCCTCCTATATAAAGGAGGAAGTTACCTCAGAAAACACATTCTCTAATACGCGCTTAGACTATTGCTTACCACTCCATTGATCACATACTCATTTAAGCATCGGAGAGGGATTCTGGGTCACCACCCAGGTCATCCCCTTTTGCAGGATTACGCGGAGCCCAGGAGTCCAAGCTTTCCGTCAAAGACGTAACGGAGCTTCACCCGTTATCCAACAAAGATCAGAATTCGTTGTTTCATTTTGATTTTCAGATTATAGCTGGCAACAACCGTGTTAACATAGCTCCTCCGTACGTCATCACCACTACGACCTCCTAGAACTGGTTCTTCTACCTCTCTGGTAAATTAATATGCTTTACATATTATTATTATATAATAGCATAGGTTTCATTAAATAGTATAATTTTAATTTTATAAGTTAAGTTTAATCACATTGTTATGCATCAGATTGTTGTAGATTGTGTTTCTGTTCACATTATTTAAGTATATTTGATAGTTTTTCTTGAATTTTAGGTTTAACTTTACTTAGGAATTAAAGTTTTGTTTACTGATATTAGCTCGTGTTATAAGATTATACACATTAATGGCGAATTAGTTGAATTGAGTACCAAAAGGGCGTAGTTAAAAAATTATATTTTTTTAATTCGTAATAGAACCCCCGAACTCGAATTTCTGATCGTAGACTAATTTAATACCTAAGTATTTTATTTGTTATTTACTTAGATAAATTAGGATTCTAGTTAGCCTAATAATTAACTAGTGGCGACTCTTTTCAAAATTCACGTTTTCAAAACGTAATTCGCCGTAGGTCAGATTTTAGGTCCGACAGAGGCAGGTCCACGACTTCGAGCGGTTGCTGAAGCAGGAGCAGCAAAATCTCAAGGAAGGGCAGTAGAGGCACGCGGAGGATCGGGACAGGCTTGCCATGGGGAAGAAGGCTCTTGAGGACGTCAAGGCGAGACTGGAGGCTGAGAAGGTCCTTCTCACCAATCGGTCCCAACAGATGGAGCGGGAAATCGCTGAGTTTCCCAGCAAGCTGGTTGAGGCTGAGGCCAAGGGTCGGGAATATTACCGGGGCTCCGAGGATTTCATGGTGGACGCGGTGAGGTTCTGTAACACGGAGATGGAGACCACCTTGCTCAATGCTGTTGAGGAACTCCATCTGGAGTATGGCAATGCCATTGACTTCACCAAGTCTCAGACTCTCGCCCCCTTCGCGGAGAGGTATTTCAGCCTTTCGGAGGAGAGTGATGAGGCCAACACCCCCGAGGGAATTGTGGGTGTTGAAGGAACGGTGGAGCCTCCAAGTAAAGACCACCCGACAGCTGATCCCCCGACAACCGACCCTTCACTGGCTGACCTCCCATGGTCCGATCCTCCCTCGGCCACTCTTCCGGGATCCGATCCTCCTATCGCGGAGCCTTCTGCCACGGACCTCGTGGACTCTGCTCCCCTCGATGCTGCCAAGGACCAAGCTTAACGCTTTATTTTAGAATCCTTGTAATTTCCTTCTCTTGTTGTGAACCTTCAGGCCTTTATAATATCAGTCTATTTTGGTTCCGATTATCGTTGCACCACTTAAGGTGAATTAACCACGCCACTTAAGGCGATTTGATCATACCACTTAGAGTGATTCAACACGTCGCTTAAGACATTTTAAGCACACCACTTAAGGCGATTTAACCATGCCACTTAAGGCAATTTAACCACACCACTTAAGGCGATTTAACCACACCACTTAAGGCGATTTAACCACACCACTTAAGGCGATTTAACCACACCACTTTAGGCGTTTTAACCACACCACTTAAGGCGATTTAACCACACCACTTAAGGCGATTTAACCACACCACTTAAGGCGATTTATCTAAGAACAATCTGATCGGAAGCAACCTCTTTATTCATTGATGGCTCAAAACCTGTTTATATCAAATCAAAACGATAAACAACTTGCACCACTAAAGGCGACAAATATCAGGCATGACATTTCTTCAAGTGTTCACCACTAAAAGAATGCTTCAACACATTGCCATCGAGGTCTCGCAACTTATACGCATTTCAAGGTGGCATCCCCACGACCTTATAAGGTCCTTCCCATTTTGGTGACATCTTGTTGATCCGTCCAAAAGGGTAAATTCGTTCCGACGCCAGACTAGTTCCCCGACAAAGAACTGTCGAGACTTGACTCGCCGATTGTAATATCGGGCCGTTGCCAAGCGCATCCGAGCCTGGGCCTCCTCGGCATTCCGTCTCTTCTCTTCGACCAAGTCCAAGTCCAGACGCCTCATTTCATCATTCGACAGAGGTTCATAATACCTCGTCTGATGGGATGCCACAACTATTACAACGGGAGCAACTGCTTCCATGCCATAAACAAGGCCAAACGGAGTCTCCCCAGTCGATCGTTTGGGTGTTTTTCTAACAGGCCAAAGCACATTTTCCAGCTCGTCCAGCCATTTGCCCTTCAAGGCATGGACCCTCTTCTTCAGGCCATCCGTCACGATCTTGTTGGCTAACTCCACATGTCCATTGGTTTGAGCATGATGGACAGAGGCTGTCCGATGCTCAATTTTCAGTTCCTCCAGGTACTCCTTCCACTGGACCCCGTTAACAGAGGGCCGTTATCACTGATCAACACCATAGGGATCCCGTATATGGATATAATATGGGTCTGGAGGAATTTGAGGATATGATTCCCCGTTTTCTTGACCAATGCCTTAGCTTCTATCCACTTCGAGAAATAATCAATAGCCACAATCAAATATCGGCACTGACCTTTTGCAACTGGAAGGGGTCCCACCAAATCGATTCCCCATTGCGCGAAGGGCCAAGAACTGTTGATGGACGTCAGATCGGCAGCTGGAGCCACGATATTCGGGGCGTACCTCTGGCAAGCGTCACAGGATCGGACTAGCATCGTTGCCTCCTTGTTCATCGAGGGCCAGTAATAGCCTAGGTTCAGCACTTTCCTCACGACGGATTGGGCACCTTCATGACAAGCCGAGTATCCTTTGTGCACCTCCCTAAGGATCCGATCTGTATCGGGCTCAGCCACACATTTCAAGTAAAGAGTTGAAGGAGTTGAATACCCCTTTTTATACAGCTGATTGTCCACCATCACATAATTGACCGCGATTCGGCGTAATTTGCCTGCTGCTACTTCATCATCGGGGACTGCCGCCGTAGTCAGGTAAGCGGCTATCGGGGTCATCCAAGTGGAACTCCTCCGGTTCGGTCTCGATGGCACATACCTCCGATTGATCGGCGGCTGACAAGATCACCTTCTCCAAGAAGTGCCCCTTCCGACTTTCATCGAGGGGTGCCCCCAAGGCGAACTTGCTCAAGGCATCTGCTTCCACATTATCCTCCCTCGGGATCGCCTCAATATCGAAGCTCTTGAAACTCTCCTTCAAGGTTTTCACCCCACGAAGGTACTTTTTCATCATCGGGCTCTTTGCTTCGTATCGCCCCTGGACTAGGTTCACAATCAGGCTAGCATCACACTTCACCTTTAAGTGACCAACTCCCGTTCCTTTGGCAATCTTGAGGCCGGTAATGAGAGCCTCATATTCAGCTTCATTGTTGGTGGCCCTAAACGTCAAGGCCAAGGCATATCGAAGGGGCTCGCCTCCACTTGGCGGTATCAGTACGAACCCTGCTCCCGATCCTTCTGAATTTGAGGAGCCATCGGTATACATCTCCCAAGTGTCTTCGTCATCGGGCTTGTCTTCGTCATCGGGCTGTTTTGACTGCTCTGCCATCTGGACTTCCATGGTTGCCCCCTCTACAGGGCCCGCATCTTCTAGATCGGGGGCTGTAGACTCTGCTATGAAATCCGCCAACGCCTGGCCCTTAATAGCCGTTCTCGGAGCAAAGTGAATGCGGAATTAACTAAGCTCGATTGCCCATTTCACTAATCTCCCCGACGCATCAGGTCGGTTCAAAAAATGTTTCAAGGGATGATTCGTCAAAACAGTAATCTCATGCGCATGGAAGTAAGGTCTCAGCTTCCGAGCAGTAACAATCAACGCATAAAGATACTTCTCAACGGCGGGATAATTCATTTCAGACTTGGCGAGTTCCTTGCTTACATAATAGACGGGGACTTGGTTACCCTCTACGGCTTTCACTAAGACAGAGCTAACAACAAATTCAGAAACAACCAAATACAGATAGAGTGGCTCGCCTGGAACGGGCTTCGCCAACGGCTGGAGGGTGCGGAGGTACTGCTTGAGTGCCTGGAACGCCTCTTCGCACTTGGCAGTCCACTCAAACTTCTTGTTGGCCCTCAGCACTTCAAAGAACGGCATGGATCGGTCGCTTGCCTTGGACAGGAAGCGATTCGTCGGGGCATGGAACGGCCCACAGCACCTGCACCTCCCGATGGTTCGTCGGGGACTTCATCTCCTCGATCGCCTTCAGCTTCTCAGGGTTCACCTCGATTCCCCTCTGGCTCACCATGAAGCCCAGAAAGTTCCCTGAGTGCACTCCGAAGGCACTCTTGGTCGGGTACAAGCGAACTTGATTAAGCCTCATCCGCTCAAACGCCGTGGCCAAGTTGTGAACATGTTCCTCGGCCTGTCGGGACTTCACCAGCATATCGTCCACATAGGCCTCCATCGTTTTCCCCAGCATATCCCCGAACAGCTTGTTCACCATCCTCTGATAAGTTGCACCGGCATTTATCAGTCTAAAGGGCATGACATCGTAGTGATAGATGTCGCTATCAGCATAAAAGGCGGTGTGGGGGGCATCCTCCTTGGACATCTTGATCTGATTGTAGCCAGAGTAGGCATCCATAAAGCTCAGCAACTCATGTCCCGATGTGGCATCCACCAGCTGGTCGATCCTCGGGAGCAGATAGCAATCCTTCGGGCATGCTTTGTTCAGGTCGCGGAAATCAACACACATCCGCCACTTGCCATTGCTCTTCTTCACCAGGACTGGGTTGGCGACCCAGGTCTGGAATCAGAGCTCCTTAATAAATCCAGCATCGAGCAACCTGCCCACCTCTTGCTGGATCGCGATCTTCTTGTCGGCACCCATCGGGCGCCTTCTCTGTGCAATTGGTTTGATCGCGGGGTCAATCTTCAGCTCATGAGTAATCACATCGGGGTTGATTCCTGACATGTCACTCGAGGACCAGGTAAACAGCTCCTTGAACTCCTTCAACAAATCAATCAGTTCTTGGGCCTTCTCCTCAGACAGAGCGGACCCGATCTTTACCTTCCTCTGAGGTCCATCGATCTCGACCTCCTTCAAATCCTCCATCGGGGCGGGACACCCAAACTCCTCTCGGGGATCAGCATCAGTCTGGAAAATAGTCATCCCGATTCCTCCTTCGAGTGGCATTGACATAGCACTTCCTGGAGGCCACCTGATCGCCCTTGACCTCCCCGATTCCGTTGTCGGTCGGAAACTTCATCTTCTGATGGACAGTTGAGGCAATTACCCCCTTCGGGTTGATGATGGTCCTCCCGATAATTTCATTGTAAGTCCCCGCAGACTCGACCACCACGAACTCCACGTTCCTCTTCTCCGACTTCCAACCACTACCGAACTCAACCGGTAAGGTAATCATCCCCACCGGGTAAGAGCTAGAGCCAGAAAATTTGACCATCGGGAAGTCTGCATGCTTCAGATCCTTCTTGGTTTTTCCCATGGCCTCCAGCGCATCCATGAACAAAATATTGGAGGAGCTCCCTCCATCAATCAAGATTCGCTTCATCTCGTACCCATCCACGTTCAGGGTCACGACCAAAGCATCATCGTGCGGGGTCTCCACACCTATCAGGTCCTCCGCTGAGAAGGAAATCACCATCTCTTCCTTAGGAGTCCTAGTTCGGGCCCTCTTACCCAGCACCACAACAATAGGAATTCGAGAAGCATAGACCTCTCGAGATGCCGTGGTATCACCTCCTGCAGCAAATCCCCCATGGATCACATTAATGGTTCCCCGCTTCTCCTTGCGGGTATTGGAAGACTCGGGCTTCTCCTTCTTCAATGACCAATCGCGGGATCGGGAACAGGACCGCAATCGGGACCGGGAACGGGATCGGCTCCGTTGCCCAGCCACAAATTCCTTGAGCTTCCCCTTATGGATCAGCTTCTCAATCTCCTTCTTCAACTCTCGACATTGGTTAGTGTCGTGACCGCTGGCGCGATGGAAACGACAATAACGATCGGTGCGGGCTCCCATGAACTCTCCATCCTTCTTTGGGAGGTACCTGTCGATACCCTGTCGGTCCATCACCGCCAACACAGCACCCATGGAGCAAATGAGAGGAGTGTAACGGTCCTCCCGCTTGTCCGACTTCGAGGGACGCCTGTCTTCCCTCCGATCGGAGCGGCCTCAACCCCGACTCCTCTCGGGTTTATCATTCCTCCTGCGCTCGTCCGATGGCTTGGACGACTGCTTCCCCTTGTTCGATTTCGGAGGATCGAGCTCTCCGGCAGCTATCTTCGACTCCTGTACGTCGATTTGCTGCTTCACTCTCTTCTGCAGCGCCTCCTTGTTCCACACAGCCTTCTCAGCCACGCTGTGCATCAGGTCGGAACCATGTGGTGCTGTAAGGTTCCGAATGAAGGTGCGGATGGTCTCTCCCTCCGACATCTCCTCATCACTCTCGGCCACGCTGGCAGTGTACCTCTGATAACAATGCGCCAGCGACTCATCGGGCCTCTGTACCACCTCAGCCAGGGACCTCGCGCTTTTCAGGAGACGTCGACGGCCCTGGTACTGCTGGATGAAACGATCATGCATCTGGGTCCAGGTAGAGATGCACCCTGGAGGAAGGCTGAAGAACCACGTCAGGGCCCTCTCACCAAGTGTGGCCGGGAACAGAAGGCACACTATATCGTCATCCTTGGCTCTGCCTAGACAAGCCATAACATGCTTCTGTACATGGCGAACTGGATCTCCCTCGCCATCATACTCCTTGATTGTCTGGATACCAAGTCCTGGCGGGACAAGGGTGTTCACCAATCGGGGGACAAAGGGATGAGTGGATCGATCACTCAGCTCCGACATCATATTCTTCTGGTCCCCCATACAGATGTTCACGATCTTCACCACCTGGTCGGGGGTGATAGGACCGTTAAGAGGGATGGTCCTATGCTGCATCGGTCCAGGCCCATCAATCACGAACTGCTCCGACTGAGCGGGCTCCTTGCCCTTGTCCTGATGCTCGGATAGGCCTCCTGCCCGTTCCGATTCTCCCTCGGGGGAGGCGGAGGCAACTCTTCCTCCTTCTTCTTGGCAGCCTCCCTTCGTTCCAGTAGAGCCTCCATAGTCTCCAGGAATATCGGCATGGCATCCATCACAGCCTTCGCCATTTCCACCTTTGTAGGAGCATCCTGGTCCCTCTCGGGATCTCTTCCCTGTCCTCCAACGAGTTTTGAACAGAATCCTCGTGATCGTCATAATGCCCCCCTGTTTGGGAAACAACAGGGGGAGGATCATTCCGATCAACACTGCGCTCCGGTAGCCCTGAATTCAGGGTTCCAGCAGGATGGCGGGAACCGCCGGATTGCCCTTGTTTCTTCTTTTGCTTGCCAACCATCGATCAGGTAGAAGCTATCTTTTCTTTTTGTTACGATTCCCACAGACGGTGCCAATGTTGGATCACGGTTGGAACTAAGGCACGTTCTTGACAGAAGTCCGAACTCCTTGGCTCCAAGTAATCCTGCAAAAAGGGATAGACCGGGCGGTGACCCAGAATCCCTCTACGATGCTTAAATGAGTATCTCGATGTAGGCAAGTATGTATGAAAGTATGAGTGTGTGAATGTGTGAATCCTGAGGTAATTCATTCCTTTATATAGGGGAGGAGTTACCCCAGTTACCTGTTGAGATAACTGCCAGGGGCAGTTAGCCCACGCTCCATTTATCTCGGCCACTTGCCCACGTTCCGCCTTTTCAGGCCACTTCCCAACTACGCTGATAGTGGGCGCGTTTCTATGCCTCATCCTCTGGTGGCAAGTCCCGACGTGTTGAAGTATCATCCACCATGAGTCCCACACCTGTGGTGTGTTAATAATTAGAGCACTATATAAGCAAGTGGGCTACCTCCTCCTATCACCAATTGGTTTTAGGATGTAACCCCACTTGTGTAAGTAGTTGCTCTTTGTTGGCCCGTTGGGTTTGACTCAACCCAACGTGGAATTTAACATGGTATCAGAGCCCGGTTCCGATAGGCGGTGTTGGGTTTGTCCCCTTTGTTGGCTCCACGTACAAGGTTACCGGGTCGGGCCTGGCGTGAGAGTGGGGTTTGTTGAAATTAAGTCCCAACCCGTCCGGATTTGAAAAAGCCGGTGTCTTAAAAAAAAAAAAAAGAGTCCTCATGGTGCAGGGGGTGTGTTGAAGTATCATTCACCATGAGTCCCACACCGGTGGTGTGTTAATAATTAGAGCACTATATAAGCAAGTGGGCTACCTCCTCCTATCACCAATTGGTTTTAGGATGTAACCCCACTTGTGTAAGTAGTTGCTCTTTGTTGGCCCGTTGGGTTTGACTCGGCCCAACATGGAATTTAACACGACGGATGTCGGGGACTCCAGAGTTATCTCCTTTGGTCACCGCTCGGGGCCCCTCGTCATCGGGACAGGGCCAACATCCTCAGGGATTCAACATCGGGGCCTACTTAAAGGCATTTCGTCGGGGCCTACTCAAAGGCATTTCATCGCGAGCGTCCAGCTCATATGTCGGGACCGACCTTGTCGGGACCCCTCATATTGGCCCTCTAGGCCTCTTTTGGAGCCCAGTGGGCCTACTTCACCGTTTACTCGTCGTTAATGGGCCTAACGGCTATATCGAAACCCATCAGGAAGCAGATTCTCTCAGGCGGACTTACAAGTGTAAAACTTGTTCCTTTTCTTCTTCATCATTGGGTTCGATATCCAACCTTCTCCTCTTAGAAGTGTCAACCATTGATATGGTGACATATTGTCTGCTCTGAGTGCATTGACATAGCACTTTCGTGCTGTCGTCTGATCTCCCAATACTTCCCCAATTCCGTTTTTCGTTGGGAACTTTATCTTTTGGTGAACAGTTGATGGAACCATCACGTAAGGGTTTATAGTCGTTCTCCCTAAGATTCCGTTATAAGCTCCTAGAGCTTCCACCAACACAAAGGTGACATTGACGCTAAGGGTTTTCCACCCTTCACCAAAAATGACCGACAATGTGATTGTTCCTAAGGGATTTGTTGCAGCACCAGCAAAGCTGACCAATGTGAATGATCCCGGAGTAAGGTCCGCTACCGTCTTTCCCAATTGTTCGAGAACTTCATTAGCCGAGCTGCCTCCGTCAACCAAGATACGTTTTACATCATACCATCAATGTCCATTGTGATGACGAGAGCGTCGTCGTGAGGATAGATACTATGTTTCATATCCTCTTTTGTGAATTGAATAACGACGTCGTCTTCTTCAGGTTGACGTCGCTTCCCGTACTTAGGAAGTGTCTTCACTTGCGAGGCATAAACGTCTCTTAGGCTTGACATGTGACCGCCAGCAACTGGGCCTCCATGGATGATATTGATTATGCCTCGCTTTGGCGGAGGCGGGTTATCATTGACCTTCTCTTTTCCTTTGCCCTTTCTAGATGACTCAACATTGGCTCTCTTTGGACGCTTATCGCTTTGGTCGACATAATGCTTTAACTCTCCCTTCATGATGAAATTGTTGGTGCAGAATCTGAGACTCACGTATTTGTCCGTTTCGTGGCCATGAACCTCGTGGTTTTCACACCACTTGTTCTCTTCCTTCCCCAACGGACCTTTTCGGAAGTTGACAGGCTCCTTCCACATGTTTGTTTTCTTTCATTTCCTTCAAAATAACAGATAATGGCGCGTTGAGAGGAACGCATTCAGCAAGATTGATTTCCTTGGGCTTCTAGAAATCTGAGTGAAATGGTCTCTTAGGCTGTGGTTGCCACTTCCTGTTTTGTTGGCTTGCTTGCTGAGGATTTCCTGACTTGTTGTTTTCTTTTGCTCGGGCGGCACTTAGTTTAGCTTTGTTTTGCTCCCTGAATCTCTCCAGGTCTACAAACTTCTTCACTCTTGAAGCCAACTCTTCAAGTGTTTCAGCAGGTCGTTTGGACATCTTCTCAGCGAGTGCGTACCCTTTACGACCTAAATTGTTTATGAAAACGCACACTATCTCCCCTTCAATCAAGTTTCCTTGGATGTCTGTAACGTTCTAGTTGAAGCGGACATAGTAATCTGCTAAGGATTCGTCATTCTGCTGCTGCACGCTATTCAACGCGTTTGCTTCTTTTAGGAGCGTGCGCTCTCCTGTATAACGCTAAATGAATTTTTAGCCTTTAAATAGGGCCAAGAAGTCACACACCCGCATGGAAGAGAGAAGAACCAATGAGCTACAGTCCCTTCCAGAGTTTGGGAAAACGTCATGGCTACATGAAGTGGGTGGTCAGTTCTTCCCAGCAGAGAGGCTTCATGCTGCTGTACATGCTATATTGGGTCTCCTTTTCCCCGGTACTTGTCAATTTTCATTCCATAGAGCGCATCTAGTACACGGCTGTATACCAGTTCATCTGCGAAGGGATGAGATGCATTCTCAGCTAATGCATGCATGCCCTTCATCTTGGCCTCCTTAATCTTTTTCTCTATTATTGCTTCCAGGTCTTTTGCAGTGAGTCCCGTGATTGGGACGTCATCATTGTTCACTGGTTTTCTCCATCCAGTGTTGCGATACATCCCAACATGTTCATTGCCTGGTAGGAATACTCCTTATAGTATTGTTGTGAGTGAGGAAGCGGTGGTTGTCTCCATGATTCTTCCAGACCCCACGTTCTTTCATAAGGATTAAATGAACGCGCTGCTTCTTGCCTTGGTACACTCCTTGCTTGTTGGAATTGGAATTCTTCTTCTGGATGTTGTTCCCCTCCTTGGAATGGAGTCTTTTGGCGGTAAGTGTTGTGTGACAGTGCCCCTGCTGGCATGGCATGTCCCCTGACTGGTGGAGGTGGGGGAGGAGGTGGTGCAAATCCTTGGTTCCTTAACATTTCTCTGAAAGCTAACAGCTCTTCAAGTGCAACCATCATAGCAGGAGTAACTGTTGGTGCAGGGTGTGCACCTCTTCTAGGTTGTGTCTCCTCAGCAGGCATACCATGGGGGATTTGTTGATTTGTGTGCGCTTCTTGCTCGAACCCTGGAAGGGGTGTATTGTGCATTGGGTTGTGTGCTCCTTGCTCGTGCTGTGTTGGGGGCACGTCTCTTGCTGGCACTGAGGATGCTGTCGAGGTATCTTGTGGGATGTTTGAAGGTCCAGGCTGACTCCTTGTAGGCGTCTTCTTCGTGCGCCCTGGGCCATTCTTCTTTTCCTGCAGGTTGACACCATCCAGGGGTGGATGATTGCTCGTCATAACTTGTAGTGAGATATAGCTTCTTGTTCGATTCTCGCGGATGGCGCCAAATGTTTCGTCCTGAACCGCTAGAGGTAACGGCCTTGACGAATCTCCAAGTTATCGTCGTGCCGGGTCCTTCCTTCTCACGCTCTTACTTCACGCCTAGTCGTCCGGACCTGCACATAGGGCGATAACCAGCACGAAGAGGGGGGGGTGGTGCTTGTTGAGCCCTCTCCGATGCTAAAATGACATTTCTAGATAGAGAAAGCTAGAGAGAAGTCAGAGCTCCTAAGCCAATCTCCCATAAAAATCTCTCAAATGAATGGTCTCGGTCCCCTATTTATAGGCTTCCTTAGAACCGATCCCGGTTTTTGAGCGGTTTGACGACGGTTATAGAGAAAATGTGAACCGTCGTCTGGTTTGATCAAGGTTGGCTATTGGAAAACTCTAACTTAGTGTGATGACACAAAGGGAACACGTGCGTCGCAAAGGAGGGCTCGGGTTACGTCGGGTTCGGGCGATCCCGACGTACTCTGGGTCGTCCTGAGCAATCCAGAGGTCTGGTTCGGGCGCGTGTGTCGCGCGTCCGGACCGTTTTGAACCTCGATGACGTGTTTTTTGACGTGTTTACGAAATCCGGAATATAAATACGAACCCGAATTGGACGAATATCCATATTCCTATAATAATGGTTGACTTAATGTCAAAATGTTTTTAATCACTCAAGTTCTGGAAAAAAATAATTTACTCACTCATGTGAATTTGGAAAAAAAAATTACGCATGTGATATATGTGAAATAATGAATATATATATTATATAAATAGATAAAAAAAAATTAATATTATATCTATGAAAATCTTCAAATAGTTTTTTATCTCTCAAATACAATTTTAAAGATTAAAAAAAAAAATTAACGCTTTTTTTTAATTATATATTCATGCTGACATACTTTGAGTGACGCGTGTACATTTTTTCAGTAATCTTTTCTTAATTTAATTAAACCTAAGTTTAGAATCTTTAATTAAACTAATATTATAATTAAGTTTTCATTCATGTGAAATATGTTAAATAATAGATGCATATTAACCAATTAAAAATAGAACACATTTAAAATACTCAATAAATATCAACAAACAAAAATAAGTATAAGTTAAATTATAAATTTTGTATTATATTAGTTATACGTCTTATAAAAAAAGATATTGTGTGTTATTATTAATTACTTTTCTATCCAAAAAATTTATTAAAAATTTCAAATATTATGGCTATGATTGCATATTCAATAAATTAATATAAATTAATCTTTTTTTTTCTAAATTTTATTTTATTTTAAACTTTTCTCTCGCGCGGTGCGCGGGTTTAGTAGCTAGTATTATATAAAGTAGAATGAGAGATAGTAGTTAAATCCTATGTTGTGGTGGGTTTGAACATCTCCCACAAGGAAAGTTTCTTGCCATTCTCATCGTTATCACCTTTCTTACTCCATCTGGTCATATTAACTTTATCTTGGTGAGCTGGATACTAAGTCAAGCTGTTGGTGGCAAACATTTATCCCATCTTGGATTGTGTCTTATTAGGTTGCTGACCTGAATTTACTGTAATTAAATGCTACGTTTATTGGTTGGTGGATGGTGTTAATGCAGCTTGAGGACCCTCCCCCGTTAAGAATGAACTGCAATTCCTTTTATCACTTCAAATTCATCTGACCTTCTTCCTGCTCCCATTATGTCGATTCCTCCCGCTGCTGCTCAGAATCTGCTCGTAATCTACGGGAAAGTGAACTCCGACAACATGCAGATCGTAAGTGAAACCGAGGGACAACAGAAAGTATAGACACTATGGTACTTGGAATAAAGCTCGTCCAGTGACAGGGATGCCGGAGATATTCTAATTTGGCCCTCCCGAAGCTCAGTCCCCGAGGTGATTCTATGTCGGTGCAGTGAGCCGTCCCGTGATGCAGCTTTTGAGCAAGAATTTGACCCCGATGAGAATACTTACTCGAAGAGGAGCGATTCTGCCATGGATTATTCTAACACTTTGAAGGGTGATAATTACTTACAGCAAAGTGGAAACTCTTCAAGCTCAAAAGGATATAAAGTAAAGTGTTAAGAACCTATGAAAGGTCTGAACTATCACCCATGTTAACGGGAGAGGTCTGTGTTGGATCACGGTGGAACTCCGGTACGGATTTTGACGGCAATCCTATCTCCTTTGCTCCTCGCAATCCTGCAAGAGGGGATAGACCGGGCGGTGACCCAGAATCCCTCTCCGATGCTTAAATGAGTATCTCGTATGACTGGCAAGTAATAAACTCAGAGTGTATTCAACTCAACGTAAGTCTTTCTGAGGTGATCTCCTGCCCTTTTATAGGCAAAGAGAGGCCTCAGGTACCTGGCGAACCGTTAGGGGTGGTTAGCCCGTATTCCGTATATCTCGTACGTGATCTCGCGTATCTTAGCCATGCCCCGCGTATCTCGGCCACGCTTCGTGTATCTTAACCACGTTCCGCGTATCTCGGCCACGCCCCGCATATCTTGGCTTTATCCTCTGATAACGAGTTCCGACTCCCGTCGGGGACTCCAGAGTTATCTCGTTGTGTCACCGCTCGGGGCCCCTCGTCATCGTGACAGGGCCAATCATTCTCCGGGATTCATCATCGGGGCCTACTTAAAGGCTTCTCATCGGGAGCTTCTAGCTCAACCATCGGGACCGACTCTGTCGAGGACCTTGATTCGTCGGGACTCCCTTCGTCGGGACCCTTCTCCAAAGTCATCTTGACCTTCACTCTGGGCCTGGTGGGCCTGTTTGCCGTTTCCTCGCCGTTTAAAGGGCCTGACGGCTATAGTCGGACCCATCATTTGCCCCCAAGACATGAGGGACTTTTAGTTCGTCGTGTCTTTTCAACTCCCGATCTTCCGGTGCTAAAGTCGGGGATCTTTTCCTTGGTTTAGTTACTCAGTTTATCAGTCTTCTCTTCTACGTTTCTTCAGGGTTTTGTAGATAACTGTTATATCCCAAGGGTCTTCTCGGTTTCCTAGTGCATTAAATGCAGTAGATAATGGAGTGACGTTTTCGACCCACGTGCCTGATTTTTCGCGCCTGTCCTTTTCTGAAAAAGTGCTTTCCAGGCAGTTTCATCATTACGCCCGTTGTCCTTCTGCACGTTTCATCTCAACGGTCCAGATTAAGACTCTCCGACTTCGACGGCTCGGATCGAAGTGTCCTTTCAACCGTCTTCTTCGACTATAAAACCCTAGCCATAGTCATAATTTAACCTTTACCGTCTTCGAATTCTCAAAAGCTCTCTGCGATTCCCCTGCGATTCCAAGCTCTGTGATTTCGAAGATCCTTGAAGTTTCCTCAACCGTTTTTCCGGCGACGTTTCGCTCATCTCCTTCAACCTCTACTTCATCATGTCTGGTAAGGAATCCCTCTTCGTTGCTTGTTTGTCTTTTCCTTTCTAATTTTCCAAGAGTCCCACTGTGTTTTCTTGCCCTGGTTGCTTTTCAGACAGCGGTTCCAGCTCTGAGGGGAGAAAACCCTTTAAATTTGATTATGCTCCAAATGAGATTTCCACTACTGCTTATGATGCAGCTCTCCGAGAGGGTTGCATCACCATCACCTGGGAACCTCGTTTCCCGTATCCTCGACATCGTCCCTCGAGTGACCCTGAGGTTACTCGTCCCCAGAAAGGGGAGGTGTTTGTCTCTACGGGACAAATATCAGCGGGGATCAGGTTCCCCTTTTGCGGTAGCCTGGTCGAACTGTGCCATCACTACAGAACACACCCCACTACCTTCTCCCCTCATGCCATCCGTATCTGGAATGCCTTTCAAGGCCTCTGTCTCCGACAGAAGTGGGTCTACAGCCTCCAACTCTTCAGAACCTTCTATGGGCTGAAATGCAACGAGGCGGGGGTTTGCGCCTTCTATCCTCGGATGCCCAAATGGAGTAAGCAGCAGCTTGCCCGGCACGGTTGGACCAGTGACACCTGGAAGGTGGTCAAGGGTCGGGGACTTTTGATCGATACAGGGTCCGACAATAGTAGCTGGAAGAAGAGCTACTTCTTCATCCAACATTCTTCAATTCCCTGGCCTCGGTGGGAGGTGGCAGCAGACCCTCCGCCTGCTTTCCACACTTATGCCGATGAGGATTTCGAGACTCTCCAACTTATCCAGCTTTATCGTTGGGGGGAGTCTTACACTCCTCTCAATGCTAACTCTCTTGTGGAGCGGGACCTGGTGCACGCCGGGATCCGACTCCTTAGTATTGTCTCTGGGGGGCAGCTCTTCGACGGCCCTTCTAACGTGGTCTCTTGGGTAAACTTCTAACTTTTCTTCGTTTATTGTTTGCAGCCAAGAAGGTATCTGTGCTGACCGATCTATTCCTTAAGCAGGGGGAGACTGATGCTGTCCGCCCCTCGCGGAAGAGGAAGTCTGCCAAGAAGGCTGCTGCCAGGTCGGGGTCTCCTTCAGCGGAGCAGCCCAAGCGGACGCGGGTGGATCTGGACCAACTCTTCGATGTACAGAATGCTGAAGAAGGTAAACAACTCCGCCTTGCTATTAAATCATACAAGAGGATGGTTCCGTCAGATTTAATTTCCTCGACCAAAGAAGCCCGCGTTGCCGATGTCAAAAGGATCCTTAGAGGTGAAACTCCCCGAGTCTTGAAGGCAGGCTATTATCATTACCACGGGAAGGATCAATACGTCTCCCGACGTATCATTTGGTGTAAGAATCCCGATGAACTTCCTGACTACCTTTCTGAAGCTCTTCATCCTCCAGGTGCAGGTCGCTCGGGAGCTTCCTCGGGTGCTGCAGCTTCCGCAGATGCACCGCCTCCAACGGGGGTGCCTTCCTCAGCTGGAGAGAAGGCACCATCTGGCGAACAGTTTCGCCAGGTGGAAACTCTGGACTCCTCCGAGGAGACTGGCGGGGTTGACCCCCCTCAACAGTGTCGGAAGGCGGGACAATCCCCCTTGAAACCAACCCCTCAGGGGCCGCCTCCTTCGTCTTCTCCTCAGCAGCGGGAGCTTTCGCCTATCCACGACTTCTCTCCCTCCCCTGTTCGGGCCGAGACGGAGGCGTGCCCTTCCCTTCCTCGTCCTATCTCTCCCCTTGCTCTTGATGGGGACTTCTACAGGCCCTTCAACTCTTCACAGGCGAATGCCCCCTGGACTCCTATCCAGACGCTCCAGGGAGTCCCGCTTACGCAAGGGGAACAGGACCAAGAACTGGCGCTGCATCTGCTGGCGGGTTCTATCCTGCCTTCTATGCGGCATCTGATTTACCTCAATCGGACGCATATGCAGCGGGACGTCAGGGGTATGGCTGTGCGCCGCATCGAGGTGAGACTTTGCTCCTTTCTTTTTGATTGATAAATCGGGTCTTTTGTTCATTAACACTTTTCCTTCTTATTACAGGAGCTCGGGGACTACAACCGCCTCATCGGGTATGTCATTGCCTATGATGAGGCCCGGGAGCGGGACCGAGGCGTTCGCGAGCAGCTTCAGGCGGATCTCAAGGCCTCCCAGTCTTCGTGGGGGAAGCTTGCCAAAGAGCTGGCTGTCCTCAATGAGAAGATTCGGGGCCTTCAGCAGCAGATCGCAGACTTCGAGGGGCTCTTGAGGCAAGAGCGGCGGGAGCGTGGGGCAGTTGTGGACCGGCTGACCCAGGAGAAGAAGGCTGCCGAGGACCAACTGGTCCATGAGAAGAAGGCTATGGAGGAGCTGATCGAGGGATTTCCTGCGCAGCTGGCCGAAGCGGAGGCTAAGGGTCGGGAGGACTATCGGAGGTCGGAGGTCTTCCAAGCTGATGCCATGAAGTTCTTTGGCGCGGAGGTGGAGAACACTCTCTTCAATGCGGTTGAGGAGCTCCACCTGGAGTACGGGGATGCTATCAACTTCGACAAGTCTCCTTCCCTCGCTCCCTTTGCGAAGAAGTATTTTGCTCTTTCCGAGGAGAGTGATGGGGGGAATACCCCCGTAATTGTCGAAGACGCTTCTGAACTTCCAAGTGCGGACGCCCCGATAGCCAATCCTGTGGATCCTTCTGTTACCGACTCCGCGGACCCAGCTGCTGCCAACGTTGCCGACAAGGACCAAGCTTGAATGTTTACTTTTAGAGTCCTTGTATCTTCTTCTCTTTTGTCGTCGTCGGGCCCTTGAGCCCTTATCAATATCAGACTTCTTTAGTTCTGATTCTTTCGTTGCACTTCTCCGAGTGACTTTACTATACGTGCTTAGGTCGAAACCTCGACACTTAAGACATTCTCGCACGTCCTTCTCGACGATTTAATAACTTGTCCCACTTAAGGCGACTTAGTTCCGTGCATCACTTAAGACGACTTAATTATTACTTAGGATAAACCTAAAGATCGTGCACCACTCAAGGCGACTTAGTATCGTGCACCACTCAAGGCGACTTTTTGATACTTAGGATAAACCTAAAGATCGTGCACCACTCAAGGCGACTTAGTATCGTGCACCACTCAAGGCGACTTTTTGATACTTAGAATAAATCTAAGGTTTGTGCACCACTCAAGGCGGCTTAGTCCCGCGCATCTCTTAAGACGACTTTTTGGATACTTAGAATAAATCTAAGTACTGTGCACCACTTAAGGCGGCTTGATCCCTTGCACCACTGAAGGCGACTTTCATCGTGCACCACTGAAGGCGACTTTCATCGTGCACCATTGAAGGCGACTTTTGGATACTTAGAATAAATCTAAGTATTGTGCACCACTTAAGGCGGCTTGATCCCGTGCACCACTGAAGGCGACTTTTATCGTGCACCACTGAAGGCGACTTTCATCGTGCACCACTGAAGGCGACTTTCATCGTGCACCACTGAAGGCGACTTTCATCGTGCACCATTGAAGGCGACTTTTGGATACTTAGAATAAATCTAAGTATTGTGCACCACTTAAGGCGGCTTGATCCCGTGCACCACTGAAGGCGACTTTTATCGTGCACCACTGAAGGCGACTTTCATCGTGCACCACTGAAGGCGACTTTCATCGTGCACCACTGAAGGCGACTTTCATCGTGCACCACTGAAGGCGACTTTCATCGTGCACCACTGAAGGCGACTTTTACACTTAGCATAAATCTAAGGACAACTCTTATTTGGAAGCAACTTCTTTATTCATTGATGGCACAAAATTTGCTTACATCGAATTAAACGATAAATAACATATACCACTTAAGGCGACTTTATCGGGCACCACTTAAGGCGACTTTATCGGGCACCACTTAAGGCGACTTTCTTCAAGCATGGTGTTTCTTCAAGTGTTCGCCACTGAAAGAATGCTTTAATGTTCTGCCATCGAGGTCTTCCAACTTGTATGCATTTGGAGCTGGCATCCCCACGACCTTATAAGGTCCTTCCCATTTTCGTGACATCTTGTTGATTCGATCCAAAAGGGTGAACTCGTTGCGACGCCAAACCAGCTCCCCGACGAAGAACTGTCGGGACTTCACTCGCCGATTGTAGTACCTGGCCGTCGCTAAACGCATTCGAGCTTGGACTTTGTCGGCTTCCCGCCTCTTCTCTTCGAGTAAGTCCAAGTCCAGACGTCTCACTTCGTCATTCGTTAGGGGCTCGTAATATCTCATCCGATGGGACGCCACAGCTACCTCCACAGGTGCGACAGCTTCCGTGCCATAAACGAGGCCAAACGGAGTCTCCCCTGTTGATCGTTTGGGTGTCGTTCTCACAGCCCAAAGCACATTTTCCAGTTCGTTCAGCCATTTGCCCTTCAAGGCATAGACCCTCTTCTTCAGGCCATCCATTACGATTTTGTTGGCTGACTCCACCTGGCCATTAGTCTGAGCATGACGTACAGAAGCAGTTCGATGCTCGATATTCAACTCCTCCAGATACTCCCTCACCTGGGAGCCGTTAAATGGTGGGCCATTGTCGCTGATCACCACCTTAGGAATTCCGTATCTGGATACGATGTGGGTTTGGAGGAACTTGACGATCTGGTTCCCCGTTGTTCTGGCCAACGCCTTCGCCTCTATCCATTTCGAAAAATAATCGATAGCTACAAGTAAATACTTACATTGTCCTTGTGCTTGTGGAAGAGGTCCCACCAAGTCGATGCCCCACTGCGCGAAGGGCCAAGCGCTCTTGATGGATGTCAGGTTGGCGGCCGGAGCTACGATACTCGGGGCGTACCTCTGGCACGCATCGCATGATCGGACCAACGTCGTTGCTTCTTTGTTCATCGTGGGCCAATAGTAGCCCAAGTTCAACACCTTCCTCAAAATGGATCGGGCCCCTTCGTGACAAGCCGCGACCCCCTCATGCATTTCCTTTAGGATTCGATTGGTGTCGGGTTCTGCTACACACTTCAGGTACGGGGTCGAGAACCAGCCCTTCTTGTACAGCTGATTGTCCAGCATCACATAATTAGACGCAATCCGACATATCCTGTCTGCTGCTACCTTGTCCTCGGGGGCTGCCCCCGTAGTCAGATACGCGACTATCGGGGTCATCCAAGTGGGCTCCTCCTCCGATTTTGCTTCAATGGTGCACACCTGCGTGGGGTCGATGTTTGATAAGATCACCTTCTCCAGGAAGTGCACCTTCCGATTTTCTTCCAAGGGTGCCCCCAGGGCGAATTTGCTCAAGGCGTCTGCCTCTACGTTCTCCTCCCTTGGAATAGCCTTGATATCGAAGCTTTTGAAGCTCTCTTTCAGGGCTTGTACCTCTCGCAGATACTTTTTCATTATCGGACTCCTTGCTTCGTATCGCCCTTGAACCTGGTTCACGATTAACGCCGCGTCGCACTTTACTCTCAAGTGATCGATTCCAGTGCCCTTGGCGATTTTTAGGCCCGTGATAAGAGCTTCGTACTCCGCTTCGTTGTTTGTGGCCTTGAATGTTAAAGCCAAGGCGTATCGGAGCGGTTCACCTTCACCCGACGGTATCAACAAAAAACCCGCTCCTGATCCGTCTGAACTTGCGGAGCCATCCGTGTACATCTCCCAGGTATTTTCCTTGTTTGGCTGTTCTGATTGCTCTGCCCTCTCTGGTTGTTCTTCTGTCGGGACCTCTATGGTTGCCCCCTCTACAGGGCCCGTTTCTTCTAGATCGGGGGCTGTAGATTCTGCTATAAAGTCCGCCAATGCCTGGCCCTTGATGGCCGTTCTTGGAGCAAAGTGTATTCGAAACTCACTGAGCTCTACTGCCCACTTCACCAATCTCCCCGACGCATCCGGTCGGTTCAAAAAATGCTTCAAAGGCTGGTTCGTTAGCACAGTGATCTCGTGTGCGTGGAAATATGGCCTTAGCTTCCGAGCAGTAATTATCAACGCAAAGAGGTACTTCTCATCGGCGGGATAGTGCAATTCAGATTTGGCAAATGCCTTGCTTACATAATAGACGGGGACTTGATTACCCTCGACAATCTTTACTAACACAGAGCTAATGGCAAATTCAGAAACAGCCAAATAAAGGAAGAGCGGCTCGCCTGGAACCGGTTTCGCCAGCGGCGGGAGTGTGCGAAGGTGCTGCTTGAGCGCTTGGAACGCCTCTTCACATTTGGCGGTCCATTCGAATTTTTTGTTGGCCCTCAAGACTTCAAAAAACGGCATTGATCGGTCGCTGGCTTTGGACAAGAAGCGATTCATTGCAGCTAGTCGGCCATTCAGTACTTGCACCTCCCGATGGTTTATCGGAGACTGCATCTCCTCGATTGCCCTCAGTTTCTCAGGGTTCACTTCAATTCCTCTTTGGCTCACCATGAAGCCCAAAAATTTCCCTGAATGGACTCCAAAGGCGCATTTCGTCGGGTTCAAGCGAACTTGATGGAGCCTCATCCGCTCAAACGCCATGGTAAGGTTGTGCACGTGATCCTCGGCTTGTCGGGACTTCACCAGCATATCATCCACGTAGGCTTCCATAGTTTCTCCCAGCATATCTCCAAACAGCTTATTCACCATCCGCTGGTAGGTTGCCCCGGCATTGATCAATCCGAAAGGCATGACATCGTAGTGATAGATGTCGCTGTCTGCATAGAATGCTGTGTGGGGAGCGTCTTCCTTGGCCATTTTGATCTGGTTGTATCCTGAGTACGCATCCATGAAACTCAACAGCTCATGTCCCGATGTGGCATCCACCAGCTGGTCAATCCTCGGGAGTGGATAGCAATCCTTTGGACAAGCCTTGTTCAAGTCGCGGAAGTCCACGCACATTCGCCATTTCCCGTTGGTCTTCTTTACCAGTACTGGGTTGGCAACCCAAGTCTGGAATCGGAGCTCCTTAATGAACCTAGCGTCGAGCAACCTGCCCACCTCCTGCTGGATCGCGATCTTCTTATCCGTGCCCATCGGACGCCTTTTCTGTGTGATAGGCTTGATCGCGGGGTCTATCTTCAGCTCGTGCACGATCACATCGGGGCTGATTCCTGGCATATCGCTGGGGGACCAGGCAAACAGCTCCTTGAACTCCTTCAGCAACTCCACCCATTTTTGGGCTGTCTCCTCAGTCAGAGCAGACCCGATTTTCACCTTCCTCTGGGGTCCGTCGATCTCGATTTCTTTCAGATCTTCTACGGGGGCGGGACGCCCAAACTCTTCTCTGGGATCTGTGTCTGTCTGGAGGACAGTCATGGCCTCTCGTCTCCTCCTCCGGGTGGCATTAACATAGCATTTTCGGGAAGCCACCTGGTCGCCCTTGACCTCTCCGACTCCGTGGTCGGTCGGGAACTTCATCTTCTGGTGCACAGTCGAGGCAACCGCCATCAGGGGATTGATGTTGGTTCTCCCGATAATCGCGTTGTAGGTCCCCGCAGAGTCAACCACGACAAATTCCACGTTCCTCCTTTCTGATTTCCACCCGCTACCAAACTCCACTGGTAAGGTGATTACTCCTAACGGGTAGGAGGTTGAGCCAGAGAACCCGACCATCGGGAAGTTTGCTTCCTTCAGATCTTTCTTTGTTTTCCCCAAAGCCTCTAGCGCGTCCATGAACAGAATGTCGGAGGAGCTCCCTCCGTCGATTAGGAATCTCTTCATTTCGAACCCGTCTACATCCAAAGTCACCACCAAGGCATCGTCGTGCGGAGTCTCTACGCCTATGAGGTCCTCCGATGAGAAGGAGATCACCATCTCTTCTTTCAAGGTCCAGGATCGGGACCTCTTACCCAACACCACTGCTGTAGGGATTCTAGAGGCATAAACTTCTCTGGCGGATGAGGTATCACCTCCAGCAGCAAATCCTCCATGAATCACGTTGATGACTCGTCTCTCCTTGCGAGCACCGGATGACTCTGGATCAGTTCTCTTCTTTTTCGGGGACCGGTCGCGAGATCGGGAACGGGACCGCGATCGGGACCGGCATCGTTTGTCCCCGACGAATTCCTTGAGCTTTCCCTTCTGGATTAGCTTCTCAATCTCCTTCTTCAGTTCCTGACAGTGATTGGTGTCGTGGCCATTTGCGCGGTGGAACCGACAATAGCGATCTGTACGGGACCCCAGGAATTCTCCATCTTTCTTCGGGGGGTACCTGGAGATACCTTGTCGTTCCATGACTGTCAGCACTTCCGCCATGGAGCAGTTGAGAGGAATGTCAAAATCCTCCCGCTTGTCTTTTCTTGAAGAATGACTGTCGTCCTTCCGATCCGGACGTCCTCGATTCTTACCACTGTCGGGTTTGCCTTTTGACTTACGATCGTCGAAGGGTTTACTTGACTGTTTCCCTTTGTTCGACTTTGGGGGCTCCAGTTCTCCCGCGGCTATTTTTGACTCCTGGACATCGATCTGCCGCTTTACCCTCTTCTGCAATGCCTCCATATTCCACACAGCCTTCTCAGCCACGCTGTGCATCAAGTCGGAGCCATAGGGGGCTGTCAGGTTCCGAATGAAGGTGCGGATGGTTTCGCCCTCCGAGATTTCTTCGTCTATCTCTGCTACGCTGGCTGTGTACCGCTGGTAATAATGAGCCAGCGATTCATCGGGCCTCTGCACCATCTGGGTCAGGGACCTCACGCTCTTCAATAAACGCCTCCGACCCTGGTACTGCTGAATGAATCGATCGTGCATGTCTGCCCAGCAAGTGATGCAGCCTGGGGGTAGACTAAAGAACCAAGTCAGGGCCCTTTCTCCTAGTGTGTTCGGGAACAATGTACACACTATGTCTTCACTTGGGGCTCTTCCCAGACACGCCATGAGGTGCTTCTGGACGTGGCGAACTGGATCTCCTTCGCCATCATACTCCTTTATCGTGGGGATGCCTAGCCCAGGCGGGGCTAGGGTGTCAATGAGTCGGGAACGAAGGGATGAGTGGATCGATCCCTCAGTTCCGACACCAGCGGCTTCTGTTCTCCCATACAGATGTTCACGGTCTTTACCACCTGGTCGGGAGTGATGGGACCATTCAGGGGAATGGTCCTGTGCTGTACTGGTCCTGGCCCATCAACCACGAACCTTTCCGGCTGACCAGTTGCCCTACCTCTGTCCTGGCCTCGGGGCGGAGCTTCCTGTGCGTTCCGACCCTCTGTTGGCAGGGTTGCTTCCTCCAACGGGGGCATCTCCTCCTGCCTCCTCGCAGCCTCTCTTCGATCCAAAAGAGCCTCTACAGCCGCCAGAAACATGGGCATAGCTTCTGCCACGGCCCTCGTCAAATCTGCAGCTGGGGGAGCCTCCTGCCCCCTGGTGTCCTGGTGCTGAGGGGCAACATCTTCGGGATGCGATCCATTGTGCCCTCCTGTCTGGGAGAGCTCAGCCGGGGGATGGTTCTGGTTTTCTCCTTGTTCTGGCACTGAATTCAGATTCGTTGCAGCGGGGTGATGGGAACCACCAGATTGTCCCCTTTTGTTCTTGCCAGCCGCCATCGATCGAGTAGAAGGCATATCAGCTTTTTGTTTGATTCCCACAGACGGCGCCAATGTTGGATCACGGTGGAACTCCGGTACGGATTTTGACGGCAATCCTAGCTCCTTTGCTCCACGCAATCCTGCAAGAGGGGATAGACCGGGCGGTGACCCAGAATCCCTCTCCGATGCTTAAATGAGTATCTCGTATGACTGGCAAGTAATAAACTCAGAGTGTATTCAACTCAACGTAAGTCTTTCTGAGGTGATCTCCTGCCCTTTTATAGGCAAAGAGAGGCCTCAGGTACCTGGCGAACCGTTAGGGGTGGTTAGCCCGTATTCCGTATATCTCGTACGTGATCTCGCGTATCTTAGCCATGCCCCGCGTATCTCGGCCACGCTCCGTGTATCTTAACCACGTTCCGCGTAGCTCGGCCACGCCCCGCATATCTTGGCTTTATCCTCTGATAACGAGTCCCGACTCCCGTCGGGGACTCTAGAGTTATCTCGTTGTGTCACCGCTCGGGGCCCCTCGTCATCGTGACAGGGCCAATCATTCTCAGGGATTCATCATCAGGGCCTACTTAAAGGCTTCTCATCGGGAGCTTCTAGCTCAACCATCGGGACCGACTCTGTCGGGGACCTTGATTCGTCGGGACTCCCTTCGTCGGGACCCTTCTCCAAAGTCATCTTGACATTCACTCTGGGCCTGGTGGGCCTGTTTGCCGTTTCCTCGCCGTTTAAAGGGCCTGACGGCTATAGTCGGACCCATCAGTCTGAAATTTAAAAAGTTAATAACAGAGGTCTGAAATTTCAATTTTGTTGATTTGAGGTTTTCCGTCCATTTTAAGGGTTAAATTTATCAGAATTGTGTGAAATGACATTTTTGCCCCTTTAATATTTTGTTTTATTTAATATCTTATTTAAGTAAATGTGAAATGACAATTTTACCCCTAAAGTCAAATTAAAACCACCCAACTCCGCCACCACCATCGCCACCCGACTCCGGCCACCACCACCCGACTCCGGCGACCACCACCTCGACTCCGACAACCACCACCTCGGCTCCGGCGACCCGACTCCGGCCACCACCTCAGAAAAAGAGCTCCTATCGGGGTCAAAAAGCTCTGATCGGGGCCAAAAAAGCTCCGATCGGAGCCAAAAAAGCTCCGATCGGAGCTTTGGGGCTCTGGTCGGATCCACAGAGCTCCGATCTGGAGCTCTGTGGCCCCGACCGGAGCCACAAAGCTCCGATCGGAGCTTTTTTTGGCTCCGATCGGAGCTCAATCGGGGCCGGTGGCTCCGATCAGAGCCCAATCGGAGCCTTGGTGGTGGTCGCCGGAGTACGGTGGTGGTCGCCGGAGTACGATTGGTGGTCGCCGGAGTACCGTGGTGGCTTCAAGGGCATTTTGGTCTTTTCACTCCAAGCATGTGAGGGGCACACTTGATAGAAGGGCATTTTTGGAAAAAAAAATTATTTTCGGTCACATGCCAAGCATGTGACCAACTTCCGTTAGTTTTAACGGAAAAAAACTAACGGAGACCGCTGTTATCAACAAAACAGAAATTTCAGACATCTGTTATTAACTTTTTAAATTTCAGACCTCTCCCGTTAACATGGGTGATAGTTCAGACCTTTCATAGGTTCTTAACCCTAAAGTAAACCCTCGTATGTATTAGCTGCTAGGAGAAGAACCAAAAGAGGAAATTAATCCTCAGGAGTATGCACGCCTTACAAGTGTATATTTGGGCCTAGCAAAACACTTGGGCTTTAAAAAGACTTGTAGATTGTAGTAGAGATGTGGAAGATTATACTAAGAAAGCAAGAAAGGAATTGATTAAGGATACTACTCCAACTTCAAGAGTGCCTGTTAGGTAGTTCATGTCTGTTAGAAAGAAGAGGTCTCCCCTGCTAGTTGCTCCACCGTCCGTCTCTGATGAACTGCTCCCTGAGACGTGTCCCCCTGAGAGTTGGCTGGGATAGTACCCTCAGGAGCCATGAGTTGCCTCATTTAGAATTGTCGAGGGTTGGCCCAAGCCTCGACAATTCAACAACTTAGGGCGTATGTTAGAGTTGTTTATTTTCCTTTCGGAAACTATGATTGCTGCTGAAAAAGCCACTCAAACTATGAGAGATATTGGCTTTGAATTTTGTTTTGCAATTTCATCTATTAACAATGGTGGCGGATTATGCTTGTCGTATAGAGTGGATTTTCCCATGGATGTTATTTTTGCTGATCGTAATGTGATTGCTGCTTTGGCTCCAAATCCGCTAGATGCTTCTAAAAAATGGCTTTCCTGTGGTGTATATAGACATCCCAAAGACTCTCAACTTCCTTTCTTTGATAAGATGGAATATATTGTGCAATCCTATGATGGCTCATCCATATGTATTGGTGATTTTAATAGAATTCTTTCGGCAGAGGAAAAATGGGGTGGCAACCCTTTTGCTTCTTCATCTTCAGATTCTTTCAGAAGTATGCTGGATCGAGCTGGGCTTCTTGATATTGGCTTCTCAGGTGATCGTTTTACGTGGTCAAGAGGGAAAGATCCCAACTCACTCATTAAACAATGATTGGACCGAGGCGTTGCTAATGTGAATTGGAGGCTAGACTTTCAATGAGCGGTTAACAATCACCTCCCGCGCACTACTTCAGATCACTCTATTCTTCATCTCCACCTCAATAGCAAGAAAACTGTCAAAGGCAGACCTTTTAAATTCAAGGCCATGTGGCTTCGTGATGAGCCTTGCATGGATGTTATTCACTCTGCTTGGTTGATTCATCAAGTGGGCTCCCATGCTTACAAACTATGTCAACGACAAAGAGCACTCAAGAAGAGGAATTGGGAGGTGTTTGGTATTAGATAGTGTAGACAGGGGGTTGAATCATATGTATAATAATCAAGTATGTATAATGAATCAACCAAGTATTTACATGTTAGGATGCCACTATATATAGGAGATCAATACTAACTAACTAGTCAACTATACAAATCAACCTAAGGTACCATGTATCTATACAAGTATGAGTACCTATCTATGTATGTACAAATATGTACATCTAATATTCCCCCATCTTTTCCTTTTTCTTCCTTTCTAAAGAATTAAAAGGAAAATTTGAGAGAAAATGTCGATGATGAATGAAATGCCAAGGTCCAATCAAAACCCGGTCAAAAAGAGCCAAGGGTAAACCCGTTCAAAATGAGCCAAGGGAATTTCAAAACCCGCTCAAATGATCCATGGGAAATTTAAAACCCGCTCCAAAATGCCAAGGTCCAACAAATCCGGTCTTCACAAAACGGCCCCTCGAAAATCCAATTTTCGGGATACGGCCCCAAGCTTGAGAACTGTCCTCAAAACAGCCCCAATCTTCAGAACAATCCTCAAAATAGCCCCAAACTTCATAAATCCAGCAAAAATGCTCCAAACTTCGAAACTGCTCCAAAACAGGCCTAAAGTCTTCAAAAGAGTATCCCAAATTTGAAAACTGCCTAAAACAGCCTCAAATCTCCAAAAGCTTGCAAAGAAGCCCCAAACTTCACAAATTACTTCAAAATAGCCCCAAATTCATCCAAAATTTGGCCAAAATTGACCAGAATACCCAAATTCGGTCAAAAAACACCCATGGCAAGTGCAGAGCACATGAAGGAGCACCGGGGTTCACGAGACGAGCCAACTCCAAGTTGAAATCCCGGTGCACGGAGGGTGCACGACGCTACAAGCCTCAGAGGTCGCGGGTTCGAAGCCACGCAGACGAAGCAATTTCCAGATTATTCAAACCTGGGCAGAATATGAACTTCAAGATGTTCTTAAAGTGTTCTTCAACAAAATCAATTCGATTCAACTCCAAATCGTCGAAATCGAACAACAAATCAACTGGAATCCAATAGAAACCAAAAGGCGCAACTAATCCAGTCCAAATTGCAGCAAATAATCTAGAATCCAAACTGAATTTGAACAAATTTGCAGCAAGAACACTGCAGCAACAAGAACAGAATGCAGCTCCAAGAACGTAGCAAAATCCGACAATTCCACAGAAGAAATCCACAAATCGCAGCTTGCAATCAATAGCAGCATCAAATGCGAATCCAATGCAATTCGAATCGCAGCAAATGATCAAGAAACAAGCTCGAAATCGAAGATCGAACATCCAGCACCACAGCAGAAAAACATACAGAAGCAGGACTGCAGCAAATCAAATTCATAAATGAAGAACGGATCAAAACCTGGAGAAGCAATCGATCTCGAATTCGATTATCAACACAAGATCGAATCCAGATCACAGGATCGATCATAATACAACGAACACATCACAAATTGATGGAACAGTAGCACAGCATCATGCAGATGAAGAACAACAGCAAACCAGCAGAAACAGATTTTGAAAATCATTACAGCAGCTGAAATCTGAATTGCTGAATCTGAAATACAGCAGCAAAAATCTTCAAACAGAAGATACGAAGAAGAACAACTCCAATCGAAGAAGAACAACACCAATCATCCGCTGAAATGAAACAGATTTGCTTATGCAAACATGAAGCAATCTGTGTAAACAGAAATCCAGATCAGCTCCTCACGCAGCAAATGATCAATCAAAGCTTGAATAACAAGCAGCAAATCCACAGGTTGATTAAGCAACATCAAGATCTTCAAGCAATCCGAAGAATCGAAACTAAAATCCTCAAGATCCAAGCTCAAATCGATGAAAAATCCTCTCGAAAAACTGAAACCGAAGCTGAAAAACCACAGCTCTGATACCATATTAGATAGTGTAGAGAGGGGGTTGAATCATATGTATAATAATCAAGTATGTATAATAAATCAACCAAGTATTTACATGTTAGGATGCCACTATATATAGGAGATCAATCCTAACTAACTAGTCAACTATACAAGTCAACCTAAGGTACCATGTATCTATACAAGTATGAGTACCTATCTATGTATGTACAAATATGTACATCTAATATTCGGGCACTGTGGTCGCTGTATCCAGCTCCTGACTGAAGAAATAGGTCAACTTCAACTACAGCATCCTTCTCATATTAACCTTGAAAAAGAAGCAACTCTCCATCTTGAAATGTTAGAACAGAGACGAAGAGAGGAGCTATTGTTGGAACAGAAAGCTAGAATTGATTGGCTGAGAGAAGGAGACGAGAATAACCAATTCTTCCATCTATCTAATATCACTAGAAGGAACACAAATGCAATACTCCTTAAAAGTTAACTCAGAGTGGGTTCACCAGAGACCTGACATCGATGATGCTCTTCATGGCTATTATTCTGAATTATATTCCCCAACAAACTCGCAGGTCCCTCATGATGGTCAACTCGTGCATTTCTGACAGTGAGAACCACAAATTGATCAGCATCCCTTCCGCTGATGACATTAAGAACACTGTTTTCAAGATGGGTTCTCTAAAATATCCAGGTCCTGATGATATGTCAGGAGTTTTCTACAAGTCGGCTTGGAATGTTATTGGAGGTGATATTATTGATATGTCAAGAGCTTTTTTCAAGGCAGATGTATGCTGACAGAAGTTAATTATACATTCATCTCCCTTATCCCTAAGTTTTAAGGGGCATGTCAAGTACAAAACTTCAGACATATATCTTTGTGTAATTTCATCTACAAGATCATATCAAAGATCATTGCAGATCGGATTCACCCTTTGATGAAACGCCTTATATCTCCCCTCCAAGCTGCTTTTGTCCCCGGAAGATCAATTGCAGACAATGCTATTATTGCAAAAGAAGCTATTCATAGCTTCTCCAAGAAAAAAGGAAAATAAGGTGTTATGGCATCAAAGATTGATATGGCCAAGGCATAAGATAGAGTTGAGTGGGACTTTTTACTTCAGATTCTGAGGTGTTACGGATTCCATGATACCTTTATCGGTTGGGTCCATCGGTGTATAACAACAGTGAACTACTCGATTCTGATCAATGGAGTGCCGACAAAGAAAATTGTCCCTACTAGGGGCTTGAGGCAAGGATATCCCTTATCACCCTACCTCTTCATTATGTGCACAGAAGTTCTCTCGAGAATCATAATGGGGAAGTAGAGAGAGAGGATTGAAAGGTATTCAACTGTCATGAGCAGAACCGGTCATCCACCACCTTCTTTATGCAGATGATTTAATTATATTCGCCACATCGACTAGAAGGAATGCTCAAGCAATTCAACACTGTCTTGATCTCTTCGAATGATGGTCTGGACAACAAGGGAACAAACAGAAGTCAGGGATCCTTTTCAGTAAGAACACTTCCAGAGAAGTGAAACGAGCTATTAAATCTTAACTGAACCTGAAGTCGATGAAGAAGAAGGCGGTCTACCATTGGAACCCCTTGAGTGTCAAAGCAAGATCGAAAGCTGATTTTCAACCTTTGCTAGATAAAATGCAGAATCGTGTAGCGGGTTGGAAGAGGAAGTTGTTATCTTTTGCAGGCAGAACGACGCTGACTCAATCTGTTATCCAAGCCATCCCCACATACACTATGATGACTCACCAGTTGCCCGTCAGCTTATGCAATGATTTTGACAAACTTACTAGAGACTTCTGGTGGGGGAAAGATCCAAAGAAGAAACACTCTATCTATCTGAAAGCTTGGGATAAAATCTGCCAACCCAAAGTTGATGGAGGGCTAGGATTCAATAAGGCGGAAGACTACAATCAAGATCTTCTTGCGAAATTAAGTTGTCAAATGTGGAAAGATCAAGACAAACTATGGGTGAAAATCATGAATAAGAAGTATTGGTCCCGATTTCCTTTCTAGGATACACAGAAGAAGGCCTCAGACTCTGCTATGTGGAAAGCCATCCTCCACGGGAAGGAGCTTCCTAAAGTTGGTTCTTGTTATAGAATTGGGGACGGGGCTAAGGTGGATATTTGGAAGGATCTATGGGTTCCTATATTTCCCAAATTAAATCAGATAGTGCTTTCGGATGAAGAAGTAAGAACATACATAAAACCAACTCAAGTTAAGGAGTTTATCTCTTCCACTACTTGTTAGTGGCGTGATGATCTACTTAATGTGTGGTTGGATCCCTATATCGTCCAAAATGTTAAGACAATTCAGCTGCATATTAGAGGTGGAGAAGATACTCTAGTTTGGGGCCCTTCCAAGAATGGAAACTATTCAGTTTCTTCTGGTTACAAGTGTTTGTTCCAAGCAAGAAATCAATGTGCGCAACCTTCAGTGGACCTTATTTGGGGTATGATTTGGAAGCTAGATATCCAGGCGAGACATAGGATGCTCTTGTCGAGGATTTATGCTAGAGTCCTTCCAACCATGGAAGCTCTTCATCACCGTGTTCCAGACTTAGATCCTATGTGCCCACTTTGTCAAATCGAGGTTGAATCCCTGGACCGTGCCTTCTTGAGATACCCTCACCTAAAACCTATTTAGTGGCACTTATGGGGTTTCGATGTGGATGGTGTAGAGTGGAATGTTAAACGGTGTATTGATTGTGTTCTTACTCCTTCAAGTATTGGCATTCCTGCAAATAGGGCAATGAAATTCAGGATCTCGATATGTATGACTATTGACTTAATATGGTGTTGGAGAAACGAAACTGTTAAAGGCTTGAGGAAAGTTAACCCCCAACAGATGCTCAGGGATATCCAACGTCTATCTTATGAAGCTCTTACTGTTAGAATGAATACACTGTCACCTCCACTTCACGTTCAGGTCCATGATTTTCCTACGAGGTGGACTCCTTCTTATTTTCCTTGGATTAAGCTCAAATTTGATGCTTCATATCTAGACGGTCATACAGTGGATGCGGCTATAGCAAGAGATCACACAGGTGCAGTCTAAGGGGCGGCTACTGGAGCTGGTGTTGCAAGCTCGGCAGAACAAGTAGATGCTAGGGAAGCTCGAGTTTCAAATCTCCTTGCCACCCATCTGAATGTGGCTAGTATCATCATCGAAGGAGATTGTAAAAACATCATTGATATTCTTCAAGGCTTATCATCAGCATATTGGCAGCATAGGAATGTAATTGACGACGTCTTATTGCTCCATCTGTGCGGCTCTCAACTGAAGGCTAAATTCATCAGAAGAGAAGGAAATGTACCAGCTCATACTTTGGCTTCTTTTGCTTCCCGCATTCGTCATTTCTCTCTTTCGTTCTTCCTGCTTCGTGGTTTGCCTTCTCAGGTCTTCACTGCTCTTGAAGTAGATAGTAGTTTGGTTCCCATGTTTTAGTTGTAGTTTCTTGTTTTACGTTATTATGGTTTTATAGTTGTGCTTGTTTGTAATTGCTACTTAGCATTGTTCTCTTCAATGAATGTTTTACCCAAAAAAAAAAAATTAATCTTAAGCTGCCACATCAGTATTGTAGAGCATCTATAGCACGCCACCTCACCTCTTTTCCATTGTAGGGCCTTGTAAATCCGGTATAATCTCTTGGCCCGTCATGTCCTTTCTGTCGGCCCACTCCTTTACAGATCTGAGGCCCTAATCCATCTATATCGACAATAATAATAATAATAATAATAATAAACAACTCTCTTCTTCGACTCTGCAAACCGACAATTAAATCTCCTAAAATCTCTTAAACTTATTCACACACTAATGACTCAATTAATATCTCGAATTCAAAACCCCTGAGAACTTTTCACATTCTTTAACGGACTACAATTTTCTACACTCAATTAATATCCTGAACTAAATTATATGTATATATATATAGCTAACGCTGAAGGAATGAGTAATCCAACTGTTGGATCACGGTGGAACTCCGGTACGGTCTTTGACGGCGATCCTAGCTCCTTCGCTCCACGTGGTCCTGCAAAGAGGGGATAGACCGGGCGGTGACCCAGAATCCCTCTCCGATGCTTAAATGAGAGTATCTCGTATGGACTGGCAAGCAGTAATCTCAGAGTGTATATCACAACGTAAATGACCTGAGGTGACCTCTGCCCTTTTATAGGCGGAGAGGTACCTCAGTTACCTGGTGAACCGTTGGGGTGGTTAGCCCGTATCCCGTGTATCTCGTGCACGATCCCGCCTATCTAGGCCAGATCTCGCCTATCTCGGCCACGCCCCGCGTATCTCGGCCACGCTCCGCGTATCTCAACTACGCTCCGTGTATCTCGGCCACACCCTGCGTATCTCGGCCTTAACCTCTGATGGCAAGTCCCGACTAACATCGGGGACTCCAGAGTTATCTCGTTATGTCACCGCTCGGGGCCCCTCGTCATCGTGACAGGGTCAATCGTTCTCAGGGATTCGTCATCGGGGCCTACTTAAAGGCTTCTCATCGGGAGCTTCCAGCTCACCTATCTTGACCGACTCTGTCGGGACCTTTCATCATCGGGACTCCCTACGTCGGAACCCTTCGCCTGGGTCATCTTGACCTTCATTTAGGGCCCAGTGGGCCTGTTCACCGTTTCCTCGCCGTTAAGGGGCCTAACGGCCATAGCAGAACCCATCATTTGCCCCCAAGACATGAGGGACTTACAGTTCGTCGTGTCTTCTCTACTCCCGACCTCCCGACGTCGGAGTCGGGGATCTTTCCCTTGGCATGGTCACTTAGTGTGAGTCTTCTTGTTTACGTTTCCTCAATACCCTGTGAATAACTGTTAAATCTGAGAGGACTCCTCGGTTCCCCAGCCATTTAATGCAGCAGATTAACGAAGCGACGTCTTCAGTACTAGTGCCTGATTTTTCGCGCCTGCTTTTTCTGAAAAGTGCTTTTCAGGCTGTTTCATCATTGCGTCTGTTGCCATTCTGCACGTTTCATCTCAACGGTTCAGATCAGAACGCTTCAACATCGACGATTCAGATCGAAGCGTCCCTTCGACTGTCCTCTTCGTCTATAAAACCCTAACCGTGGGCACAGTTTCACTTTTACCGTCTCCGAATTTTCAAAAGCTTTCTGCAATTTCTCTGCAAATTCAAGCTCTGCGATTCTGAAGATCTTAGTTTTCCCCCGATCATCTTTCCGGCAACGCCAAGTTCACTCCTTCAACCTTCAATCATCATGTCTGCTGCTCCATCGGGATCTCCTTCCGCGGAGCAACCAAAGCGGAGCCGCGTGGAGGTGGATAAACTCTTTGACGTCCAGAGCACTGAAGAAGGTAAAAAGCTCCAACTCGCTATTAAATCGTACAGGAGGATGGTCCCGAAAGAGTTGATTCCTTCGACCATGGAGGCCCGCATCGCCGATGTCAAACGAGTCCTTCGAGGGGAAACTCCTCGTGTCCTGAAGGGGGGCTACTACAACTATCGCGGGAGGGACCAATATGTCTCCTGACGTATTGTTTGGTGTAAGGGCTCTGATGAACTTCATGATTACATTTCTAAAGCCTCTTCTCGTCCTTTAGGTGCAGGTCGCTCAGGAGCTCCATCGGGTGCTGGAGCTTCGGCGGGTGCACCATCCTCAACAGGGGCGCCTCCTTCAACAGGGGAGGAAACCCCGACCGGCGAACAATTTCGTCGGGTGGAAACCTTGGACTCCTCCGAGGAGACTGATGAGGGTGGCTCCCTTCGTCATCGTCGGAGGACGGGGCAGTCTCCCCTGAAACCAACCTCCCAGGGGCTGCCCCCCTCGTTTTCTCCGCAGCAGCGACAGCCGTCGCCCATCCACGACTTCACTCCTTCCCCCGCCCGGGGCGAGCCGGAGGCGCGCCCCTCCGCGACTCGTGCTGGCCCTTCTCCTCTCCCTCTCGACGGGAGTTTCTACAGGGCCTTCGATCCCGCGCAAGTGGATGCTCCCTGGACCCCAATCCAAACGCTGCAAGGGGTCCAGCTTCGACAAGGGGATGCCCACCCGGAGCTGGCTCTGCATCTGCTGGCAGGCTCGATTCTGCCCAGCATGCGGTATCCGATTTCCTTGAATCGGGAGGCGATGCGTCGGGATGTTCGAGAAATGTCCATGCGTCGGATAGAGGTAAGATTCGCTTATCTCTTTCATCAGTAAAACTTGTTGCTTATCTGTTAACACTTCTCTTTCTTCTATCGCAGGAGATCGGGGACATCAACCGTCTCTATGGGTACCTCTTCGCCTTTGAGGAGTCCCGGGAGCGAGACCGGGCGGTCATCGCCAAGCTTAAGGAGGATCTCGCGGGCTCCAAGTCTTCGCGGGGGAAGCCGGCCAAGGAGCAGGCCATCCTCGACCGAAAGGCTCGGGACCTCCAAAAGCAGGTTGGTGACTTTGACGAGCTCCTGAGACGGGAGCAACAGGAGCGACAGGCTGCTGAGGACAAGCTGGTCCTCGAAGGCTCTAGAGGAGCAAGTTGCGGGGGTTCCTGCGCAGCTGGTCGAGGCCGAGACCAAGGGCCGGGAGGATTATCGGGGGTCTGAAGACTTCCAGGCTGATGCTGTAAAGTTATGCATCGCGGAGGTGGAGAACACCCTCTTCAACGCAGTCGAGGAACTCTACCTGGAGTATGGGGACACCATCAACTTCGACAAGTTTCCCTCTCTTGCTCCCTTCGCGAAGAAGTACTTTGCTCTCTCAGAGGAGAGTGATGGAGGGAGCAATCCCGCGATTGTTGAAGATGCAGAAGAGCCTCCAAGCGTCGACGCTCCGATAATCGACCCTCCAACGGCTGAACCTGTGGAGCCTTCTGCCACCGACCTCGTGGATCCAGCTCCCGTTGATGCCGCCAGCAAGGACCAAGCCTAACTGCTTATCTTTAGAGTCCTTGTATTCTCCTTTTTTTTTTTTTTGTAATCATCGGGCCTTCGAGCCCTATTAATATCAGACTTTCTTAGTTCCGATTTTTTTTTATTGCACTTCTCCAAGTGGCTTTACTATACTTTCTTAAGTCGAAACCTCGATACTTATGATATTCTCATACATCACTTAAGACGATTTACTAACTTGCATCACTTAAGGCGACTTACCATCATGCACCACTTAAGGCGACTCTCCAATACTTAGAATAAATCTAAGAATCACGCATCACTTAAGACGGCTTTAATCTCGTGCATCACTTAAGACGACTTGATCTCGTGCATCACTTAAGACGACTTAATCTCGTGCATCACTTAAGACGACTTTTCTCGTGCACCACTTAAGGCGACTTTTCTCGTGCACCACTTAAGGCGACTTTTTTCATGCACCATTCAAGGCGACTTTTTTCGTGCACCACTCAAGGCGACTTTTTTCGTGCACCACTTAAGGCGACTTTTTTCGTGCACCACTTTAGGCGAATTTTATCGTGCACCACTTAAGACGAATTTTTTCGTGCACCATTCAAGGCGACTTTTTTCGTGCACCACTCAAGGCGGCTTTTTTCGTGCACCATTCAAGGCGACTTTTTTCGTGCACCACTCAAGGCGACTTTTTTCGTGCACCACTTAAAGCGACTTTTTTCGTGCACCACTTAAGTCGAATTTATAACGCTTAGAATAAATCTAAGAATAGCTCTGTTTGGAAGCAACCCCTTTATGTATTGATGGCACAAAATTCATTTACATCGAATCAACCGATAAATAACATACACCACTTAAGGCGATTTTACATCGGGCACCACTTAAGGCGACTTTTCATCGGGCACCACTTAAGGCGACTTTTTATCAAGCATAGTGTTTCTTCAAGTGTTCGCCACTAAAAGAATGCTTTAATACTCTGCCATCGAGGTCTTCCAACTTGTATGCATTTGGGGCTGGCATCCCAACGACCTTGTAAGGTCCTTCCCATTTTGGTGACATCTTGCCGATCCGATCCAAAAGGGTAAACTCGTTGCGGCGCCAAACCAGCTCCTCGACGAAGAATTGTTGGGACTTAATTGGCTGATTGTAATACCTGGCCGTCGCCAAACGCATTCGAGCCTGGACTTCGTCGGCTTCCCGCCTCTTCTCTTCGAGTAAGTCCAAGTCCAGACGTCTCATTTCATCGTTCGTCAGAGGCTCGTAATATCTCATCCGATGTGATGCTACGGCCACCTCCACGGGAGCAACAGCCTCCGTGCCATAAACAAGGCCAAACGGAGTCTCCCTAGTTGCTCGTTTGGGCATCGTTCTAACGGCCCAAAGCACGTTTTCCAGCTCGTTCAGCCATTTGCCCTTCAAGGCATTGACCCTTTTCTTCAGGCCATCCATCACGATTTTGTTGGCTGATTCCACCTGGCCAATAGTCTGAGCATGGCGTACAGAAGCTGTCCGATGCTCGATATTCAACTCTTCCAAATACTCCTTTACCTGAGACCCGTTAAACGGTGGACCATTTTCGCTGATCACCACCTTAGGAATCCCGTATCTGAACACAATATGGGTCTGGAGGAACTTGACGATCTGGTTCCCCGTCGTTCTGGCCAATGCCTTTGCCTCTATCCATTTCGAAAAATAATCGATAGCTACAAGTAAATACTTACATTGACCTTGTGCTTGTGGAAGAGGTCCCACCAAGTCGATTCCCCACTGCGCGAAGGGCCAAGCGCTCTTGATGGATGTCAGGTTAGCAGCCGGAGCCACAATGCTCGGGGCGTACCTCTGGCACGCGTCACAGGATCGGACCAACGTCGTCGCCTCCTTGCTCATCGTAGGCCAATAATAGCCCAAGTTCAGCACTTTTCTCATAATGGATCGGTCCCGTTCATGACAAGCCGCGATCCCTTCATGCACCTCTTTCAGGATTCGACTTGTGTCGGGCTCAGCCACACATTTCAAGTACGGAGTCGAGAACCAGCCCTTCTTGTATAGTTGATTGTCCAGCATTACGTAATTAGCCGCGATCCGACGTATCCTGTCAGCTATTACTTTATCATCGGGGACTGTCCCCGTAGTCAGGTACGTGACTATCGGGGTCATCCAAGTGGGCTCGTCCTCCGATCCTGCTTCAATAGTACATACCTGTGTTGGGTCGGTGGTTGACAAGATCACCCTCTCCAAGAAGTGCACCTTCCGGCTTTCCTCCAGGGGTGCCCCCAAGGCAAATTTGCTCAAGGCGTCTGCCTCCACGTTTTCCTCCCTCGGGATCGCCTCGATATCGAAGCTTTTGAAGCTTTCCTTCAAGGCTTGCACCTCACGAAGGTACTTCTTCATCATTGGGCTCTTCGCCTCATATCGCCTTTGGACCTGGTTCACAATCAAGGCCGCGTCACACTTCACTCTCAAGTGAGCGACTCCCGTTCCTCTGGCAATTTTCAGGCCCGTGATAAGAGCCTCATACTCTGCTTCGTTGTTCGTGTCCTTAAATGTTAAAGACAAGGCATATCGAAGCGGCTCACCTTCGCCTGGTGGTATCAACACAAAGCCTGCTCCTGATTCGTCCGAACTCGAGGAGCCATCTGTGTACATCTCCCGGGTATTTTCCTCATTTGGCTGTTCTGATTGCTCTGCCCTCTCTGGTTGTTCTTCTGTCGGGACCTCCCTGGTTGCCCCCACTACAGGGCCCGCTTCTTCTAGATCGGGGGCTATAGATTCTGCTATGAAATCCGCCAATGCCTGGCCCTTAATAGCCGTTCTCGGAGCAAAGTGTATGCGAAACTCACTAAGCTCGACTGCCCATTTCACTAACCTCCCCGACGCATCCGGTCGGTTCAAAAAATGCGTCAGAGGCTGGTTCGTCAACACAGTAATCTCGTGTGCATGGAAATAAGGCCCCAGCTTCCGAGCAGTTATAATCAGCGCAAAGAGATACTTCTCAACGGCAGGATAGTTCAATTCAGACTTGGCAAACGCCTTGCTTACATAATAGACGGGGACTTGATTACCCTCGACAACCTTCACTAATACAGAGCTAATGGCAAATTCAGAAACAGCCAAGTAAAGATAGAGCGGCTCGCCTGGAACCGGTTTCGCCAACGGTGGGAGAGCGCGAAGGTGCTGCTTGAGTGCTTGGAACGCTTCTTCACACTTGGCAGTCCACTCAAACTTCTTGTTGGCCCTCAGGACTTCAAAAAATGGCATTGATCGGTTACTTGCCTTGGACAGGAAGCGATTCATTGTAGCCAGTCGGCCATTCAGCACTTGCACCTCCCGATGGTTTATCGGAGACTGCATCTCCTCGATCGCCCTCAGCTTCTCGGGGCTTACCTCAATTCCTCTTTGGCTCACCATGAAGCCCAAAAATTTCCCTGAGTGGACTCCGAAGGCGCATTTTGTCGGGTTTAAACGAACCTGATGAAGCCTCATCCGCTCAAACGCCATGGCTAGGTTGTGCACATGATCCTCAGCCTGTCGAGCCTTCACCAGCATATCATCCACGTAAGCCTCCATGGTCTCCCCTAGCATATCTCCGAACAGCTTGTTCACCATCCGTTGGTAGGTTGCCCCGGCATTGATCAACCCAAAAGGCATGACATCGTAGTGATAGATATCACTGTCTGCATAAAATGCTGTATGAGGAGTGTCTTCCTTAGCCATCTTGATCTGGTTATAGCCCGAATACGCATCAATAAAGCTCAACAGCTCATGTCCCGACGTGGCATCCACCAGCTGGTCGATTCTCGGGAGCGGGTAACAGTCTTTCGGGCAAGCCTTATTTAGGTCACAGAAATCAACGCACATTCGCCACTTCCCGTTGCTCTTTTTCACCAGTACCGGATTAGCAACCCAGGTCTGGAATCGGAGCTCTTTGATAAACCCAGCATCGAGCAATCTGCCTACCTCCTGCTGGATCGCGATCCGCTTGTCTGTGCCCATTGGACGTTTCTTCTGTGCGATAGGCTTGATCGCGGAATCTATCTTCAACTCGTGTACGATCACATCGGGGCTGATTCCTGGCATGTCGCTCAGGGACCAGGCAAACAGCTCCTTGAACTTTTTCAGCAGATCGATCAACTCTCGTGCTGTCTCTTCGGTCAAAGCAGACCCGATTTTCACCTTCCTCTGAGGTCCGTCAATCTCAACTTCTTTTAGATCCTCTACGGGGACGGGACGCCCAAACTCCTCTCTGGGATCAGTATCTGTCTGGAGGACAGTCATGGCCTTTCGTCTCCTCCTGCGGGTGGCGTTTACATAACATTTTCTGGAAGCCACCTGGTCGCCCTTGACCTCTCCGACTCCATGGTCAGTCGGGAACTTCATCTTCTGGTGAACGGTCGAGGCAACTACCATCAGGGGGTTGATGGTAGTTCTCCCGATAATCGCGTTGTAGGTCCCTGCGGACTCGACTACCACAAACTCCACGTTCCTCCTCTCGCATTTCCACCCGCTACTAAACTCCGCTGGTAAGGTGATCACTCCTAGCGGATAGGAGGTGAAACCAGAGAATCCGACCATCCGGAAGTTCGCCTCCTTTAGGTCCTTCTTCGTTTTCCCCATGGCCTCCAGTGCATCCATGAAAAGAATATCGGAGAAGCTCCCTCCGTCGATCAGAATCCGTTTCATCTCATACCCGTTCACATCCAAGGTCACGACCAGAGCGTCATCGTGCGGAGTCTCCACGCCTACGAGATCCTCCGATGAAAAGGAGATCACCAATTCTTCCTTCAGGGTCCAGGATCGGGACCTCTTACCCAGCACCACAGCAGTCGGAATTCTGGAGGCGTAAACCTCCCGGGAGGACGAAGTATCACCCCCTGCGGCATATCCTCCATGAATCACATTAATAGTGCTTCGCTTCTCCTTACGGGCACCAGAAGACTCCGGGTCGGACCTCTTCTTCATTGGGGACCGATCACGGGATCGGGAACGGGACCGTGATCGGGATCGTGAACGGGATCGGCACCGTTTCTCCCCGACGAACTCCTTAAGCTTCCCCTTCTGGATTAGCTTCTCGATCTCCTTCTTTAGTTCCCGACAATGGTTGGTGTCGTGGCCATTCGCGTGATGGAATCGACAGTAGCGGTCGGTGCGGGATCCCAAAAACTCTCCTTCCTTCTTCGGGGGGTACCTAGAGATACCCTGTCGCTCCATGATCGTCAGCACTTCCGCCATAGAGCTGTTGAGAGGAATGTCATGATCCTCTCGTTTGTCCTTTTTCGAGGAACGCCTGTCATCCCTACGATCGGAACGACCTCGACCCCGACCACCCTCGGTTTTATCCTTCGACTTGCGCTCGTCTAAGGGTTTAATCGACTGCTTTCCCTTATTCGACTTCGGGGGCTCAAGCTCTCCAGCGGCTATCTTCGATTCCTGGACATCGATTTGCCGCTTTACCTGCTTCTGCAGTGCCTCCATATTCCATACTGCCTTCTCAGCCACGCAGTGCATCAGGTCAGAACCGTAAGGGGCTTTTAGGTTCCGAATGAAGGTGCGGATGGTTTCACCCTCCGAAATTTCCTCGTCAATCTCCGCCACGCTAGCAGTGTATCGCTGGTAATAGTGCGTCAGCGACTCATCTGGCCTCTGTACCACCTGGGTCAGGGACCTCACACTCTTCAGCAAACGTCTGCGACCTTGGTATTGCTGAATGAACCGGTCGTGCATATCAGCCCAGCAAGTGATGCAGCCTGGGGGCAGACTGAAGAACCAGGTCAGGGCTCTCTCGCCAAGTGTGTTCGTGAACAGCGTACACACAATATCTTCGTTCGGGGCTCTTCCCAGACACGCCATGAGGTGCTTCTAGACATGACGAACTGGATCACCCTCGCCATCATACTCCTTTATCGTGGGGATACCCAGCCCTGGCGGGGCGAGAGTGTCTATGAGTCGAGGAACGAAGGGATGAGTAGATCGATCCCTCAGCTCCGACACCAGCGACTTCTTCTCTCCCATGCAGATGTTCACGATCTTCACCACCTGATCGGGGGTGATGGGACCATTAAGGGGAATGGTCCTGTGCTGCACTGGTCCTTGCCCATCAACCACGAATTTCTCTGGCTGAACGGACTCCCCCCTCCTGCCCTGGCCTCGGGGTTGAGCCTCCCGCTCGTTGCGAACCTCTGCTGGTGGGGGCGCTTCCTCTTCTAACGGAGGCATCTCCTCTTGCCTCCTTGCAGCCTCCCTCCGATCTAAGAGGGCCTCCACAGCTACCAAAAACATTGGCATGGCTTCCGCCACAGCCCTCGTCAGGTCCGCAGCTGGAGGAGCCACCTGCTCCGTATTCCCCTGGTATTGAGCAGCAGTATCTTCAAGAGCTTCATTATGCACCCCCTGTCCGAGAGACCTCCGCGGGGAGATTCTGGTCCTCAGCATGCTCTGGTGGTGAATTCAAAGTCGTCGCAGCAGGATGACGGGAACCACCAGATTGTCCTTGTCTTCTTTGCTTGCCAGCCACCATTGAACGAGTAGAAGGCATATCAGCTTTTTGTTACGCTTCCCACAGACGGCGCAAATGTTGGATCACGGTGGAACTCCGGTACGGTCTTTGACGGCGATCCTAGCTCCTTCGCTCCACGTGGTCCTGCAAAGAGGGGATAGACCGGGCGGTGACCCAGAATCCCTCTCCGATGCTTAAATGAGTATCTCGTATGGACTGGCAAGCAGTAATCTCAGAGTGTATATCACAACGTAAATTACCTGAGGTGACCTCTGCCCTTTTATAGGCGGAGAGGTACCTCAGTTACCTGGTGAACCGTTGGAGTGGTTAGCCCGTATCCCGTGTATATCGTGCACGATCCCGCCTATCTAGGCCAGATCTCGCCTATCTCGGCCACGCCCCGCGTATCTCGGCCACGCTCCGCGTATCTCGGCCACGCCCCGCGTATCTCGGCCTTAACCTCTGATGGAAAGTCCCGACTAACATCGGGGACTCCAGAGTTATCTCGTTATGTCACCGCTCGGGGCCCCTCGTCATCGTGACAGGGCCAATCGTTCTCAGGGATTCGTCATCGGGGCCTACGTAAAGGCTTCTCATCGGGAGCTTCCAGCTCACCTATCGGGACCGACTCTGTCGGGACCTTTCATCATTGGGACTCCCTACGTCGGGACCCTTCGCCTGGGTCATCTTGACCTTCATTTGGGGCCCAGTGGGCCTGTTCTGTTCACCGTTTCCTCGCCGTTAAGGGACCTAACGGCCATAGCAGAACCCATCACCACCAATTCAAATTCCTAATGATTTTTCTTTTTGATTGTTGCCTCGGGATCAGATCATCTATTGATGGATTGACTTGATGACCAGGTTCGCCAATTGGCTGAGTTGTAGCCTCATGTTGATTCCACATCTCCAGTGATTTCACTGAATATTAAGGATCTGCTAAATTTGATGCAATGCGCTATTTTGAACAGTCCTTTCTTCCGTTTCAGCTGTTAGATGCGAGCATATTATTTTCCGAGCTCTTTGATCTCTCCATAACCTGTCTTAATTATTTTATTTGTAAGGTATCGCTTCTTCGTTTGTATGTATTCGTTGACCTTTTGGATCGATACGATCCTTGACTCCCGCATGTATCAGGTCAATTTCAACACTAGTTTTCCAATCATCATAATTAATGTCATCCAGTTTGCATATTTTGTTAAAACGATCCGATCGAGCCATTAGAACTATTATAATTGATAATCATGTAAAGTTAGGAAGACAACATCATTTTGACAGAATTGCAAACATCAGATTATCTACTATGGTTGGAATACGACGAATAGTGAACCTTCAGTCACTAAACCAAACCGACCATCAGTAAATCAAGGGAAGGGGGTGTCGCGAAAGAATTCACACTACCGTTGTCTTCATTCCAATAGATCAGTCTTTTGAAAACGGTCATTATATTGGAAATTACCGGAACGGGAATTTTCAAAAAAGCATACCCGATCTTGGCTTTCCAAAGGCCCTTATAATTTTAAAAGGAATTATCCGATAATTCACGCATGCATAATACAATATTATTCCATAAAAATCGAACAAACCAAAACATGCTTACGCGTCATGTGTCTAACGTTCCTAGCATATATATTTCTACTTGAAGTAAATTATCACATGCTTTCTATTCTTGAACATCCTAGCATACATGTCAAAACATGCAACATCCGCACAAATCATGCATAATTGGCGACTGGAATTTTCAGTTTTAAAAATGTTTGAAAATATTAGGGGTTGTTTTGCAATTCATGCTTACAATTAATCATGCGACATTTCTAGACATGGATTCTAGGCACTTTAAATCAGCATAGCATGTCTATTCTATTGCGTAATACATATATTTAGATCCCAGAGCTAAATGCTCGCAATTAATATCCAGCTGGCTTGACTTGAGTCAAGACGATAGTTCTAATATATATATGTAGCAGAAAGTAAACATTTGCAAATCAGACAACTAATTTAATCCAGTCCCAAACATGCATATCCGAGATCCATCCCCATAATCGAAACTAGGTATTAGGGTTTTAACCGAAAAACGTGTTAAAACACAAACCCTAAGAGCACTGTTTAGGCTAAATTTAAAGTTCGAAAACATTTTGGATTTAAAATTTGACATCATATTTTATTGAATATTTTAAAATTTCAGAGAAATTTAAAATTCTGGTTTGGTCCAATTTAAAATCCGGTTCAAGTCGGTCCGATTTTAAAAATCTGGTATGGTCAGAAACGGTTCAATAAAATAAGATTGTGGTTCGGTTTATCACTCAAAACCGGTTAGGTTATGTTAGATATCTGTCCAATTCAGGTTCGTATTTACATTTCGGGTCTCGCAAAATACTCCAAAACTCGTAAAAGAACTCTTCTGCAGACACCCAAGTCCAAAGCGGTCCGGAATACGCGCAGTACCCGGACCGGGGGACTTCCGGATTGCTAGACAATCGGGGTAGGTCCGGATTACCGACATGCTCCGCGCGCTTATCCCGATTATTTGCCAAGTATGAGAAGTTAGTGCGCGCATAGCCCACCTTGATGACAATATACGTTTTCCTTTAAACCGGCATCAAACCGTATAAAACCGGGCACGATCCTTTGGTTTCCTATAAATAGGGACCTAGGCCTCCCATTTTAAACAACTCTCTTATTCTGGCTTTTGGAGCTTTGACTTCTCTCTAAAAAGACTTTCTCTCTCTAAAGATTATGACTTGAGCGTCGGAGAGGGCCCAACCAGCATTCCCCCCCTCTTGCACGCTAGTTACTGCTCCTTGTGCAGGACGCGGAGTTCGAGAGACCAAAGTCGGGAAGTTGAAGACTGGTTCGAGGATCGTGTCTCAAGGTTCGCAGTATACAGACAGATACCCGTTCCTGTGCACACATCCAAAGCCCGTTCGTGGGAGAGAAGCCCGAGGTTACCCAAGTTGAAGCAAACTTAACATTTGGCGCCGTCAGTGTGATTCGAACAAAAAGCCATTCCATACCGCAAGCTATGACAGGAAGACGACCAAAGAAGGCGGGTGCAAGCAAGTCGAAGCCAACGAGAAGCCAACCAGTACGTTCTCACGTTCCAGATAAAGGATCTACCGCTTCAACCGTACCATCCACAAATGTGCCTTCCGCACAGTATGGCTATGAAGTTAAACATGTGTACAATGCATCCTTTACAAGGAAGATGGAAAATGTGCACGTGATCCACGGAGGCTTTGGAGCCGGAGGAGAAACATCGTATGAACGAGAAATATACGCTACCCGCACAAAGCGCATATGCCAGGATGCTGACATAAGGGATACTTTCATGATAGATGCCGATGAAGAGGATGATTGCACGAAAGACATCATTGGCTTTTCATCAGAAAGACAAAGACCACATTGTGCACCCGCACACCGACGCGTTGGTTATAACTATGACAATCGATGGCATGGATGTTAAGCGCATTATGGTAGATAGTGGAAGTTCGCCCAACATCATTACAAAGGCTATCATTTTAGCCATGGGGAGAAAGAAAAACGTCAAAAGAATGGACTCATCCTTGGTTGGATTCATGGGAGATGCAAGCTACCCGCTAGGACTCATAACTCTGCCAGACATCATAGGAGAGGGAGAGCAACAGCTCCAAATTGACGTACCATTCGTGATCGTAGAAAAGCTTGACGCATATAATGGAATCATGGGATACAAAACCATGAACAAGTGGGGTATGATAGCGTCAACATCACACCAAAAAGTCAAGTTTGTAACAAAGGCAGGAGTTGGTGAAGTAAAGGGAGATCAGCAGCTGCCAAAAGACTGCTACAAGGTTGCACTCCAACATAATGACAAGACAAACAATTGCGGAATTCCCATCATTGATGAAGACCCAAGGATGGATCATGCGCGTCCTGCTCCTGTTGAAGCATTGCAAGAAATCAAGATCGATGAGCCAGAAAGAATGGTTCGAGTGGGAGCATCACTGTCAGAAGATGAAGTGATAGAAATCAAGGAACTTCTAGTAGAGTATAAGGAGCTGTTCGCATGGTCACCAAGCGATATGCTAGGAATAAGCCTAAACATAATCTATCACAAGCTCAACATCAAACCAGGATCCAGACCTATAACACAAAAACTACGACCATTGGGTGGAGACAAAAAGCTCGCAATACGAGAAGAAGCGGGCAAGATGCTGAACACGGGCTTCATTGAAGAGTCGCAATACCAAACATGGGTTGCGAATCCAGTTTTGGTACCCAAACCTAACGACAAGATGAGAATGTGTATCGACTACAGAGACCTCAACAACGCATGTCCAAAGGATTCATATCCGCTGCAAGGATCGATCAACTAGTAGATGCCACCGCAAGACACGAGCTAATGTCAGTAATGGATGCGTATTCGGGATATAACCCAATTCCAATGGCGGAACAAGACGCACCTCACACTGCGTTCTATGCAGACAGTGAGATCTACAATTACAAGGTCATGCCATTTGGACTAATTAATGCTGGAGCAACATACCAGCGTATGGTCAACACAATCTTCGGAGATATGATCGGGAGAATCATGGAAGCATACGTGCATGACATGGTCGTGAAGTCGACAAAAAGGCGTAACCATGCTGATAACCTCCGCCAGGTGTTCAAAAGAATGCGAGAATTCCAAGTCAGATTAAATCCAACAAAGTGTGCCTTTGGCGTGCAATCAGGAAAAGTTCTTGGCTTCATGGTCAGCGAAAGAGGGATCGAAGCAAACCCGGAAAAAGTAAAGGCGATAGAAGAAATGGAGTCTCCCAGGAAGCACAAAGAAGTCCAACAACTGAATGGACGTTTTGCAGCTCTTAATAGGCTCCTCGCGAGAATAGGAGACAAAGCCCTTCCATTCTTCCAAGTGCTTCGTGCAAACAAGAAGTTTGATTGGACACCAGTATGTGAAGAAGCATTCCAACAATTGAAGCAGCACCTACGAACGCTCCCAGCGTTAGCAAAACCAATACAAGGCGAGCCGCTCTACCTGTACATATCCGTAAGCAATACTGCAGTCAGCTCGGTACTCGTCAAGCAAAAAGGGACTACACAGCTCCCAGTATACTACGTGAGCAAGATCCTGGCAAATTACGAAGTGAATTATATGCCAATCGAGAAATACCTATACGCTCTCATAGTTGCGGCAAGAAAATTGAGGCCATACTTCCATGCACACGAGACAACAGTCCTGACGGACCAACTCTTGAAGCACATCCTGTCAAAGCCAAACATGTAAGGAAAATTAACAAAGTGGTCAATCGAGCTAAGTGAATTCCGCATTCACTTTGCACCACGAACAGCAATCAAGGGACAAGCATTGGCAGACTTTATCGCGGAGTTCACAGGGATAACCCCGGAAACTGACATTCAAGACGGGGCACAACAAAGTGAAGAGCACACTGAAGTATGGCAAATGTACACTGATGGTTCCTCAAATGTTGGAGGATCAGGAGCTGGCTTCCTTATAATTCCGCTTGATGGGTCGGAACCGTTGAAGTATGCTCTAAGCCTAACATTCAGAGCAACGAATAAAGAGGCAGAATACGAAGCCTTGATAACAGGCTTAAGGATCGCAAAAGGCCTCGGAATCAAACACTTAAGAGTCAAGTGCGACTCACAGCTAGTTGTCAATCAAGTCAAAGGCGAGTACGTAGCCAAGTCAGAGAACATGCAGAAATACTTGGGACAAGCAAGGGAGCTCATCAAAAGCTTTCAAACTTTCAACATAACGTCTATTCCAAAAGAAGAAAATCAAGAGGCAGATGCGTTAAGAAAGTTCGCACAAGGAAGGGAACAAGGCCAAGAAACACACTTCAACAGGATCATGTCCGTAATCGACAAACTAGAAGTATTAAATATCAACACAGAGCCTACCTGGATGACTCCAATTCTGGCATACCTCACAGATAACATTCTGCCGGAAGAAAGACTTAAAGCGCAAAAAATCAGAATAATCGCTGTCAACTATACATTGATCGAAGGCCAGATATACAAGAAAGGATTCTCGACACCATACCTAAAGTGCTTAACTTTTCCAGAAGGTATGAGAGAGTTGAAGGACTTGCACGAAGGCCAAGCAGCTTGTCACGAGGGGGCAAGATCCTTAATCCGAGAAGCGCTAAGTTTAGGATACTATTGGCCAACAATGAAAAGCCAAGCAACAAACTTGGTTACGGAATGCGAATCCTGTCAACTATATTCAAGGAACATAACGGCTCCCGCAATAGAATTGTGTCCAATTGCAAGTTCCTGGCATTTTTCACAATGGGGAATTGACTTGGTGGGTCCACTTCCACAATCCAAGGGGCAAACAAAGTACATTGTAGTAGCCATTGACTACTTCTCCAAGTGGATTGAAGCTAAGGCGTTAGCACGTACGACGGACTCACAAATAATGGATTTCATACGAAACCAAATCATTGCACGTTATGGCATACCAAGAGTACTCATCAGTGACATTGGGCCACAATACAGGAGTTCAAGACTTCAGACGTTCTGCAAAAGACTCAACATAGATCACCGCTTTGCATTGGTGCGTCATGCCCAAACCAATGGACAAGTCGAATCCGCCAACAAGATCGTCCTGGATGGTCTTAAGAAAAGAGTTCACGCTTTAAAGGGGGGATGGGCAGAAGAGCTTAGCAGTGTCCTATGGGCTTTGCGCACAACCCCAAAGGAGTCAACAAGCGAAACACCATTCAGCCTAGTATACAGAACAGAAGTCGTAGCCCCAATCGAAATTGCTGTCTCATCATACCGCACAACTCATTTCAATCCCAAAACCACCGAAGCGGAAATGCGTTTAGGCCTGGACTTGGCAGACGAAAGAAGGCGAAACTCGGAGTTAACCCAAGCACGTATGCGCTTAGTAACTGCAAGATACTACAACAGGAAAGTGAAAGAAAGACAATTCAATGTGGGCGAGATGGTGTGGAGAAGGAATGAATTCTCACACTTAGAGCAAATCAACAAGTTATCTTCAAAGTGGCAAGATCCATACAAGATTGTCTCAGTCCCTTATGTTAACGCATACCGCCTCCAAGATACCGAAGTCAACATCCTTCCAAACACATTCAATGGGGGGCACTTGAAGAAATTCCACGGATGAAGGAAGAATATTATATTACAGAAGAGCTATTGTATCAAGCTCTTTTGTCTTAAACTCTTGTATACAAAAAAGGGGGGAGATTTATTAACTCCAAGTTTGTTTACAATCATTTAATCACATCAATCATTTAATAAAGTCAATTTACTCTCGTAGGTACCTTCCCACATTATGCACTATACTCTGGATTAACATCAAGTAGCAAACAACGTGCAAACTACTCATATCAACAAATCATCACGCCATGCAACTTATAATAGGCGACATCACCAAGTTCATCTTCAACAAATTCAAAGTAATATTCACTCAAAAGCAACATAATGCAATGCGCTAAAAGTGACATGGTGCAATGTCCTCCTTGTAAGGATAAAACCATGTTCACATCTATCAAAAGTAACATGTTGCGACATCCTTTTCAAAAGGGCAAACCCCATGTTTACTTCAAAAAAGTGGCATGTTGTGAAATCCTTCGGGCAAATCCTCATGTTCATAGCCATTCCCTGAATAAAAACAGGATGCGGTAAATACATTATGGGACTGATCACCCCACCGTGGCGGAAATCTTCTTAATAGACGACAACCCCACACACTAAAAGTATGTATACTCTCTTAAGGGTTCATACACCATGAAGACTTAGGCCTGAAAAAGGATAGCTTCATGTTATACGCTTATAAAAGCAAACCTTGTGTAAAAAACTCATCAAAATTACAAATTGGCTATTGTATAACGTTATCTTGCTCTTTAGCATATAACGCAAAAACAACAAAATCAGCAAGAAGTATCTTGCAACAACGTCGCCTTAGAGTGGAACTAAGAGACGGTATAAACTAAAGACATGCTTTGTCAAGACAACACTGCTATATGTTAAGTGCCAGCGCCAAGTGCCAAGTGCCAGTGCCAAGTACATTACTATCTACAATACTACAGTCGTAACATGGGATGTTCTATACGTCATGACAAGGAATCCAATCCTAACATTCAAGTCCAACACATGCAGACAATAAAGATAGCTCATGCTTATTATTAACAAGTTATCACATGATTATTATTATTAAAAAACAGGTCCAAAGGACGAAGTACCAAGGACGAAGTACCATACAAGAAAACGTAAAAATAAAGGTTCGGACAAAAGCCTCAAACATACCATCATCTCCAAAGGACTAAGACGGCATGTCCAGGAAATCAACACCAAGTTAAAACATCAACTCAAAGATACATGAGAAGTTCAACTATCCCCAGTAAGCTGTGGAACAACATCCTTAAGCTCGGGAGAAGCAACAACGACATCAGCACCTCCTCCATCTTCAATCATATTATAGGCGGATACATCAAGCCCCAAAGTGTGCAATGCCTTAAGGTAGTAAACAGCATAGTCAGAACAAGGCCCAAGCTTCTCAAAAGGAAAGTTGGGGGCAAGCGCATTGACACGATGAAAGTAATCCTCGGCACGCTTTCCCTTCATGGTATCAGTTATCTTCTTAGCTGCAAGACTAAAAGCGGGAGTACTCAAATACTGGGAAAAACCCGCTTCAACTCCAAGCGCATAATGTTCCTCACGTGCGGCAATCAAGGCAGCCTCTCGAGATGGGATGTCATCAGAAATCTGTTTCTCAAGCGCAATCATCTCGGCTTTAAGATCAGAAATTTTAGTCTCCTGCACCTGATACTTGGTCTCGGAATCAACTATCTTCAAGCCAAGTGCACACACCTTCTCCTTAAAACGGGCAAGTTCAAGACTAACGGTGTTACATCTGTTGACAGCAGCTCTTCTAGCACTAACAAGCTCCACAACATACGACGACATGTTAACCATCTGAGACACAACCTAAAAATAATACAAGAACACAAGGCAATAGACATTACACAACAAAGGCATACGGCACGAAAGTTATCAGGAAACAGAACTTGCTAACTTACAGGAGCAAAATTAGCCAAAGCATGTTCAACACACTCCTCGGCTTCTTCATCAGTCCTCGGACAAGCACGTCGATCACCTGAGGGCACACTCCTATGCAGCACACGAACACCAACCTCTGGCATATTAAGTTTCGCCTCCTTAGGAAAGCGAAGACCACCCCTACCAAGAGGTTTCCAAGCATCACCAGATACATCACCTTCCAAGGGACGAAGACGATGATCACGCTTCAAAGCTGGGATCACTGCAAGGAAAAGATAAAGAAGAAAAACCAAGTGTTAAAAATCAGAGTATAACGACAAATGCGAAGTACATCTCATACCGACAGACGAGGAGCGATCCTCCGCGAGTCGATCTCTCGACTGGGGGGCAGAAGATATAAACGTGCATCCAAAAACTTCCCCTCCCTTATCAAATGGGGAGGGAGGAAGGGCAGCATTCGTCCTTACACGCTTAGGATCACTCGAGACATGCGACACCACCTCGGATCGCTTGATAGGAAGTTGATAATCATCCACGGAAAAATCAAGGCAGGGGGACGTACTGAATAATCAAAAAGACAAAACAAATGGTGAGTCAAAGAAGTAAAAGATAAGGAAAAGTTACAAGGAAAAATATCTTACCCATGAGCCCCTTTCCGCGACCATATCCAGAAGTCACGGGGGCAGCAAGAACAAGTGATGAAGCGGACGTCTCGGATGGAGGAATGTTGCGAATAGACTCCTCATTTAAGGAAGAGTTCTTACCAATAAACCAGTCTACAAGGATGATGTAAGAAAGGTTACGAGGACCATCAATATGTAACTCATCATCAAACATCCGAGCATAACATCGCTCGCGGAACTAGAATAGAAGACTTACTCATGACGACCGCGGCAAGAAGACTAACTCTGAAATGGAGACTGCGTAACTTGGAATCCTGAAAATTAAAAAAAAACAATTCAATCAGTGTACGAGCATTATGTACGTACATACATGTCGACAAGGATGCATGTCGACAAGTGAAGAATATTTTCTAAGTATTTCCATGTACGTACATACATGTCGACAAGTGAAGAATATTTTCTAAGTATTTCCATGTACGTACATACATGTCGACAAGGATGCATGTCGAAAAGTGAAGAATATTTTCTAACTATTTCCATGTACGTACATACATGTCGACGAGGATTGAGTCGACAAGGGGAGATATTTTCTAAGTGTTTCCATGTACGTACATACATGTCGACAAGGATGGATTGCATGCATCAAGTAGCTATTATCAACTTCTACACAGTACATCCTAAGCATTCCTACGACGCTTATCGACAAAGCTCATACGACGACATCTATGGTAACAAGCAATTAGATATTTTAGCATGCTCGCAGAAAGTGGTCGATGATCAACAAACGATGCTCAAAGCACATTGTCTAGCCTACCATTACCCATGTACAACAATCAACAATCATGTTCGAACAACTATCCATCATCAACATCAAGCATGCAAAAACGATGACTAAAGCATGGAACAACATGACAACAATGAATACTATGCACAACGGAAGTATAACAATCTATTTATGCTTTTCGAAAAATTTCCAGCACTTAGAAATTTTTTGTCCAATTTGGAAAGCTAATTACTCTAATGCATTTTATCAAACACCTTAAGTGCATGTTAAGGTGACTACACACATTATGATTTCAAGATCAAATTAAGGCCAAACGAAGTCACGAAATGTCTAGCCATGTACGGAATTGAACTCACCAACACGAAGCGAGTCCGAATTGACACGTCCCACACTGGAAAAATCACGCGCTACCACCACCGAGATGACGCGCCGCCGTGGTTCCAGTCACGCGCCGCTAATCTCCCTTCCACGCGCCGTCGACCTTGTTCCCTCCCTTGGCCGGAATCCAATTGATATCAACTATGGTGTGTCTACTCCAAATTTATGATCTCAAAAGCTTCATTTTCATCAAGAATGGAGAGCTTCTTGGAGATTTATCTATAAAGGATGTAAGATAATGAGTATTCTCTCTCCTAATTTTCACTAATAGTGCCTACACAATGTGCTAAGGACTAAACTTTCATGTATTTTCATATAAGTCCTTAGCAACCTTTACAAGCATCTTTGCATCTCTCCTATGTTCATATTGCATACATATTACACAATGCTTCATGACATACTACACGTAATTACTATTACATATTACGTACATAGAATTTATCATGCACGATTCTTATTTATGATCGTTACATGATTATTTTTGTAATCTAAGTATGAATTTCATGTTTACATCATGTCTCACATTTACACCATGCTTCATGATTACGTACATGCTCTCCAATTTTATATTGTTCTAGGTGTTTTGCTTATTGCATGATTACGTCATCCATTTGCTATATCGTCATCTACATGTTGACAACTTGTTATATGCTTACATCATGTACCATGATATTACCACGTTGTATAATTCTTTATTATTACAAGTATTTCACTCATTACATGATAATTGCGAATATATCGTTAATTGCATGTTGTTATATGCATATTATCCGCTACGCTAACCCTGTAAACAAATTACGTACATACGGCGGAAAATTAAAGTTGGTCAAATTTATGATCCCTACACTCGAATTGACAAACAGGCCACCACTGAGGTCAGTACCGAACCTAAATTGGACGAATATCTTATCTTAAAAATAGTCAAGCATGGGTTTTGAACCACTACTTGACTCGGGGGAAAGTGTTAGATATCTGTCCAATTCGGGTTCGTATTTACATTTCGGGTCTCGCAAAATACTCCAAAACCCATAAAAGAACTCTTCCGCAGACACCCAAGTCCAAAACAGTCCGGAATACGCGCAGTACCCAGACCAGGAGACTTCCGGATTGCCACAAGGCAATCCGGGCCGGTTCGGATTGCTAAAAAATCCGGGTAGGTCCGGATTACCGACATGCTCCGCGTGCTTATCCCGATTATTTTGCCAAGTATGAGAAGTCAGTGAGCGCATAGCCCTCCTTGATGACAGTATACGTTTTCCTTTAAACCGGCATCAAACCGTATCAAACCGGGCACGATCCTTTGGTTTCCTATAAATAGGGACCTAGGCCTCCCATTTAAACAACTTTCTCATTATGGCTTTTCGAGCTCTGACTTCTCTCTAAAAAGTCTTTCTCTCCCTAAAGATTATGACTTGAGCGTCGGAGAGGGCCCAACCAGAATTCCCCCTTCTTCCACGTTAGTTACAGCCCCTCGTGCAGGACCCAGAGTTCGAGAGACCATAGTCGGGAAGTTGATGACTGGTTCGAGGATAGTGTCTCAAGATTCGCAGCATACAAACAGATACCCGTTCCTGTGCACACATCCAAAGCCCGTTCGTGGGAGAGAAGCCCGAAGTTACCCAAGTGGAAGCAAACTTAACAGGTTAGGTTCAATTTAGTTACTACGGTCCGACCCGACCCGACTAGGTTGACCCGATTAAAAAATTCTTGATTGGTTTTTACCCGTTCCGGTTTAGCAATTGGACCGGCCCATAAACCCTAGGGTTCGGCCGAAATATGTCTTGTGGGATAAGTAGGGTTTTAAAGTCCACTTAAAACTTAACTTAGCCACCAAGAAATATTAATTACTAAAAATAATTTCCAATAGTACTAATATATATATATATATATATAATTCGGCATATTTAAATATATATATATATATATAAATTTTTTCGAGATTCTATCTGTAAGATGTAAATCAATCAACAATATATGTATATATATAAAATATTCGGCACCTATGTATATATATATTTATTATTGTCAAATATATATTTAGGGGTTAATATATGTAAACAGTATATTTTCTTAATCTTTTATAGCTACTAAATCTATCAATATATATTAACCCTATCTTTAACTATATATATTGATAGCAAATATCTTTTACAATATTATATTATGAATCTATCCATATTTTCCAACTTATAGATATATAGTTACCTATTAATAAAATTTAAAAATGGCAAACTATATCTCTAATTTAATGTGGCCGAAATTTTTAAAACTTGATGACCAAGAAAATTAATATTTTTTACCTAAAATACCCCTAGGGTTTTCGGCACTGTTAGATATCTGTCCAATTCGGGTTCGTATTTACATTTCGGGCCTCGTAAAAAATTCCAAAACCCTTTTACAGGACACCTAAGTCTAAAAACGGTCTGGGATACGCGTAATTCCCGGGCTGAAGGACTTTCGGATCGCCTAGGGCAATCCGGAGGTCCGGATTGCCCTAAAGGCAACCCGGACCTCCGGATTGCCTAAGACAATCCGGATTCCCTAAAGGCAACCCGGACCTCCGGATTGCCAAAGGCAATCCGGACGGTCCGGATTGCTAATAGCAAGTTAAAACAATCCGTGTATGTCCGGATTACCGTTTTACCTCGTACGCTCACCCCGATTAAATTGCCAAGTGCGGGAAGTCGGCGCATACATAGTCCGCCTTAATGACGGTATACGTCTTCCTTACATACCGACATCAGGTAATTCCAAACTGGGCATGATCCTTATGTTCCCTATAAATAGGGGGCCTAGGTCTCCCATTTAAGATAATTCCCTCACTTTTGGACTTGAAAAGCTCTGACTTCTCTCTAAGGCTTTCTCTCTCTAAAAGTGCTAACTTGAGCGTCGGAGTGGGCCCAACCAGCATCCCCCCCCCACGCTGGTTGCTGCCCTTCGTGCAGGACCGGAAGATCAAGAGTCCAAGGTTGAAGATCGAAGTCTAGCTCGGTGATTGTGTATTAAAGATTGCGGCGTTCCCGTCCTTATACATATATCTCGAGCCCGATCGTGAAGGAAGAAGCTTGTTCGTGAAAGAAAAAGCCCGAAGCAGCCCAAGTGGTGAAGCGAACACAACATTTGGCGCCGTCTGAAGTGATTCGAACAAAAAGCCGTGCTGCAAGCCATGACAGGAAGACGACCAAAGAAAACGGGTGTAAGCAGGATGAAACCAACGAGAAGTCAACCGAGACCTTCTCACATGCCGGACGCATAATCCACAGCTTCGTCCATTCCGTCCGCAAACGCCCCTCCTACAAAGTTCATGCCAGAATATCAGAACAACGTGCCTCCGCAAGAGCAAGGAGCAAGGGTGGATCAAGAAATTCCATCAGGAATACCAGCTGAGGCAACACAGCAGCAGCCAGGCAATGCAGCCAACATGCCTACAGTCAAACTGGCAATGATGGCGGCATTGGAAGAACTTATGGCTCTCAGGGAGATCCTAAAGAATCAAGGATATGCTGCGCCTCCACCACCCCCGCGTGATAATGAACAGGCTGCTCCAGCCAGAGAAGCATCATATGATGCCAACCAGCAAAAATCGCAACACCCAGGCGGGGTAGAATATTCTGAAGATGCCTATCAACAGACCAGGCGGGAGCCAGCATGTTCAGGCACTTCAAGCATTGGCATGAAGCAACAAGGAGTAAGATGGAAGCAGCCTCCTGTGAGCAATTCACAACGCCCACACAAGGAGGATAGCTCTAAAACAACAAGCCAGGCTGGCACAGGCAACGAGGGGTGGAGGAAGCCCACGCACGAAAACGACATCCTAATCACGGGACTCACGGCTAAGGCCTTAGAAGAAATGATTGAGAGGAAAATAAAGCAATCGAAGATGAAGGGAATGCATGCCCTGGAAGAAAATGCATCGCACCCATTCTCGGATGATTAGTGCACAGTCACGTTCCAGATGCCCTGTACAGAATTGGCGGTGAAAAATATAGAGGGGAAGGAGATCAAATCGAACATGTGCAGCAACATGAAGCATCTTTGCTAGGGCGAACGGACAATCCGCATCACGTTGCCATAACATTTGCTAACACTCTCATCGGAACTTCCGCACATTGGTTTTTCTCGCTGCCACGCGGAAGCGTCACGTCATGGGCATATCTAAAGGCAAAATTCATTTAATGATACATGGGAGAGCGCACACTCCTTAAAGGGCCGAACGCGTTGAATGAGGTGACACAGCAGAATGACGAGTCTTTAGCAGATTATTACATCCGCTTCAATCAAAACATCTCAGACATTCAGGGAAACATCACTGACGGAGAAATCGTGCGCGCCTTCATTGCAAATTTAGGCCGGAGACGACATGCCCTAGCTGAAAAGATGGCAAGGCGCCCAGCTGAAACGCTTGAAGAATTAGCGGCAAGAGTAAAGAATTTGTGGATCTAGACCGATTCAGAGAACAACATAAGGCGAAAGTTAGTGCAGCTTGCGCTAAGGAGAAGCAAGCAAAACCCCATCAAGGCCCGCAGCAAGCGAGACAATTCCAGCCCCACAAGAGGCCATATCAGCCCGAGTTCCAAAAACCAAAAGAAGTGAACCTGGCAGAGTGCGTTCCTTTGAATGCAAAACTTTCCATAATCCTGAAGAAGATGAAGGATGATAATATGTGGAGGGAGCCAGCGAACTTCCGAAAGGGGCCACTGGGAAAGCGGAAGATAAATGGTGTGAAAACCATGAAGTCTACGGCCATGAAACAAACAGCTGCGTCAGCTTGCGATTTCGCATAAACAACTTCATCCTTAAAGGTGAGCTCAAGAAATATGTCGACCAAGGCGACAAACGTCAAAAGAAGAACCATGCAGAGCAACCCGGTAAGGGAAACAAGGGAAAGGAGAAAGTCAATGAAAACCCACCGCCGCCAAAGCGTGGTGTCATCAACGTAATCCATGGTGGACCAGCAGCAGGAGGTAGCGTTTCTAACGCCCGAGATGTCTATGCCTCACAGTTGCAAGTTCTGCCAATGTATGGGAAGAGGCGACAACCGAAGAAGGAAGATATAATCATCCCGTTCTCAAACGCCGACAAGAAACACATAGTGTATCCCCATGATGATGCTTTGGTCATAACAATGGACATCAATGGTTTTGACGTGCAAAGGATTCTGGTAGATGGTGGGAGTGCTACGGACCTACTGCATATAGAGGTGCTTAAAAAGATGGGAAAAAAGGAAGCTGATCTCTCGTTGAGCACGTTTCTGTTGGTCAGTTTCGCAGGAGCGGCAACCTATCCATTGGGCATGATTACGCTTCCAGTTATCCTTGGAGAAGGGTGGAGGGCATTGCATATATATGTCACATTTGTGGTAGTAGACAACGTGGGGGCATATAACGCCATCCTGGGGAGAACAACGATCAACCCACATGACATTGTGCCATCTACAGCTCATCAGAAAATGAAGTTCCTAACTCCGCACGGAATTGAGGTGATCAGACTGCCGCACGAAAGTGCTATGTTAATGCCCTAAGGAAAATAAAACAGGTGTCAATCGCCATGATAGGAGTTGGTGCAAAGAGAAAGTTTTTCGCCTCGAACGACGATGAAAAAAGAAAGAAGGAAAAGTTATCTCCAAGGTCCGAACTAGACATGATTCTTTGTCCACCTAAGCGGAGTGTGCTTGATGTTAAGCAGGGAGAAGAAGAATCCATCATGTCCCACTTCCAAAGGTTTGCTCAAAATGCAACTGCACTGAGAGCAGGCAAGAAGGACGTCATCGATGCATTTTTCCTGAACATGAATGCATCAACATTTTTGCTATTTGGAAGAGAATTTGGGTGGCGCACAACCAAGACAATGGCGTGCTTAAAAGACAAAATAGCGACTGCGATCTCTTGTGAGCGTGAATTAAGATGGGACACACCTCTCAGCACAGGTAGGGAAGCTCAAACTTCAAGAAAACCAGAAGGCTCAAGCACGGATTATGCCAACATCTTCACACCTTTGAACACAGAGGTGGAGGAGATATACGTCAAGCTTCTGGAAATCAAGCTTCCAAGACCACTTGAGCCCGAAACCGCCTTCTTAGGCAGGAATGTTGAAGAATGTTGCCAATATCACCAAACTTGGGGGCATAGTACCAATGGTTGTTTAACCTTGAGGATGGAGATTGAAGAATTTATTGCGCATGGAGCTAAAGGAAGCTATGTCGCGAACAACAAGCTGCCGAAATATATCTGAGGGAGATAGACATTCCACTTTAAATCTATCTTTTATCAGTGCACCTTTAGGAATATAAGTGCAATTCATGCCTTTGTAATCAGTAGTATTTCGGAAGAAGCGGTCAATAGACGCCTTCCCGCAAAGCCATTGTAAACGCGACAAGTATCTAATGATGTTCAATTTACTTTCGTAGGTACATCACTACATTATGCATTATACTCTGGGTTAACATCAAGTAGAAAAAAACGTGCATACTAGTCATAATAATCACGCCATGCAACTTATAATTGGCGACATCAGCAAATGCATCTTCAACAAATTCAAAAGCAATATTATGCAATATTCCAAAAAATGACATGGTGCAATATCCTTCTCAAAAGGACAATACCCATGATCACATCTATCAAAAGGACATCCTTTCCAAGAGTGCAAACCTCATGTTTACTTCTAAAAAATGACATGTTGTGAAGTCCTTCGGGCAAATCCTCATGTTCATAAGCGTTTCCCTGATTTAAAACAGGATGCGGCAAATGCAATGATGGGACTGATCACCCCACTGTAGCCGGAATCCTCTTAATAGACGACAACCCCACATACTCAAAGTATGCATACTCTCTTAAGGGTTCATACACCATGAAGACCTAAGCCCGAAAAGGGATAGCTTCATGTTATACGCTTTTTAAAGCAAATTTTATGCAAAACTCATCAAATTTACAAGTCGCGTCTTGTATAACGTTATCTTGCTCTTTAGCAATTAACGCATAAACAGAAAAATAAACAAGAGGAATCTTGTAACAACGTCGCCTTAGAGTGGAACTAAGAGACGGTATAAACTTAAGTCTTGCTTCGTCAAGATGACACTGCTACATGTGAAGTGCCAGTGCCGAGTGCCAAGTGCCATGTGCCCGCGCCAAGTACATTACTACTTACAACACTACAAGTACCTAGCATACACATCTTGCCATGCCTTGGGTTTTAACCAAGAGGGGCACTCATACGGACATCATGTTCATCATCTAAGGATACCTATCCTATCTTCCAAGTCCGAAGCATACGGACAACATGGATACTCAAGGTATGAAATATTACTAACAAGGTATCACATGATTTTTATTATTGAAAAACAGGCCCAAAGGACGAAGTTCCATACAAAGCAAAAACACAAATAAAGGTTTGGGCAAAAGCCTCAAACATATCATCACCTCCAAAGGACTAAGACAATATGTCCAGAAAATCAACACCAGTTCAACATCAGCATTGTCATATCCAAAGGTCAAGGCAATAAAAGCCGCTTCAGCTGCCTTACGTTGCAAATCCGCAACATGGCCAACAGCAAAAGAAGAATAATGACCCAGCTTTTCGAACGGAAACCCGGGGGCAAGTGCATGTACTCTGCCAATGTAATCCTTGGTAAACTCATCAACCAAGGGTGCAAGATCCGCTTTAGCAGCAGCAAGGACAGCGGCAGAATAGGCAGGGGTACTAGGATCCTCAGCCAATCCCTTCTCAATACCCGCTCTGTGTGCCTCGTCACGAACAGAAGCAAGCGCGGCATCATGAACACTGTTGTTCTCGCAATTTGCTGCTTGATAGCAGCAATCTCGGCTTCAATTTGTTCAGCATGGACACGGTGAGCAGCAATACGCGCATTAATATCAGTAACCTTGGAGTTCAAATTCTGCACTTCCTCTTCAGACAGTGCGAGCTCACGGGAAACTGTACTACACTTCTTAATAGCAGCCTTCCTCTCACTTACAAGCTCCTACACGAAGGAAGACATGTTCATCATCTTTGAAATAGACTAGGTGTAACAAACAAGGCAATCATGATCAACAACAACAACAAAGCATACGTGAATATCAGGAAGGCAAAGAGTTAAAGTAAAATCTATCGGCGCAAATTCAGCCAGGCCGCTCTCAACGTATGCCTGTGCCTCCTTATCAGACGGTTTGACATCATGATCGCCGGGAGGAACACATCTTTGAAGCACACGCACACCAAATCCTGGAGTGCTAAGTTTGGAATCCTTTGGGAAATGAAGACAACCAGCGGAGAAAGGTGACCAGTTTTCTCCGGAAACGTCAATCCCGTCAGAAAGGATGAAATCATCGCGCTTAATACGTGGCAACGCTACAATAAGAACAAATTAAAACAAAAAAGACATTAGCAAAATATACTAAGTATAAGGACTATGTCAAGTAGAACAATGCATACCTCGGCGGGAAGGGCGCTCCTCCTCGGGACGGTCCCTCGACCGGGGGGCAGAAGGCGCTTTCATGCGACTCTCAACTCTCTTCCCTTTATCGCAAGAAGGAGCTGGAACAGCCGCACTCGTTTTAGAACGCTTCGGGTCACTCGAGGGACACGCCCCTGCGGCAAATCTCTTGGGAGGAACACTAGTGGCAGGTACCGCAACAACCCGCTCAGTCAGATGCACGGAGATACCTAAAGGAACAAAGACAACAAGGATATAACAAAACTTGAAAAAAAATCAGTAAGTCAAGCGAAAGGTACAAGAAGACGCCTCACTTTTCGGTCCCTTGCCACGATCATGTCCAGAGCCTTTAGGAATAGTGGGGGCAACATTACGAGCACGACGCCCAACAGGCAGGTTGTCACGAGCATTAGCTATTTGCAAAGACGAGCTTATTCCATCAAAACGACCTACATTGCAACATAGTACATGTTATAAAAGATATCAACATACCAAATATTCAGAAGGAAGTTTATGAATCCCGGCATCAATCAAATCCTGATCTGAAGCACGCAATAGACAACGATAACGGCGCTCTTGTTGACATCGAAAGATGATCTTCACCGCCTCCCTATCATCCAAGGAAAGGTCAGAAAAAATAGGAGCCGGATCAGCCTTCTCCACGCTCTCAACATCCCAAATAGTCCCGACATCGCATACGAAGAAGTAGTGGTGTCGCCAATGAGAACCAGAATGATCAGCAGGGGCGGCTAGACGTTGTTTGTTATCCCACTCGGCATCCCCAAGACCAAGCTTCTCGAAGCCCATATCTTGCAAATTCGGTCAACGCATCTTCATCCCACATAACCCCGTGGCGTCTGGACACATTAGTTGATTGAAGTATTGGAAAAGAATGGTAGAATAGTGCCTAGATTGCTTATGGAGCAAAACTCGAAAACAACTCCATACCCGAAGGCCAGCAGGAGATAGGCTCAAGGGTGATATCCGGTAATAGCGACAAATGTCAACCAAGTCAGGACAATAGGGAAAGCGCAGACCTTCCTTAATCTGCGAGGTATAATTGCAAATATATCGTTAAATGCATGTTGTTATATGCATATTATCCGCTATGCTAACCCTGTAAACATATTACGTACATACGACGGAAAATTAAAGTTGGTCAAATTTATGATGCCTACACTTGAATCGACAAACAGGCCACCCCTGAGGTCAGTACCGAACCTAAATTGGACGAATATCTTATCTTAAAAAGAGTCAAGCATGGGTTTTGAACAACTACTTGACTCGGGGGAAAGTGTTAGATATCTGTCCAATTCGGGTTCGTATTTACATTTCGGGTCTCGCAAAATACTCCAAAACCCGTAAAAGAACTCTTCCGCAGATACCCAAGTCCAAAACGGTCCGGAATACGCGTAGTACCCGGACCGGGGGACTTACGGATTGCCACAAGGCAATCCGGGCCGGTTCGGATTGCTAAGGCAATCAGGACCCGGTCCGGATTGCTAGACAATCCGGGTAGGTCTGGATTACCGACATGCTCCGCGCGCTTATCCCGATTATTTTGCCAAGTATGCGAAGTCAGTGCGCGCATAGCCCACCTTGATGACAGTATACGTTTTCCTTTAAACCGGCATCAAACTGTATCAAAACGGGCACGATCCTTTGGTTTCCTATAAATAGGGACCTAGGCCTCCCATTTTAAACAACTTTCTCATTCTGGATTTTCGAGCTCTGACTTCTCTCTAAAAAGACTTTCTCTCTCTAAAGATTATGACTTGAGCGTCGGAGAGGGCCCAAGCAGCATTCCCCCCTTTTCCACGATGGTTACTGCCCCTTGTGCAGGACCCGGAGTTCGAGAGACCAAAGTCGGGAAGTTGAAGACTAGTTCGAGGATTGTGTCTCAAGGTTCGCAGCATACAAACAGATACCCGTTCCTGTGCACACATCCAAAGCCCGTTCGTGGAAGAGAAGCCCGAAGTTACCCAAGTGTAAGCAAACTTAACAGGTTAGGTTCAATTTAGTTACTACGGTCCGACCCGACCCGACTAGGTTGACCCGATTAAGAAAACCTGGATTGGTTTTTACCCGTTCAGGTTTAGCAATTGGACCGGCCCATAAACCCTAGGGTTCGGCCGAAATATGTCTTGTGGGATAAGTAGGGTTTTAAAGTTCACTTAAAACTTAACTTAGCCACCAAGAAATATTAATTACTTAAAATAATTTCCAATATTACTAATATATATATATATATATAATTCGGCATATTTAAATATATATGTATAAATATTTTTAAGATTCTATCTGTAAGATGTAAATCAATCAACAATATATGTATGTATATAAAATATTCGGCACCTATATATGTTAGGTTCCGGGATTTGGGTCAACGGGTGGTCGGCTCAAATCTCGTTCCTCACTGGAGGGGTGGATGATCTGATACTCTCGGGTTGCCCTGCCTTAGCTTGTGTCTTTCCTTCCGTCGCTTCTCTTCTCCTTGCGCCCTGCAGAAGGGGCAGTACCAGACACAGAGAGGGGGGGGGTGGTGCCTGGTGAACCCTCTCCGATGCCTAAGTCAGTATCGTTTTTAGAGAGATAAAGCTAGAGAGATGTCAGAGCAAAATAATCCAAATTGTCCAGATGTCCAAATGAATTGTGAAGGTGGGGTATTTATAGGCAACGATGTCATTAAGGTGGCTTAATGACATTGTTAACCCTAAAACACAGTTAATTAACCTCTAAACGCATAATTAAGACTTTAGGATACGGAGAAGGTAGGAGGAGTAAACCGAGTATGGGAGTCCACAAGTGGTGTCGGGGCCCTTGGGGGGAAGGGAAATCCGACCCCCAAGGGTAGGGGTTGGGTGAGGGCACCCAACCCCTCCTAGGGAGGATGGGGTTGGCCAACCCCATCCCACCTAGGAGAGATCGGGTTGGCCGACCCGATCTCTCCTAGGAGAGATCGGGTTGGTCACCCAACCTCACCTAGGTGAGTTTGTCTCGGCCGGACGAGCGCTTCGGCCTCGTCCGAGCCGTTGATGTTCTCGCGAAGTGTCCGGGTTGAAGTTTCGATTTACAATCGTTAATGGGATGATAAAAATACAACGGTTCGGAAGTCAACGGGTTCAAATTGGGCGTATATCCGTCACATGCCCCCGAGTCAACCAATGGCTTAACCCTTGATTGACTCTATTTTAGGATGGTATGATACGCGCAATTTGAAACCGGGGTTTTACCTTTCGTCTGAATGTTTGCTTACCCATGGATGCGTGTCTCCGACCCTGCACCCTGCCTTATGAGATAGAGGAGTTGTAAACGTTAGAGTAGCGCGGACGTGTGCCTAAGCACGCGTCCGTCTGAGGTGGGAGCAATAAATCTATCTTCGCTACCGGCGTATACTTAAAAAATTCACACTCGCATAGGGGTGCCATACAAATGCAACTAAGTAACTTACGCTTCAATTTCGTGCCGGGATTCTGTCTAAGTGAGGAAAATTTTAATTTTGGCCAAATTTTTTTCCTAAGTATGGAATGCTCAAGAATAAACCTAACTTGATAGTTTTTCTAAGTATGGAGATATACTTAGCCATAGTTAAAAGGGATAAAAGTGATGGTTTTTCCTTGGCCCTTGGATCTCATTTAAAGATAAATGGAGGGTGGTGATTAAAACTCTTTAAAAAGCCCTATCATCTTTCCAATATAGAGGAGAGTTAGAAAAATACCTTAGTGAGTCACCATAGCCACCATCTTCCCTCTTTACTCACCCTTGGAGAGCAAGAAACAATTGAGAGCACCCCCAAGGTAAGGGCCGGCCGAAATTTCCAGCAAGGGACCGGAAATCCGACCAGCGGCCTGATCGGGACAGCGGCGAAGGAAGGCCCAGCCGGAGACGAAGGCTTGGCTTCAGGCGGACAGCGGCTGCCGGTGGCGCGGGGTGCGGCGGAGGCGACAGAGGCCGCCATTCACGACGGCGAGGGAGTCCACCACTTCGACGGGCGGCCACGGCAGCGGGACGGGCGGGGACGGACGTGGCTCGACTCCGGCGGCGGGAAAATCGAAGCTCCGGCGGGGGGGGGGGGGGGGGGGGGGGGTGATTCCGGCCAGCTCCAAAATTTAAAATCCGAACCCGTTTATCACATCGGGTCGGGTTTTCCGAAGGTCCACTCTTTTCCTTTCCGTTACCGTGTAAAATGTTGATTTTCGAATCGTTGATATTTGGTTGCCGATGCTTGATTGCCGATGTTTGATTGAATGTGGGATTGCCGTGGATAACCGTTGATAGTTGTGGATTTGGGAAAAAGTTTTTGCCGGTCGTCCGGATATAGTTTCTTGTCCGATTAAACTATCCCGGTTTTGAATTTGATGTCGTACCGCCGTTGGTGTGTTAATCTTCGTTGGAGGGCGTAACGGTAATTTTGCCCGAAACCCGACTTTAGGCTCGAATAAAATTATTCGATTTGGTTGTCGTGGTGTCCTTGGTTCATGTTGGCTATCTTTGCTGGGTGTTTTCGGATCTTTGGTTGTTGTCGTTGGTCGAGTGCCGGAGTATTTCCGGTTCTTCGGAAATTTTCCTTGTCTTGATATTTGTCGTGTCGTGGCAGGTACTGTATTCCTGGTGGTGTCCGCGCACACAGACTCTACAGAGGCGTTACATCCTCCGAAGGATGAGTGAGTTCCTTTTCTCTTCCTTTTTGGTCGCATTACTTCCTTTCCTGTCGTTAGCTTAGTATCGTGATCTTCGTTGGGGTGTTAGTCGAGACTTGATTCGAACTTTGGGATTTTCTACTACCTTTGCCTTAGGTCTCGCTGCCCTGTCGGAGAACCATCTCACTAGGTCCGATTACAATGAGCACGTTACCTTAGGAGATATCTGTCCCCTAGATGAGCCTCTGTATCCTTTTCTCCCCTCATTGGGGAATGCTCGCGAGACGGTGACGGAGCCTCCTAGAGGGAAGGTCGCCGTATACCCCTCCCAGATTCGATTTGGGTTGAGGTTGCCTTACTGTGATGACCTCATAGAGTTGAGCAGGTTCTTCAGGATTTCTCCTGTGAACCTTGCCCCCAGTGCCCTCCGTGTCTGGGTGGGCTTCCAGGTGTTGTGCCATTGGTACTCCTGGAAGTACTCCCTCGTTCTGTTCCGATGTTTCTACCGGTTCCAATACCAGACGAAGTTGGGGTTTGCGAGTTTCGTAACTCGCCATCCGACCTTCAAGGATCCCCGATTTGCTGATTTCGGGTTGAGTGGGGTCGAGTGGGATACCTCTCTCCGCTTCGTGGCCCGGAGTGACAACTCGGCCAGTCACTGGGCTAAGCATTACTTCTTCATTACGGATCGATACGTCACTTGGTCGGTCTTGAATGAGGATCGGTCCGATGGTTGGCCTGCTTTCGGGGAGTTCTCTTCAGTTGATTTAGAGACTATGAAGATCATTCATGAGAGCAACAGGACTCGGTCATACTGCCCCGTGTCCTTAGTAACTGAGACGGATCTTTACGAGGCCGGGATTAGTTTGACTCCTGACTCCGGGGGTTCGGTATGTCACTTGGTCTTCCCATCTTTATTTACCTTCTGCTCTTCCTTTGTAGGTTGGTTTCATGGAAAAACCTATAACGTGCAGGGAGCCCCTGTTGACCTGAGCAAGAGGAAGGCTCCTTCTAGTTCCACTCTGAAGAAATCCCCCATGCCTGGGAAGAAGGCTGGGGCCTCTGGTATGCTTCCTCCTATTTGCTTCTTTATGGTATAGCTTGTGTTTTCCTTATCTTGTTTTTCTTACATTGCTAGGGCGTTCCCCCTTGGTGACCGAGAGGGTCGTCTCCGTAGGCAGAGACTCTGGACCTTCCAAGTCCAAGCCGCGGAGATCTGATTCTGAGGCCGGGGCCTCGGCTGCTAAGAGGAAGAAAGCTGCGGATCCTGCTTTGCCTATTGCTCGTCCTCCGACCCTATCTCGTGATAAGGAGATGGTGGTCGAAGAGGTGCCTTCCCTGGCTGACAAAGGGAAGCGACCTGTTGGTGGTGGTTCCCCTGCCCCCCAGCCGAGGGCACGGTCCTCAAGTATGATCTCTACCTTGTTACTGATCCTTCTATGTTTATATTTTCCTTTGACTTGCTTCGCTTGTGTAGGTGGGCCTCCGACTTTAAGTCGGAAGGATTTCGCACGTCTTACTGATGAAGATGTTATTGGGTCTGAGTGGACTCCTTTCGCTGGTTTGAAGGAGTTCCACCTCGATAGCAGCTCCTCTTTGCGGACTCCTGAGGTTGGCATCCGCGTACTCCGCGGTGCCATCCCCCCTGGCGATCGTGTTGTTCAGCCCAAGTCTCCTGGGGAGACTCGGCGATTTGTTCAGGGTGTACTCTCTCGTTATGCACCTGTGAGTTGTTCCTTGCTTTCTTCTTTATACCTTCATATTGGTAGTCTTTCAGTTACTCATCTCTTGTTTGAATTGTTAGGGTATGTCTGACATGGTGAACATGTCATCACTCGTGCTCGAGTTATCTGACGAGAAGAAGACCCTTGAGGACAGCCAGGTCTCTCTCAAGGCGGAGCTCGCCACTGCAGCTGAGAAGCCGCGCTTATCTGATTTGAAGATGCAGGAGCTCCGGGACCAAGTGTCCTTGCTTGAGACTACCGTGGGTAGTTTACGCCGGGAGGCTGAGGTTGCATCTTCGCTCCACTCGGAGGAGTTGCGGAAGTTGGAGGCTAGGTGCCGGGCAGAGGAGAGGACTGTCGCAGTGTCTGAGTACAAGGCTTCATCTGCCTTCACTGCTGATTATAGCGCGCGTCTCACTCAGGAGATGAACCAGTTTGGTGAGTATCTGGTTGATCATATTTTCCGCATTGATCCTCAGTTTCCAGTTGGTGACCTTGGTGACTTCGGGCCATACGCCACTGGCTACATGGCTGTTCTGAGGGGTCAGGCTGCTGTTGCAGACGAGCCTGCCCCTGCACAGGTGGATGCTACACCTGTGGAGATCGGTACTTCAGACTCCTCCTCTTCATCCATCTCTGCCGGTGGCTCAGCTTCAGGGGGTGAGGGTGACTCTCCCGAAGGTTCTGATTGATGTGTTTACATCGTGCTATCTTTGTATATAACTATACTCCTTCTCCCCTTTAATGGGTTGAGTGTCTTTTGAGATTGTTATGGTGTTTGGTGTTGCTTTCTTTTGTCGCATTGTGTTGTTGACTACGTGGTTCACTTGGCTTTACCTTGGTACTTCTCATGCTTTTGTATATACCCCTTTGATTATGGACTCTTCTCTTGGTGTGTTTCCTTTACTTATCCTTCTTTCGTGCTTTCCTTCATGCCATACCTGCTATTTCATCAAGAAAAAACATTATGTGTTCTTCATATCACTTTACTTTGAGATTACTTTCTCATTGGATCCTTCTGAGCATGGTGCGATGATCTCTTCTGATACCCTTTAAATGGTATACATGGTACTGTTAAACCAAAGATACGCTCTTGGTGGGCGTCGAGTCTGATCACGAGACAGGCTCTCGGAGGGCACTTAACGTTTCACAGGATAGGCTCCCGGAGGGCACAGGTTAGACCAGAGATATACTCTTGGTTGGTATCGAAAACTGTTCACGAGACAGGCTCTCTGAAGGCACTTAACGTTTCGCAGGATAGGCTCCCGGAGGGCACAGGTTAAACCAAAGATACGCTCCTGGTTGGCGTCGAAACTATTCGCGAGACAGGCTCTCGGAGGGCACTTAACGTTTCACAGGATAGGCTCCCGGAGGGCGCAGGTTAGATCAAAGATATGCTCCTGGTTGGCGTCGAAAACTGTTCACGAGACAGGCTCTCGGAGGGCGCTTAACGTTTCGCAGGATAGGCTCCCGGAGGGCTAGGGTTAGACCAAAGATACGCTCCTGGTGGGCGTCGAAGCTGGTAGTTTGAAATCTACCTCAAGATACGCTCTTGGGGGCGTCGAATCTGGTAGTGTTTTTTCTACCTCAAGATACGCTCTTGGTGGCGTCGAATCTGGTAGGTTGCAAATCTACCTCAAGATACGCTCCTGGGGGCGTCGAAATTCGTAGTTTTTGGAAACCACTCTCAAGATACGCTCTTGGTGCGTCGAAGGTCGTAGTGTAATAACTACTCTCAAGATACGCTCTTGGGGGCGTCGAAGGTCGTAGTATGAACACTACTCTCAAGATACGCTCCTGGGGGCGTCGAAATTCGTAGTTTTTGGAAACCACTCTCAAGATACGTTCTTGGCGGCGTCGAGGGTCGTAGTATGAAAACTACTCTCAAGATACGCTCTTGGGGGCGTCGAGTGTCGTAGTATAAGAACTACTCTCAAGATACGCTCTTGGGGGCGTCGAGTGTCGTAGTATAAGAACTACTCTCAAGATACGCTCTTGGGGGCGTCGAACCTGTTGTTGACTTGATGTCATATCTGTGTAAGGATAACTTCATGATTATATCATCACATTCATTGGAAAATACCTTTGAAGGAAAACGTACTCCCTTAAGAGCATTCATGATTTTTGTACAGATGGGGTGCCTTGGGTGGGTCAAGACACCCTTTGGACGAAATCAAAGATACTTGTAGAGTTGGAGTAACTTCGTGGGTTCTCCTTCTCAAAAGTTGTTTTTTAAAAACTTGGAAAGCTTGAACATGTAAAGTGCTAGGTATGAAACTAAGGATATGGGGTGGTCACTTTGTCTATTGCCACGTACTCCTTCAGGCCTCCTTTGTGAATCATTTCCTCCACTTCTATCTTCAGCACCATGCAGTTGTTGGTTTGATGCCCCCAGGTCCCATGGTACTCACACCATCCCTGTGCATCCCTTCCTAGGAAGGCCTTGCCCTCCTCCCTGCATGTGGGTAGCTCCTGCTTGAGGTGCTTGTGGAAAATTTCTTCTATGCTCACTGTAAGGGGCGTGAATGTGAAGTTTACACCTCCTGCCAGTGTGTCAGTCTTTCTTCCTTTCTCCAGAACTTCATCCAGCTGCTCCACTTCCTTTGCAAATGCTTTGTCTAGCTTTTCCTTGAGCTCCCTCATCGTGCTCGTCATGACCATCTAATAGAGTCCCCCATAGGCCTCGAATGAGTTTGGATGCATGTTTCTAATAAATGCTCTGACGGTTTCTCCTCTTGTGGTGTCCATGTTGGCACCATAACTGGAGAATCTTTGGAAATAGCTTGATATTGACTCCCGCGGCATTTGCTTGATATCATCGATGTGACGGAAGCCTCTTAAGATGGAGTCACTTGTTCTTTTCCCCTTTATGGTATCTGGCTGCTAAGGTATGGCTGTCACTTTCACAGCTTTGCTCATGTGTCTCCTCTTAGGCACTGTTTGAAAAAACTGCCTGCTCAAGCGGAGTACCACTCCATTCTTCATCTTTCCCTGCCTTTGCCTCCTTCTCCTCTTCTTTCTATCTTGGTTGGCTCCTACCATGACCACAGCCACTGTGTCTGTCCCGTGTGATCCACGTCTCATGGAGTTGACGTAGCACTGCCTTGCGGTGCGTTGATCACCTAGGACTTCTACGACTCCATTCTCAGTGATGTACTTCAGCTTCTGGTGTACAGTGGATGGCACGATTTCGTATGGGTTTATGGTTGTCCTTCCTAGGATCCCATTGTAGGCTCCCAGGCTTTCAACCACCACAAAGTTAACATTCACTTTCAGCTGTGTCCATCCTTGGCCCATGGTCACTGGCAGAGTTATCATTCCCAGGGGGTAGCTTGTTGCCCCTGAGAAGCCAACTAGAGGGAAGTTGACTGGTTTGATGTCTGCCTTGGTTTTCCCTATTTCTTCTAGGACTCTCAAGCTTAGGAGGTCAGCCGAGCTGCCCCCATCCACCAAAATTCTCTTTACATCAAAATTATCAATGTCTATTGTGATAACTAGAGCATCGTCATGTGGGAAGACGATGTGGCTCTTGTCCTTCTCTGAGAATTCGATCTTCATTTCTTCTCCTTCTCTTGGCCTTTTCCTCCACCTCGGCACTGAACTCAGTTTTGATGCATAGACTTCCCTTGCATTAGCAGTTGGGCCACCTGACGCTACTCCTCCGTGTATCATGTTTATGGTTCCTCTCTTGTTGGGTGGAGGGTTGTAGTCTACTTTGCCTTTGCCCTTGTCTCTGTGTGATGGCCCTAGCTGCATGCTGTTGCCCCCATGATCCACGAACTGCTTTAGGTCTCCCCTTTGGATGGCATTGTTGATGCTTAGCTTTAGGCTGAAGCATTCGTTCGTGTCGTGCCCGTAAGCTTCATGGTTGTCGCACCATCTATCCTTGTGATTCCCCACCATTGGGGCTCTCCACCTTGCAGGGGGTGACCAGAGCTTCTGGTTCCGCATCTCTTTGAGGACAGTAGCTGGAGTGGCGTTCAATGGGACGAACTTGATGACGTTTATTTCTCTGGGCTTTAGTGGTTCGCCCATTTGGTTTCTTTGCTGGGGCGGACGCCATTCCTGCTGCCTTGTGTGCTGAGGTGCCTGGGGTGGTTTGCCTTTGTTTAGCTTTGCATTGTCTTCCTTGGCTGCTTGAATCTTGGCTTTCTTACTTGCCCTGTGCCTCTCCAGGTCTATATGAGTTTTGACTCTTCCTGCAAGCTCCTCTAAGGTGCTTGTTGGCTTCTTGGCCATCTTTTCTGCCAGTGTGGACCCGAAGCGGCCTAGGTTTCTGATAAAGGCTCGTATTATCTCACCCTCAGTGATGTCGCCCTGGATGTCTGCGATATTTTGATTGAACCTAGTGTAGTAACTGGCCAGAGATTCATCATATTCTTGTTTCACATCATCGATGGAGCCTGTGCCTTTGAGGAGTTTCCTCTCCCCTAGATATCTCTGCAGGAACTTCGCCTTTAGCTGCTCCCATGAGTGGATGCTTTCAGAGGGTAGACTGAAGAACCAGTGTGAAGCCACCCCTGATAGGGTGTTTGGGAACAGGAGTGCCTTGTATCTTTCATCAGTGGTCCTCCCAAATAGGGAGGCCTCATGCTGTTGGATATGCTCTAGGGGGTCTCCCTTCCCATTGTACTTTGCAATTTGCACTGTGTGCAGGGAGTCTGGCACCCTGTTCATCTCCAGTTCCCTTGTGAAAGGGTGGTTTGTTTTGTCACTTAGACAATGCAAGTTGGTTTTCCTTGACTCATTCATCTTCCGGGTTATCATTGCCTCTATCTCTTCCGGAGTGATCAATATCGGTGTTGGAGTGTAATTCCTCTGATAGCCTCCATGGTTGTAGATAGGACTCGCCGAGATCCCTTGTCCGTATTGATACGGACTGTAGGGTATCCTTGGTGTCCCTGCTGGGGTGCTTCATAGAATTCTTGCCTCCTTGGAGGTCTTGCTTGTCTGTCCTCCCCCAGTAGGGTGTAAGCCCTTGCGTTCTGCTGTTGCCTAGGAGGCACGAATTGTTGCCTTTCCTCTGGGGGTGGCTCCTGGTAGTATCTTCTTTGCTCCTCTCGCTGCCCTGCTCGAGGGTGCGAGTGGTGCCCTTCTGTTGGGATTTGTTCCTCTTCATGAGCTTCAGTGTGTGTCCCCTGGGTGTATGCCGGCCTTGCATATGTTGTGTGGGCGCGGTTGCCATCCCTTTGGGCCGGCATCCCATACGGGTACCCTTGGGGTTGCGCCTCATAATAATACCCCTCAGGGGGTGCCCTGTGCTGGGACGGCACTCCCTGTTGTTCTCTTTCTCTCTGTGGCCTTCTTGCCCGAGGTGTGGAGGCTGTGGAGGACTCAGCCCCAGCTGGGCGTGAGGGTCCTCCCTCCTAGTTGTTCTGTTGAGGAGGCTGTGGTATTTCTTGTGGTTCTGGTTGCATTGGCTGCTTCCCAGGGCTAGGCTGCCTTCCTGGGGGTATAGGCTCTCTCCTTCTCCCATTGCCCCCTGGTGGGCGGTGGTGCCTAGACACCCTGCTGTTCGTCATTGCTCGTGTTATAGCCAGGCTTTCTGTCCGAAGCCCGCAGACGGCGCCAAGTGTTAGGTTCCGGGATTTGGGTCAACGGGTGGTCGGCTCAAATCTCGTTCCTCACTGGAGGGGTGGATGATCTGATACTCTCGGGTTGCCCTGCCTTAGCTTGTGTCTTTCCTTCCGTCGCTTCTCTTCTCCTTGCGCCCTGCAGAAGGGGCAGTACCAGACACAGAGAGGGGGGGTGGTGCCTGGTGAACCCTCTCCGATGCCTAAGTCAGTATCGTTTTTAGAGAGATAAAGCTAGAGAGATGTCAGAGCAAAATAATCCAAATTGTCCAGATGTCCAAATGAATTGTGAAGGTGGGGTATTTATAGGCAACGATGTCATTAAGGTGGCTTAATGACATTGTTAACCCTAAAACACAGTAAATTAACCTCTAAACGCATAATTAAGACTTTAGGATACGGAGAAGGTAGGCGGAGTAAACCGAGTATGGGAGTCCACAAGTGGTGTCGGGGCCCTTGGGGGGAAGGGAAATCCGACCCCCAAGGGTAGGGGTTGGGTGAGGGCACCCAACCCCTCCTAGGGAGGATGGGGTTGGCCAACCCCATCCCTCCTAGGAGAGATCGGGTTGGCCGACCCGATCTCTCCTAGGAGAGATCGGGTTGGTCCACCCGATCTCCCCTAGGGGAGATCGGGTTGGTCCACCCGATCTCCCCTAGGGGAGATCGGGTTGGCTGACCCGATCTCCCCTAGGGGAGGTCGGGTGTGGCCACCCAACCTCACCTAGGTGAGTTTGTCTCGGCCGGACGAGCGCTTCGGCCTCGTCCGAGCCGTTGATGTTCTCGCGAAGTGTCCGGGTTGAAGTTTCGATTTACAATCGTTAATGGGATGATAAAAATACAACGGTTCGGAAGTCAACGGGTTCAAATTGGGCGTATATCCATCAATATATATATATATATTATTGTCAAATATATCTTTAGGGGTTAATATAGTTACCTATTATTAAAATTTAAAAATGGCAAACTATATCTCTAATTTAATGTGGCCGAAATTTTTAAAACTTGATGACGAAGAAAATTAATTTTTTTTACCTAAAATACCCCTAGGGTTTTCGGCACAAACATGTAAATTGGAAAAGTTGTCAAATTTTAAGATCAAATCCTAACTTGATCATGAATCCAAAAGGTGTTCTTGATAAAATTCATGGTGTTCTTGAAGATCATGAATATCAAACTTAAATTCGAACATTAAATTCGGTTTTGATCTATAAAAAAATGTAAATTTCAAAAATTTTAAGTTTTTAAAGATCAAACACATGAAATTTACTTAAAAATTTCGAATTAATCATGGTGTTCATGAACATGAAAATTATTGATTTTTCAAAAACTTAAGAACATCAGTTTATAAAAAATTTAAGAACTCCTAACCATGCTCTGATACCACTGTTGGATTATGGGGACGTAATACTACAGAATGCTAAACGTGTACTAGTAAGTAATCTAATTACGCAGTGGAATAATGTACACATACCTCAATAGCTTTCCTGCCCAAGAACGTTGTGGAGGGAGTTCTGATCCTCCGGTCGGAACCCGTTCAAGTTCTTCGTGAGAAGAAGTCCTACGCGGTGTAAACTCCACAGCAAAGCCTCTGATCAATTCTTCAACAGGGACAGAACCTCAGACTAAGATGTGCACCGAAAATCACTACTAAGGGGGTGAGATGGTTTCTCTCAAGTTCCTCAATGGAGGTACTTCTTATTCTGAATGAATGTCTAAACCCCTTAGGTGAGTCCCTTATATATAGGATTGGTGGAGCGGACAAAAGTCCTCTCCAACCAATGTGGGACTTATTTCGGCCGAACCTATGCTATTAAGGGGGAGGCCCAATTTTGGGCATCCCATGTCATATAGGGTTAGGGTTTTGCCCAATTACTCTAATGTGACAATTACCTAATTAACATACGTAATTTCCTTAGCATTAACGAGCTACCCATTACGGTGCCACGTCACCATATGCTAACACCCGTAGATAATGATGGATGAATATAGGAAAGAGAATATCCATTAGTTAATCCTCCACCATTAGAAGCTTTTAGTGCTCTCTCCTTTATTGAAGAAGAAGAAAACTTGGGAGTGACAAATTTGGGGTTAAGCACATTTGGAGACTGAGCAATTTTGGGACAATCACACCAAGGTCATCACCGGCAGAATTCCGGCGAAGAGAGGGGCGGATGCGGCGCAGCACACGGTGGCTCGTGGGCAGACTGCGGAGGCGCGTGGGCTCCGGCGACGGCGGTGGTTGGCTTCCGGGTCGGTGGTCGTCTTTTCGGTTTCGTCTCGTGGGGGTGAGTCTAATTCCGGGTATGGCTAACACATTCGCAACCTTATTTAGTCTCAACTGGATCTTGATTGTCTATTGAAATTGATTACTCTAGTATTCCCACAAGGTATTTGATAAAATTCCTACAAGAGGTTAGTTCCACAAATCGGCCAAAATTTTGGCTAAGTGCCGGAAATGTTAGAAAAATAGAGATAAGCTTTTAAACTCCCCTTATGCATGGTGATTGTTGTCAACACGTTGCACTATGGCTTGAGTGATGTTTTGGGATGCTCAATGTTGATTGTTAGCCGGTGTCCGGACATAATTCTCTGTCGTTATATTGACTCTTGTTCATTGAGCTCATATGTTGTCTGCAATCATGATAAAACACTTAGTAAATATTTTTGAGATATGTAATGCTTGTTACCATGATTGTCGTTGACTGTCATCATAGGAGAATACTAAGAAAATATATTCTTTGATAGTTGACATCTCGTTGTATGTCGACAGCTGTTGACTGACGTCAACTTGTTGTATGTTAATGGTTGTTGATTGCCATCAACTTATCGCGCGTTGACGGTTGTTGATTGTCATCAACTTGTCGTGCGTTGACGGTTGTTGATTGTTGACATGGTGGAACACTTAGAAAATATTCCTGACAGCCGGCATCCCGTTTTATGCTCACATCTGATATGGTTGGAACACTTAGAAAATATTCCTAACAACCGGTATCTCGTTGTATGCTCACAGCTGATATGGTTGGAACACTTAGAAAATATTCCTGACAGCCGGTATCTCGTTGTGTGCTCACAGCAGATATGGTTGGAACACTTAGAAAATATTCCTGACAGCCGGCATCCCGTTTTATGCTTGCAGCTGCTATGGTTTGAACACTTAGAAAATATTCTTGATAGCCGATATCTCGTTGTATGTCGACAGCTGTATGCGCGTGCTCGTATGTGCCCGCTAGTATGTGCGCACTTGCCCCCATACTTAGAATCTTTTCTCTATCCATTGCTATGTACGTTGTATCCATGGGCTTGATGTAAACATAGAGCGTATGTTGTCATGGTGATTGTTACGAGTAGAATGTTCGTCGCTTGTAAACTAACGAACGTTGTCTTGATTGTAGGTTGTATTTTCAGGTCGTAGGTGGTTTCGGTTGTAGTGATTCCTTTGACGAGGTTGTTATCATGAGTAATTCTTTCATTCCTACTCATAGAATGCTTTATGTTCCGATGATAGTAGTGAGTCAGATGCGACATGATTGCTCTACTGGAAAAAACACTGAATGTAGAAGCCGAGGCTGTTATCGACACTCCTGTTACGCCGGAAGCGGCAAAAGGAGCTGGGGTAAAAATAAGATATCTCTCGAACAGGATGGAGAGAGAGAAGTTTATACTTGACGCATCTACTTCTGGACTTGGTCGGAGGGTGTGTTTCCTCGCGACGTGTTGCCCGATGTTGCTACGGGTGATGCTACTATCCCTCCAGGCGACTTGACTGCTGTGTATACTTCACAGGTTAAGGAGGGTTTACGCTTTCCCTACTGCCCCGACTTAGTCGATTTGTGTCGCCTCTATCAAATTTCCCCTCTGGATCTTAAACCCACAGGCATTCGCGTATGGACTTGTTTTCGGGTGTTATTTCACCAATAGTCGTGGCCTTACTCGACTACTCTCTTCCGCTGCTTCTACCAGCTTTTATGTCCGGAAATGACAGGGTTGTGTAGCGTGAAGATACGTTGGCCTTGCCTACGTGACAAAGGATTTGAGCAACTTGGACTTGGGGACGCGGAGTGGAATCGTACTCATCGACTAGCGGCTGAGACTGACCGATCTGGTTCACATTTGCGACATCATTACTTTTTTGCGTGTGATGACAGCATTACTTGGGATACTGAGGAGGTTAAGGTTGTTGATCCTGCCCCTGCCTTTTCTGAGCTTTCGTCAACAGACACGGCAACTATAGTGCGCATCTATCGATGTCAGCAAGCGCGCAGCTTCCAGTGTCTGTTACGCGCGTCGGATCAAGAATTGCTTGATGCCCGGATTCAAACGCTTCCTTCTGAAACTTTGGTATGATGAGAGTCTTTATAACTTTCATTATGTTGTGATGTAGGTTGGTTTGACGGAAAAAGCTCAACTTTGCAGATAGTGGCTGCGCGCGATGTTCCTCCTGTTGGAAGGACTGTCCCTTCTTATGCCCCCGCTACTTCCAAGCATAGTCGTAACAAGGGACCTACGGGTAAGATATTTACTTATTTTTTTCGTCAACTTTATTGATTTTTCGAATTGTTGTCCTCATGTTACTTCTTGTTTGCAGGTCGCTCTGCGCCCGTGACTGAGCGCGTTGTCGCGGCACCCGATTCTATCGCTCCTTTCAAGAGGTCCGCAGCTGGGGCGCGTCCTTCGAGTGATCCCAAGCGCTCCAAGCTGAGTGTGATTTTCCTGACTCCTTCTCGCGATAAAGGGAAAGGAGTTGAAGATCGCGCGGTGGCGCCTTCTGCCCCCCGCTCGAAGGAGCGTCCCGCGGAGGAGCGTCCTTCACGCCGAGGTTTGTAATGTGCACATTGTTATCTTTCCTTGTATTTTTTTGCTTATGTCTCTCATATTTCCTTAATGTTTTAGTTGCAGCGCTGTCATCACTTAAGCGTGATGACTTGGTTCGTCCACCGGAGGGCGACCTATCCGGTGATGATTGGGCGCCCTTTTCTATTGGCGGTCTTCGATTTCCCAAAGGTTCGAAGCTTATTAGTCTTGAGGTTGGGGTACGCGTGCTGCAGAGGTGTATTCCTCCAGGCGATAGACATCTTGCACCTTCCCCGGATGAGGAGATGCGACAGTATGTTGAGGGCTCCCTATCTGGGTTTGCCCCGGTAAGTGACGACACTATTTTTTCTGATTATCTGGTTGTGCGTGAATGCATTGCTGTGACTGTCTTAGCTTGTTGGGTATTCTCTTTTAGGCTGTTACAAACATGGTGAACAAGTCATCCTTCACGCTGGATCTCATGCGCGAAAGGAAAGCTGCTGTCAAGAAACGTGGTGTTGCCTCCCGCGAGCTTGCGATTCTTAAGGAGAAAACTCAGAGCTTTCTTTCGAAGACTGCTGACTTTGATGCGAAGTATGATTCTTGATGTGCCCATGCTGATCATCTTGAGGCTGAGATCGTGGCTATCAAAAAACAGATAGCGGAGAATGACAGCGCGCATGAAGTCGCGCTTTGTGCTGCGCGCGAGGAGGGGCGTAAGGCTGGGATCGCAGAAGGACTTGTCAAGTATCCTACTACATTGGCCTTTACTGCCGCCGCTACTTCTGCTGCTAAGGCGAAGTCTGAGTCGTTGATTCATGAGTTTGCTGCAGACTATGTTCGCAGGGTACGTCTACTTGATCCCGACTTTCCTTTCGACAAGTTGGGTCCTTACACAACATCCGCTATTGAGCGTGTTGCTGAGTTACGCTGTCTAGATCTTGAGACGGCTAACTTTGATATGATGTTTGTTGATGACGACGACTTTGATCCTGCCGTTGAGATGATGGCAGTTATTCCTGAGCCTGCTGGAGATGACGATACTCCTCGAGTGGCGTCAGGTTGATTATTTTGAGCATGTTGAACTTTTATATTTGTCATATGCCTCCCATATCCGGGTTGATGTTGGTTTGGGAGTGTCCCTAGAAAATTTGTTTGTGTCCTGCTTGCTTTGAACTATGTCGTCTAGACCTGCTTTGATCACAGTAGAATGCAAGATAAGTTGTTAGTAGTATTTCATACCTTGTGGTATCTATGTTGTCCGTGTGCTTTAGACTTGGATGATAGGATATATATCCTTAGATGATGAACATGATGTCCGTAGTTGCGACTATATGTCGTGCATTGTTGAGTGTTATGAGCGCCCCTCTTGGTTAGATTCCAAGGCATGGCAGGATGCGTACACTAGGTACTTGTAACGATGTAAGTAGTAATGTACTCGGCGCGGGCACTTGCCACTTGGCAGTCGGCACTGGCACTTGAGATGTTGGAGAGTCGTCTTGACGAGGCAAGACATTAGTTAATGCCGTCTCTTAGTTTCATTATAAGGCGACGTTGTGACAAAACGCTACTTGTTGTATTGGTGCGTTTTTCCATCCGTCAATTTGGGCACATCCCGCGTGACGTTGTTACAAGGATTTCCGTGGCTAACCCAGTACTTACCCCGTGATGCTACTACACCTCTACTTAGTTAATCCAAGGAGCGGGACAAAGGTCGTATGATCACTCCTTGTAATTTTTACAGTCTCTTGAACCATTTCAAGGCGACGTTGTTGCAAGACGCTACTTGCTCTATGCTATGCGTTTTTCCATCCGTCAGTTTAGGCACACCCCGCGTGACGTTGTTGCAAGGTTTTCCGTGGCTATTCCAGTACTTTCCTTGCGATGCTACAGCACCTCTCCACTGTTAGTCCAAAAGGGTTGCACAAGACCGCGTTGAAGCGACTTGCAGTTTTTACCGTCTCTTGGTCCACTCCAAGGCGACGTTGTGGCAAGACACTACTTTCTGCATTTGGTGTGTTTTATTCCGTTATGTGCTCACTGGCAAGATAACGTTGTACAAGACTCGACTTGTATGTTTGGCGAGTTTTCCTGACAAGGGTGCGCTCCTGCAAGCTTATATACGTGAAGTTATCCTAACAAGGAATACGTCTTCACGGAGTATGAACCCTTGAGTGAGTATACATAATTTTAGAGTACATGAAGCTGCCCACTTAAGGAATAAGTCTTCATGAACTATGATTCCTTGATTGGTTGTTCATAATTTTTAGAGTACATGAAGCTGCACACTTAAGGAATAAGTCTTCATGAAGTATGATTCCGTGATTGGTTGTTCATACTTTGTTGATTTGTGGAGTTGTCGTCTATTAGAGGACTTCCGCCACGATGGGGTGATCAGTCCCACCTGTTTGCCGCATCCTGTTTTGTATTCAGGGAATGGCTTGTGAACATGGGGGTTGCCCTCGAAGGAGGATGTCACAGCATGTAACTTTGATAGCTGTGAACATGGGGGTTGCCCTCGAAGGAGGATTTCGCAACACGTCACTTTGATAGTTGTGAACATGGGGGGTGCCCTCGAAGGAGGATTTCGCAGCGTGTCACTTTGATAGATGTTGGTTTAAACTCAAGATATAGTATGTTGTTGACGCTATTCGGGGTAGTCGTCATTATAGATGGAGATTGTTTATATACTCTTTGTTGATGTTGACTGTTGATTTTTCGTCGTATGATATAAGTTGATTGTTGTACATAGCGCGTTGTCTTGTATTGTTGATGTGAGTAATATGCTTGTAGTTGTTACTTGGCGTAATTCCAAGGTAGTATGCATGATATAGTATTGTACCTACGAAAGTAGATTAACTTCATTAGATACTTGGATTATGTACAGAGAGTTGCGAGAAGGCGTCAACTGATCACACCTTCCAAAACACAGTAAGTCTAGTAATCATAAAGACTAAACTTAAAGTACGAGATGCATTTAAACTAAGAAAATAGTAAAAACGCATAAAGTAGATAGGCGGATTGGTGGGATGTTTGCCGCCTTTATGATTGGTCTAACGGCGAACTTGTTCCGGCGCGAGCCACGTAGCTGCTCAATGCGCCCAACGCGATTAGTTCTTTGATTTCCACCTTTAGGGACAGACAGCTGTTGGTGCTGTTTCCCCAAGTCTTGTGATACTTGCACCAATCTTTAATTTCTTTGCCAAGGAAAGCAGTTGGTGTCTCCAGTGGAAAAGGAAGCTTGTTTTCCAGGAGTTTCACGTATATCTCTTCAACCTCCGTGTTCTGGGGTGTGAAGAACTTGTCGTAGTTGGGGCTCGTTACTCCTAATGTCGTTGCAGCTTGAGCTTCCAGAGTTGAACTAGGAGGTGTACCCCATCCAAGCTTATGTTCACAATAGACCGCCGTCTCAAGTTTATCATTCAAGTCTGTTATCGTGACAGTTGTTCGCCAATCGTATGTCTCGCCAAATAAGAGGAAGGATTTGATGTTCATGTTCACAAAGAACGCATTTATGACTTCTCTTTTCGTTGTCCTCAACATGGCGGCGTTTTTGGCGAATCTCCTGAAGTAAGCCATTATAGGCTCTCCTTGATCTAGTCTCACATCCCAAACACTCTGTCGTGTTGGGAAAAGTATTGCATCGAGTAAAGCAGTTGGTGTTGACTGCTGCTTTCTTCCTCCATCATCATCACTTAGATTAGACATCTTTCTCTTTTTGCCAAACTCGACCATGGCAATAGAAACTTGCTATATTTCTCTTTTGGCGTTCACATAGCACTTGCGTGCGGCTGATTGGTCTCCGAGTATTCACCAATGCCGTGCGGCGTTGGGAACTTCATATTTTGGTGGAAGGTGGATGGAACAATTTGGTATGGGTTGATCGTAGTCCTACCCAGTATGCCATTGTACGCCCCCAAGGCGTTTACGACAACGAACGTGACGTCGATGTAAAGCGCCTTCCATCCTTCTCCTAGGATCACCGGGAGTGTGATCATCCCGAGTGGGTAAGTTGCCGCGCCCGCGTAGCTTACCAATGGGAATGAGCTCGGGGATAGATCAGCCACCGTCTTTCCCATATTTTCCAAGACTTTGATGTTTAGAATGTCTTCAGCACTTCCCCCGTCCGCCAGGATTCATCGCACATCATACCCGTTGATTTCCATTGTGATGACCAGGGCGTCGTCATGGGGGTAGACAATGTGCTTTTTGTCGGCGTTTGAAAACTGGATGACGACATCATCCTTCTCTGGTTGGCGTCTCTTGCCGTACTTGGGAAGTGTCTGCAGCTGAGATGCGTAGACATCCCTAACATTGGATACGCTTCCTCTTGCTGCTGGCCCTCCGTGTGTAATATTAATTTTGTCGCGCTTTGTAGGAGGTGGGTTGTCATTCGCCTTCTCTTTTCTTTTGTTCCCTCTTCCTGATGGTTCTGCATGGGACATCTTTGGACGCTTATCGCCTTGGTCTACGTACTGTTTCAACTCGCCCTTCAGGATGATATTGTTCACGAGAAACCTTAGGCTTACCCATCTCATGTCTAAAGACTTCGTGGTTTTCACACCACTTATCTTGTTCCTTCCCGAGCGGACCCTTGCTTAAGTTGGGTTGTTCTCTCCATATATTTGTTTCTTTCATCGTCTTCAAGATCCCAGACAAAGGTGCATTTAGGGGGATACACTCAGCAAGGTTGACCTCCCTGGACTTTTGAAAGTCTGATTGGAATGGCCTTTTTTAAGGCTGCCACTGCTTGTTTTGGTAGGCGCCTTGTTGTGCCTTTGATTGTTTGTTTTTCTCATTAGCACGGGATGCGCTTAGCTTTGCCTTTGTTCTTTGAATCTCTCCAGATCTACGAACTCCTTCACCCTTGCTGCAAGCTCTTCTAATGTCTCAGCTGGACGCTTTGACATTTTCTCAGCGAGCGAGAATCCCTTCTGTTGGATCACGGTGGAACTCCGGTACGGACTTTGACGGCAATCCTAGCTCCTTCGCTCCACGCAATCCTGCAAGAGGGGATAGACCGGGCGGTGACCCAGAATCCCTCTCCGATGCTTAAATGAGTATCTCGTATGACTGGCAAGCAGTAATCTCAAAGTGTATTGAATTCAACGTACTCGATCTGAGGTGACCCCTTGCCCTTATATAGGCGAAGAGATGCCTCAGTTACCTGGTGAACCGTTGGGGGTGGTTAGCCCGTATCCCGTATATCTCGGACGTGATCCCGCCTATCTAGGCCATGATCTCGTGTATCTTGGCCACGCCCCGCGTATCTCGGCCACGCTCCGTGTATCTTAACCACGTTCCGCGTATCTCGGCCACGCCCCGCGTATCTTGGCCTTAGCCTCTGATAACGAGTCCCGACTCCCGTCGGGGACTCCAGAGTTAACTCGTTGTGTCACCGCTCGGGGCCCCTCGTCATCGTGACAGGGCCAATCATTCTCAGGGATTCATCATCGGGGCCTACTTAAAGGCTTCTCATCGGGAGCTTCTAGCTCAGCTGTCGGGACCGACTCTGTCGGGACCTTGCCTCGTCGGGACCCTTCTCCTTAGGTCATCTTTACCTTCATTTTGGGCCTGGTAGGCCTGTTTGCCGTTTCTTCATCGTTAAAGGGCCTGACGGCTGTAGTCGAACCCACCATTTGCCCCCAAGACATGAGGGACTTTTAGTTCGTCGTGTCTTTCAACTCCCGATCTTTCGATGCTGGAATCGGGGATCTTTCCCTTGGTTTAGTTACTCGTTTATCAGTTTTCTCCTTCACGTTTCCTCAGGGTTTTGTAGATAACTGTTATATCCCAAGGGTCTCCTCGGTTCCCCAGTGCATTAAATGCAGTAGATAATGGAGTGACGTTTTCAGCCCACGTGCCTGATTTTTCGCGCCTGTCCTTTTCTGAAAGGGATTAAGTACCTTTTCATACCACTTCTTTGCACAGAATCCACTTTTGGTACCACTTCTATTTTTTTGTATACTTTTGGTACCAATTCTTTCAACTTTGTATCCTTTTGGTACCACCGTTAACTTTCCGTCCAAATTGGCCGTTAAGTGTCATGTGCCATGCACGTGACCGCCCTAAACTTTTGAATTTGTTTCAATTTAGTCCATCTAATGCATCCCTAACTTTTAATTTGTTAAATTTAGCCCTAAAATTTCCAAATCGAACCCTTGACCAATCATGGTTTTGAAATTTTAGGACTAAATTGAACAAATTAAAAGTTAGAGATGCATTAGATGGACTAAATTGAAACAAATTCAAAAGTTTAGGGCGGTCACGTGCATGGCACATGACACTTAACGGTCAATTTGGACGTAAAGTTAACAGTGGTACCAAAAGGATACAAAGTTGAAAGAATTGGTACCAAAAGTATACAAAAAAATAGAAGTGGTACCAAAAGTGGATTCTGTGCAAAGAAGTGGTATGAAAAGGTACTTAATCCCTTTCTGAAAAGTGCTTTTTCAGGCCGTTTCATCATTACGCCCGTTGTCCTCCTGCACGTTTCATCTCAACGGTCCAGATTAAGACTCTTCGACTTCGACGACTCGGATCGAAGTGTCCTTTCAACCGTCTTCTTCGACTATAAAACCCTAGCCATGGTCACAATTTAACTTTTACCGTCTTCGAATTCTCAGGAGCTCTCTGCGATTCCTCTGCGATTTCAAGCTCTGTGATTTCGAAGGTCTTTGGAGTTTTTCCAATCATCTTTCCGGCGACGTTTCGTTCATCTCCTTCAACCTTTTCTTCATCATGTCTGGTAAGGGATCCCCCTTTCGTTGTTTGTTCGTCTTTTCTTTGTTTATTGCTTTCCCAAGAGTCCCACTGTATTTTCTTGCCATGGTTGCTTTTCAGACAGCGGTTCCAGCTCTGAGGGGAGAAAACCCTTTAATTTTGATTATGCTCCAAATGAGATCTCCAATACTGCTTATGATGCAGCTCTCCGAGAGGGTTGTATCACCATGACCTGGGAACCTCGTTTCCCGTATCCTCGGCATCGCCCCTCGAGTAATCCTGAGGTTACTCGTCCCCAGAAAGGGGAAGTATTTGTCTCTACGGGACAAGTATCAGCGGGGATCAGATTCCCCTTTTGCGGTAATCTGGTCGAGCTGTGCCATCATTACAAAACGCACCCCACTACCTTTTCTCCCCATGCTATCCGCCTCTGGAACGCCTTTCAAGTCCTCTGCCTCCGACAGAAGTGGGTCTACAGCCTCCAGCTCTTCAGAATCTTTTATGGGATGAAGTGCAATGAGGCGGGGGTTTGCGCCTTCTACCCTCGGATGCCTAAATGGAGTAAGCAGCAGCTTGCCCGATGTGGTTGGACCAATGACACCTGGAAGGTGGTCAAGGGTCGGGGACTCTTGGTTGATACAGGGTCCGACAACAGTAGCTGGAAGAAGAGCTACTTCTTCATCCGTCACTCCTCAATTCCCTGGCCTCGGTGGGAGGTGGCAGCAGACCCTCCGCCTGCCTTCCACACTTATGCCGACAAGGATTTTGAAACTCTCCAACTTATCCAGCTTTATCGGTGGGAGGAGTCTTACACTCCTCTCAACGCTAACTCCCTCGTGGAGCGGGACCTGGTGCACGCCGGGATCCGAAGCCTCGATATTGTTTCTGGGGGGTAGCTCTTCGACGGCCCTTCTAATATGGTCCCTTGGGTAAACTTCTAACTCTTCTTTGTTTACTATTTGCAGCCAAGAAGGTATCTGTGCTGACCGATCTGTTCCTTAAGCAGGGGGAGACTGATGTTGTCCGCCCCTCGCGGAAGAGGAAGTCTGCCAAGAAGACTGCTGCTAGGTCGGGGTCTCCTTCAGCGGAGCAACCCAAGCGGAAGAGGGTGGATCTGGACCAGCTCTTTGATGTCCAGAATGCTAAAGAAGGTAAAAAACTCCGACTTGCTATTAAATCATATAAGAGAATGGTCCCGAAGGATTTGATTTTCTCGACCAAGGAAGCCCGTATCGCTGACGTCAAAAGAATCCTTCGAGGCGAAACTCCCCGAGTCTTGAAGGCAGGCTACTATCATTATCGTGGGAAGGATCAATACGTCTCCCGACGTATCATTTGGTGTAAGAATCCCGATGAACTTCCTGACTACCTTTCTGAAGCTTCTCATCCTCCAGGTGCAGGTCGCTCCGGAGCTCCATCGGGTGCTGCAGCTTCCGCAGACGCATCGCCTTCAGCGGGGGTGCCTTCCTCAGCTGGAGAGAAGGCTCCAACTGGCGAACAGTTTCGTCAGGTGGAAACTTTGGACTCCTCCGAGGAGACTGACGGGGGTGGCCCCCCTCGTCAGCGTCGGAAGGCGGGGCAATCCCCCTTGAAACCAACCCCTCAGGGGCCGCCTCCTTCATCTTCCCCGCAGCAGCGGCAACCATCGCCCATTCATGAGTTCACTCCTTCCCCTGTTCGGGCCGAGACGGAGGCATGTCCTTCCATTCATCGTCCTCTTTCTCCTCTTGCTCTTGATGGGAACTTCTACAGGCCCTTTGATTCTTCACAAGAGAATGCCCCCTGGACTCCTATCCAGACGCTTCAAGGAGTCCCGCTCACACAAGGGGAGCAGGATCGGGAGCTGGCCCTGCATCTGCTGGAAGGCTCGATCCTGCCTACTATGCGGCATCCGATTTACCTCAATCGGACGCATATGCAGCGGGATGTCAGGGATATGGCTGTGCGCCGCATAGAGGTACGACTTCGCTTCTTTCTTTTTGATGATAAATCGAGTCGTTTGTTCATTAACACTTTTCCTTCTTATTGCGGGAGCTCGGGGACTACAACCGCCTCATCGGGTATGTAATTGCCTATGATGAGTCCCGAGAGCGGGACCGAGGGGTCCGCGAGCAGCTTCAGGAGGATCTCAAGGCCTCCCAGTCTTCGCGGGGAAAGCTTGTCAAGGAGCAGGCAGTCCTCAATCAGAAGATTCGGGACCTCCAGCAGCAGATCGTGGACTTCGAGGGGCTCTTGAGGCAAGAGCGGCAGGAGCGAGGGGCAGCTGTGGACAGGCTGACCCAGGAGAAGAAGGCTGCCGAGGACAAACTAGTCCTCGAGAAGAAGGCTCTGGAGGAGCTAATCGCGGGATTTCCTGCGCAGCTGGCCGAAGCGGAGGTAAAGGGTCGGGAGGACTATCGGAGGTCCGAGGAATTTCAAGCCGATGCCATGAAGTTCTTTGGCGCGGAGGTGGAGAACACTCTCTTCAACGCGGTTGAGGAGCTCCACCTGGAGTACGGGGATGCTAGACAAGTCTCCTTCCCTCGCTCCCTTTGGGAAGAAGTATTTTGCTCTTTCTGAGGAGAGTGATGGGGGGAGTACCCCTGTAATTGTCGAAGACGCTTCTGAACTTCCAAGTGGTGATGCCCCGATAGCCAATCCTCCCGAAGCCAACCCTGTGGATCCTTCTGTTACCGACTCCGCGAACCCTGCTGCTGCCAACGTTGCCGACAAGGACCAAGCTTGAATGTTTACTTTTAGAGTCCTTGTATCTTCTTCTCTTTTGTCATCGTCGGGCCCTTGAGCCCTTACTAATATCAGACTTCTTTAGTTCCGATTCTTTCGTTGCACTTCTCCAAGTGACTTTACTATACGCGCTTAGGTCGAAACCTCGACACTTAAGGCATTCTCGTACGTCCTTCCCGACGATTTTATCTCGCGCGCCACTTAAGGCGACTTAATATCGTGCACCACTGAAGGCGACTTTACATCGTGCACCACTTAAGGCGACTTTTCAACCTGCGTCACTTAAGGCGACTTAATATCGTGCACCACTTAAGGCGACTTCTCAGTACTTAGAATAAATCTAAAACACACGCATCACTTAAGACGACTTAATATCGTGCACCACTTAAGGCGACTTTACGTCGTGCACCACTTAAGGCGACTTTTCAACCTGTGCCACTTAAGGCGACTTAATATTGTGCACCACTCAAGGCGACTTTTTGATACTTAGAATAAATCTAAGGATCGTGCACCAGTTAAGGCGACTTTTCTCGTGCACCACTGAAGGCGACTTTTCTCGTGCACCACTGAAGGCGACTTTTCTCGTGCACCACTGAAGGCGACTTTTACACTTAGCATAAATCTAAGGACAACTCTTTTTGAAAGCAACCTCTTTATTTATTGATGGCATAAAATTGGCTTACATCGAATTAAACGATAAACAGCATACACCACTTAAGGAGATTTTACATAGGGCACCACTTAAGACGACTTAATCTCGTGCACCACTTAAGGCGACTTTCATCGTGCACCACCTAAGGCGACTTTATATCGTGCACCACTTAAGGCGACTTTCATCGTGCACCACTTAAGGCGATTTTACATCGTGCACCACTTAAGGTGACTTTCATCGTGCACCACTTAAGGCGACTTTACATCGTGCGCCACTTAAGGCGACTTTACATCGTGCACCACTTAAGGCGACTTTTCAACTTGCGCCATCTAAGGCGACTTAATATCGTGCACCACTGAAGGCGACTTTACATCGTGCACCACTTAAGGCGACTTTTCAACTTGCGCCATCTAAGGCGACTTAATATCGTGCACCACTGAAGGCGACTTTACATCGTGCACCACTTAAGGCGACTTTTCAACTTGCGCCATCTAAGGCGACTTAATATCGTGCACCACTGAAGGCGACTTTACATCGTGCACCACTTAAGGCGACTTTTCAACTTGCGCCATCTAAGGCGACTTAATATCGTGCACCACTGAAGGCGACTTTCATCAAGCATGGTGTTTCTTCAAGTGTTCGCCACTAAAAGAATGCTTTAACGTTCTGCCATCGAGGTCTTCCAACTTGTACGCGTTTGGGGCTGGCCTCCCCACGACCTTATAAGGTCCTTCCCATTTTGGTGATATCTTGTTGATTCGATCCAAAAGGGTAAACTCGTTGCGACGCCAAACCAGCTCCCCGACGAAGAATTGTCGGGACTTTACTCGCCGATTGTAGTACCTGGCCGTCGCCAAATGCATTCGAGCTTGGACTTCATCGGCTTCCCGCCTCTTTTCTTCGAGCAAGTCCAGACGTCTCATCTCATCATTCGTCAGAGGCTCGTAATATCTCATCTGATGGGACACCACAGCTACCTCCACGGGGGCGACAGCCTCCGTGCCATAAACGAGGCCAAACGGAGTCTCCCCCGTTGATCGTTTGGGTGTCGTTCTAACAGCCCAAAGCACGTTTTCCAGTTCATTCAGCCACTTGCCCTTCAAGGCATAGACCCTCTTCTTCAGGCCATCCATCACGATTTTGTTGGCTGATTCCACCTGGCCATTAGTCTGAGCATGATGCACAGAAGCAGTTTGATGCTCGATGTTCAACTCCTCCAGATACTCCCTCACCTGAGAGCCGTTAAACGGTGGACCATTGTCGCTGATTACCACCTTAGGAATCCCATATCTGGACACGATATGGGTCTGGAGGAACTTGACGATCTGGTTCCCTGTTGTTCTGGCCAACGCCTTCGCCTCTATCCATTTTGAAAAATAATCGATAGCTACAAGTAAATACTTACATTGTCCTTGTGCTTGTGGAAGAGGTCCCACCAAGTCGATGCCCCACTGTGCGAAGGGCCACGCGCTCTTGATGGATGTCAGGTTAGCGGCCGGAGCTGCGATACTCGGGGCGTACCTCTGGCACGCGTCGCAGGATCGGACCAACGCCGTTGCTTCTTTGTTCATCATGGGCCAATAGTAGCCTAAGTTCAACACCTTCCTCATAATGGATCGGGCCCCTTCGTGACAAGCCGCGGCCCCTTCATGCATTTCCTTCAGGATTCGACTGGTGTCGGGTTCTGCTACACACTTCAAGTACGGAGTCGAGAACCAGCCCTTCTTGTATAGCTGATTGTCCAGCATCACATAATTGGTCGCGATCCGACGTATCCTGTCCGCTGCTACTTGATCATCGGGGACTGCCCCCGTAGTCAGGTACGCGACTGTCGGGGTCATCCAAGTTGGCTCCTCCTCTGGTCTCGCTTCAAGGGCGCACACCTGTGTTGGATCGATGTTTGATAAGATCACCTTCTCCAAGAAGTGCACCTTCCGATTTTCCTCGTTTGGCTGTTCTGATTGCTCTGCCATCTCTGGTTGTTCTGCTGTCGGGACCTCCATGGTTGCCCCCTCTACAGGGCCCGCTTCTTCCAGATCGGGGGCTGTAGACTCTGCTATGAAATCCGCCAACGCCTGGCCCTTAATAACCGTTTTCGGAGCAAAGTGTATACGAAACTCACTAAGCTCGACTGCCCATTTCACTAACTTTCCCGACGCATCAGGTCGGTTCAAAAAATGCTTCAAAGGTTGATTTGTCAACACACATCCGCCATTTCCCATTGCTCTTCTTCACCAGAACCGGGTTGGCGACCCAAGTTTGGAATCGGAGCTCCTTGATAAACCCAGCATCGGGCAACCTGCCCACCTCCTGCTGGATCGCAATCCTCTTGTCTGCGCCCATCAGACGCCTCTTCTGCGCGATAGGCTTGATCGCGGGATCAATCTTCAACTCGTGCACGATTACATCGGGGCTAATTCCTGGCATGTCACTCGGGGACCAGGCAAATAGCTCCTTGAACTCTTTCAGCAGCTCAATCAGTTCTCGGGCCCTCTCGTCAGAAAGGGCGGACCTGATTTTCACCTTCCTCTGAAGTCTGTCAATCTCGACCTCCTTCAAATCCTCCATGGGGGCGGGATGCCCAAACTCCTCTCTAGGATCAGTATCTGTCTGGAGGACCGTCATGGCCTCTCGCCTCCTCCTCCGGGTGGCATTAACGTAACATTTTCGGGAAGCCACCTGGTCGCCCTTAACCTCTCCGACTCCATGGTCGGTCGGAAACTTCATCTTCTGGTGCACAGTCGAGGCAACCGCCATCAGGGGATTAATGGTGGTTCTCCCGATAATCGCGTTGTAGGTCCCCGCGGAATCAACCACGACAAATTCTACGTTCCTCCTTTCTGATTTCCACCCGCTACCAAACTCCACTGGTAAGGTGATTACTCCTAGCGGATTGGAGGTTGAGCCAGAGAACCCGACCATCGGGAAGTTTGCCTCCTTCAGATCTTTCTTTGTTTTCCCCATAGCTTCCAGCGCGTCCATGAATAGAATGTCGGAGGAGCTCCCTCCATCGATTAGAATTCTCTTCATCTCAAACCCATCCACATCCAAGGCTACCACCAAGGCATCGTCATGCGGAGTCTCCACGCCTATGAGGTCTTCCGATGAGAAGGAGATTACCATCTCTTCTTTCAAGGTCCAGGGTCGGGACCTCTTACCTAGCACCACCGCCATAGGGATTCTAGAGGCATAGACCTCTCGGGCGGATGAGGTATCACCTCCAGCGGCAAATCCTCCATGAATCACGTTGATAACTGGTCTCTCCTTGGGAGCACCGGATGACTCTGGATCGGTTCTCTTCTTTTTTGGGGACCGATCGCGGGATCGGGAACGGGACCGTGATCGGGACCGAGAGCGGGACCGGCACCGCTTATCCCCGACGAATTCCTTGAGCTTCCCCTTTTGGATCAGCTTTTCAATCTCCTTCTTCAGTTCCCGACAGTGATTGGTGTCGTGACCGTTTGCGCGATGACATCGGCAGTAGCGATCCGTGCGAGATCCCAAGAATTCTCCATCCTTCTTTGGGGGGTACCTGGAGATACCTTGTCATTTCATGACTGTCAGCACTTCCGCCATGGAGCAGTTGAGAGGAATGTCGAAATCCTCCCGCTTGTCCTTCCTTGAAGAACGTCTATCGTCCCTCCGATCCGGACGGCCTCGATTCTTGCTACTGTCGGGTTTACCCTTTGACTTACGATCGTCGAAAGGTTTAACCTGTTGTTTTCCTTTGTTCGACTTTGGGGGCTCCAGTTCTCCCGCGGCTATCTTCGACTCCTGGACATCGATCTGCCGTTTTACCCTTTTCTGCAATGCCTCCATATTCCACACAGCTTTCTCAGCTACGCTGTGCATTAGGTCGGAGCCATAGGGGGCTGTCAGGTTCCGAATGAAGGTACGGATGGTTTCGCCCTCTGAGATTTCTTCGTCTATCTCTGCCACACTGGCCGTGTACCGCGGGTAATAGTGCGCCAGTGATTCGTCGGGCCTTTGCACTACCTGGGTCAGGGACCTTACGCTCTTCAATAAACGCCTCCGACCCTGGTACTGCTGAATAAATCGGTCGTGCATGTCTGCCCAGCAAGTGATGCAGCCTGGGGGCAGACTAAAGAACCAGGTCAGGGCTCTTTCTCCAAGTGTGTTCGGGAACAGCGTACACACTATGTCTTCACTCGGGGCTCTTCCCAGACACGCCATGAGGTGCTTCTGGACATGGCGAACTGGATCTCCTTCACCATCATACTCCTTTATCGTGGGGATGCCTAGCCCAGGCGGGGCTAGGGTGTCAATGAGTCGGGGGACCAAGGGATGAGTGGATCGATCCCTTAACTCCGACACCAGCGGCTTCTGTTCTCCCATACAGATGTTCACGATCTTTACCACCTGGTCGGGAGTGATGGGACCATTCAGGGGAATGGTCCTGTGCTGTACTGGTCCTGGCCCATCAACCACGAACCTCTCCAGCTGACCGGTTGCTCTACCTCCGTCCTGGCCTCGGGGCAGGACTTCTTGTGCATTCCGACCCTCTGTCGGCGGGGCCACTTCCTCCAGCGGGGGCATCTCCTCCTGCCTCCTCGCAGCCTCTCTTCGGTCCAAGAGAGCCTCTACGGCCGCCAGAAACATGGGCATGGCTTCCGCCACGGCCCTCGTCAAGTCTGTAGTTGGGGGAGCCTCCTGCCCCCTATTGCCCTGGTGCTGAGGAGCAATATCTTCGGGATCTCCGTTGTGCCCCCCTGTCTGGGAGAGCTCAGCCGGAGGATGATTCTGGTTTTCCTCCTATTCCGGTACTGAATCCAGATTCGTTGCAGCGGGGTGACGGGAACCACCTGATTGTCCCTGTCTTCGGTGCTTGCCAGCCGCCATCGATCGAGTAGAAGGCATATCAGCTTTTTGTTTGATTCCCACAGACGGCGCCAATGTTGGATCACGGTGGAACTCCGGTACGGACTTTGACGGCAATCCTAACTCCTTCGCTCCACGCAATCCTGCAAGAGGGGATAGACCGGGCGGTGACCCAGAATCCCTCTCCGATGCTTAAATGAGTATCTCGTATGACTGGCAAGCAGTAATCTCAAAGTGTATTGAATTCAACGTACTCGATCTGAGGTGACCCCTTGCCCTTATATAGGCGAAGAGATGCCTCAGTTACCTGGTGAACCGTTGGGGGTGGTTAGCCCGTATCCCGTATATCTCGGACGTGATCCCGCCTATCTAGGCCATGATCTCGTGTATCTTGGCCACGCCCCGCGTATCTCGGCCACGCTCCGTGTATCTTAACCACGTTCCGCGTATCTCGGCCACGCCCCGCGTATCTTGGCCTTAGCCTCTGATAACGAGTCCCGACTCCCGTCGGGGACTCCAGAGTTAACTCGTTGTGTCACCGCTCGGGGCCCCTCGTCATCGTGACAGGGCCAATCATTCTCAGGGATTCATCATCGGGGCCTACTTAAAGGATTCTCATCGGGAGCTTCTAGCTCAGCTGTCGGGACCGACTCTGTCGGGACCTTGCCTCGTCGGGACCCTTCTCCTTAGGTCATCTTGACCTTCATTTTGGGCCTGGTAGGCCTGTTTGCCGTTTCTTCATCGTTAAAGGGCCTGACGGCTGTAGTCGAACCCACCACCTTCCTTCCAAGGTTGTTTATGAAAGCGCGCACTAACTCTCCTTCCGTCAGGTTGCCTTGAATGTCGGATATGTTTTGATTGAAACGGATGTAGTAATCTGCCAATGATTCATCGTTTTGCTGTTGTACGTCATTCAATTCATTAGCACCCTTCAAGAGAGTGCGCTCCCCCATATAGCGTTGTATGAACTTTGACTTAAGGTATGGCCAGGAAGTTACACTTCCGCAAGGTAGGGAGAATAACCAGTGCGTTGTTGTTCCTGCCAATGTATTGGGGAATGTCATGGCGACATGATGCAGGTTGTCTGTCCTCCCAGCAAGGATGCCTCGTGCTGTACCACGTGTTCGATTGGATCTCCCTTTCCTCGATACTTGTCTCCTCCCAGTCTATACAAAGCGTCTGGGACGCGGCTGTACACCAACTCGTCAGCAAATGGATGCGACGCATTCTCTTCCAACGCGTGCATTCCTTTCAACTTTGACTCTCGCATCTTTTTTCAATTATTGCCTCCAAGGCCTTTGCTGTGAGCCTTTGATTGGGATGTCTTCATTGATGACGGGTCTTCTCCATCCAGCGTTGCGATGGATGTCAGCATTGTTTTGACTTGTTCCTTGGAGAGAGACTTCCTTGTATTGCTGCTGCGGGCGGGTACGTAGAGGTTGTCTCTTTCCTTCTTCTGGATGCTGCATACTTCCGTACGGAGTGTATGAGCGTGTTGGCTCCTGCCTTGGTTGCTGGTACTGGAATGTACCTTCTGTGTATTGGCCTCCTCCTCCTTGCTATTTTGACTATTTTCGTCCGGTGTGATGCAACACTTCTCTTGCCGGGGCGGCTTGGCCTTTGACCGGAGGTGAGGTGGCGGTGGCGGAGCAAATACTTGGTTTCTCATATTCTCTCTGAATGCTAATAATTTTTCAAGAGCTGCCACCATGGCGGGTGTGACTGGTGGCGCTGGGTTGGCACCTCCTTGTTGTTGCTGAACACCCTCAGCTGGCATCCCGTAAGGGAACTCTTCATGCCTCCTTGGCTCGAATCCGGGCAGAAGTGCTCCGCGCGGTGTAGTCTGGACTTTTGGGCCATGCTATGCGGCAGGCAAACTCCTTGCTGGCACAGAGGAAACAGTGGACGCTGCTTCGGGGATGTGCGAAGGTCCAGGCTGACCTCTCATCGGTTTCCTGGCTGTGGTATCAGCTCTCCTTGTGCGACCGGGGCCTCTCTTCTTCTCCTGCGGGTTGACATAATCTGGAGGAGGTTGACTGCTTTCCATAGCTCGTTGTGCGATACAGCTTTTTGTTCGAATCTCGCGGACGGCGCCAAGTGTTGCGTCCAAATCCAACCGGGTAGTCGGACTCTTCGGCAATTCGGGTAAGGGGACACGTCGGGATTCGGAAGTGGATTGTTTGATGACGGCAAGGGGCCATTGACCGGTGTGTGATTGACGGTTGTCGGCTGTGCACGGTTGACGGCTGTGCAAGCTTGTCGGCAAGGTAAGCTTATCTTCTTTGCGCGATATCACCTGCACACGGGACGATAACCAGCACGGAGAGCGGGGGGCGGTGCTGGTTGAGCCCTCTCCGATACTTATATAAGAGTCTAGAGAAAGAATTTCCTAGAGAGAGCTCAGAGCTTCTAGGCCTAATCTCTTGAGAATGAATAAGAGAATGTGTGTAAATGGGTGGCCAAGGTCTCCTATTTATAGGTAACCTTAGAACCGAATTTGGTTTTTGTGCAGTTCGACGCTGGTGTAAAGGAAAGTAAGAACCGTCGTCTGGTTTGGTTAAGTTTGGCCTAGGAGAACTCTTTTACTCAGTGTTCGGACGATAAAAAAGGATGCGCGCGGTACCCGTTAACGGTCCGGACCACGTCGGATTCGACTTCCAGCGTGGTCCGGACCGCCTAGGGAAATCCGGACCTCCGGCTTGCCTTAGGGCAATCCGGAGGTTTCGGTCCGGACGCATACGTGCATCCGGACCGTTTTTTTCCTCAGGTGTTTGTTTTTCGGATCCATTTGTGGTTTTTGACGTGTTTGCGAAGTCCTGAATATAAATACGAACCTTAATTGGGCAGATATCCAACATCCTATATATATGGGGAGTTAGGGGTTTTATTAAGTTTAATCACAATTCCCTTTAAGTGGTGTTTTGAGAGAAATCCCTCCCCCAGAAACACTTATATTCGGCTCAACCACTCCCCACCAAAGGGTGTGCAATTTGCTTTCTAGAAAACACTCCCGAGATCTGTCCCCTGCCAAGATTCGATCACAGGCTTTGCTGTGGAGAACATACCTCGTAGGGCTTCCTTAACCAGAGCCTTTACGGGTGCCGAACGGAGGATAGTTAATTCCCTGCAGGATGGATCATGGGATTACAGACATTGTTTGAGCTATATGCGAATCTTCCGCTGCGTAATTTAGACTACTAGCATGTACCGTGATTTATTATCCTTAGTGATTACTCCCCGTAATCTAACAGTGGTATCAGAGCCTGTGTTAGGAGTTCATGATTTTGATAAATTGGTGCTCTTGAAAATTTATTAAGTTGACCGAAAATATGAAAAGAAAAATTTTAAATTTTCGATTTTTGGTTGATGGTAAAACCGAAATTTATCATGATCTTCTTAGGTACTTTGATGTTCATGATCTTCAAGAAAAAGATGATATTTATCAAAATCGAACATTGGATTGTAGATCTTATTAAAATTTGATCTTGAAATTTGACCACTTGTTCCCAATTATGTGTTTTTGGCCGAAACCCTAGATGAAAACAAGGTAAATTTTTTAATTTCTTAGTCACCAAGAAACAAAATTTCGGCCGAAACATTTAGTAATGTTGTTTACCATATTTTAATTAATTTTTTATTAAAGGTAACTATATATCTATAATTGGGAACGTTAGGATAGATTCAGATTAATATATAGAAATATAGATAACTATCAATATATCTAAATATTTAAATAGGTTAAAGATATTATTGATAGATTTTAGTTACCTAAAAGATTGTGAAAATATATTGTTAATATATGTTTCCTTATTTAAGATATTGAAAATAAATAATATATATATTTATATAAAGGTGCTGATTTTACATATATATATATATATATATATATATATATATATATATATATATATATATATATATATATATATTGTTGATTGATTTAATTTTAAAGATAGATTCTTAGAAATAAATATATATATGTTTATAATAGGTCCGAAATATATATATATATACATATATATATGTATTAATAATATTGGAAATTATTTTTATAGTTAATGTTACTTGGTGGCTAAGTTAAATATTGTTGGGCTTTAAAACCCTACTTGGGCCACAAGAAGACATTTCAGCTCAACCTTTTATATTTTAATTATTGGGCCGGTCCAATAGGTAAAACCGGGACAAATTAAAACCGAACCGGATTTTCTCAAACGGTTCGACCTAATCGGGTCGGGTCGGACCGGGGTAACTAAGTGGATCTAACCGAACCGGTTTTGTGTTGAACCGAACCCTATTTTTTGGACCGGTTCGGATCGAACAAGATTTTAAAATTGAAAATGGATCAAATCGAATCGGATTTTACCAGGCCGGACCCGAACCGAATTTTCTGGACCGAACCGGACCAAACCGAAGTGAAATTGACTAAACCGAAGCGTATTTTTAAAACCAAATTCAAGTCAATTAAAATAGGGAGGTCAAGTTTTAAAATCCAAATGTTTTTTAACCTCATTAGGCCTACACAGTGTTCAAGGGTTGATAACCTTTATGCCTTATTTCAATTATGAGGATGGATCTCGGAGATACATGTTTTTGGGACTGGTATAATTAGTGGGCTGAATTGCAATTGTTTACTATTCAATATATATATATATATATATATATATATATATATATATATATATATATATATATATATATATATATATACATGATTAGATATGTTGTCTTGACTGAGTCAAGCTAGCTGGATATTGCATAATGTGGGCTGAGCCCTGTTTAAATATATGGAATGCGCACTAGGATAGACAATCTGTGATGATTGGAAATGCCTAGTATTCATGTCTAGAATGCTACGTGATTGAATATAAGCATGAATTGCAAATCAGCCCCTATATTTTAAAATTATTTTAAAATCGAAAACCAGTCGCCAAATATGTATGATGGATGTGAGTGTTACATTTTTTACACGTATGCTAGAATGTGGAGGATGTAGCAGCATTTGATAATTTACTTGGAAGTAGAATTATGTATGCAAGCATGAGTTCCTTGGAACATTAGACGCATGACGCGTAAGCATGAGTATGGTTTGTATGATGAATTTTACTGGCATATGATAATTTACATGGATAGTAGAATTATATATGCATGAGTGAATTCATCGGAATATTTTTCCAAAAATAAAAAGGGCCTTGGGAAAACCAAGATCAGGTATGCTTGTTTTTTTTTAATTCCCGTTCGGGTAATTTGCGATTAAAACCGTTTTAGACTGATCTATTGGATGGAAGACGACGATAATGTGAACTATTTCACAGCCATCTTCCATTGGTTTACTGGTGATCGGTTGGTTTAGATGAGTGATGAGTTATTATTTGTCGGATTCCATCTTAATAGATATTTGATGTATGCAATTCTTTCTTAAAATTTTATTGTCTCCCTGACATTTGCATAATCATCAATGTTTTAGTATGAATTGGTTAATTTAGTACGATTCGATATTCCTCGCAATCTTGATGGTGTGAATCACGATAAATAAAAGGAGTACATGTTGAACTCTCTACTACGATTCCGAAAAGTAGAGAGGACAACTACGGATGAATATAAGTAGTCTGTATAATTTTGACAATGAGAGACGAATGTAATAATTTGTTTCACTAAGCATGGGAGTAGGTTCTTTAATTATCTGAACGCATATGTGGTGATACATTAAACCTTGGTAAAAGGGGGTTGAAGAAGACTTCAATTACAACCAGGCAGTGTTGCAGCTTAGTATCCGTTTGCATCCGCCTCGGTGGAAGCATGGATGCAAAAGCTAAACGTTTCGATTAAACGTGATGGTCTTCTCTCTTTTCATGGATGTTGGCATAAAACCCGCATCGGATCTTCATAATGAAAGTTCAACATGGCAAATATGTAGATGGTTGTCTGATATTGACAGGACTCAATGACCTTGAGCCTAATAAAGTACAGTAACCACTGCAGTAAAAGAGAAACCTTCTCTGCTTTCCATACGTCATTAGAAAGATGTCAACCATGATCTGGATATCATAAAGGTCTTATACTATAATCCGGTGGGTTAAACCATGTTGATTAAGTGCTTCTCAAGAACGGCTCCTAGGTCATGTGTTTTAAGCGGTAAAATGTTTTATACAGAAGATCATTTGACGTGATTCACTCGTTAATTTACTCAGATGTGATGTTCAAAATGGCTTAAAGTTCTCGACTATCTATGCGACAATCAAGGATGAAATACGCGAACTTCAGATCAAGAACACTACCTGATGGGTTCCGATGTCATCGTCAACCCCGTTAACAGCCAATGGACGGCGAGTAGGTCCAGTGGGCCTCGTGACAAGCCTGGAAGGCTCAGAGGCCCAGTACGAAGGGTCCCGACTTCGGCGGTCCCGATACATGAGCTGAACGCTCCCGACGAGAAGCCTCTGAGTAGGCCCCGATACGCCTAAGTAAAGGCCCCGATAATAAAGCCCCGCGGAGGCTGGACCTGTCTCGTGAGACAAAGGGTCCTGGATGGTGACCTAGAATGAAGAAAACTCTGGAGTCCCCGACAGAAGTTGGGATTTGTGATCAGAGGATAAGACCGAGAAACCCGCCTACTAGATAGAGTAGTGGGAAGACGGTTAAAGATATAGATAAACTCCCCCGAGATACGCAGGGCGTGCCCGAGATACTCGGAGAGTGGGCAAGATACGCGGAGCGTGAGGCGAGATATATGGAATCCTGAACGAGATATACGGAATCGTAGCGAGATATGCGGAATCATGGGCAAAACGGCCAATCACGGTCACAGGTAACTGAGTATCTTCTCCTCCTATATAAAGGAGGAAGTTACCTCAGAAAACACCTATCTAATACGCACTTAGATTACTGCTGCCACCCCATTGATCATATACTCATTTAAGCATCGGAGAGGGATTCTGGGTCACCACCCAGGTCATCCCCTTTTGCAGGATTACGCGGAGCCTAGGAGTCCAAGCTTTCCGTCAAGGACGTAACGGAGCTTCGCCCGTGATCCAACATTGGCGCCGTCTATGGGAAACTAACAAAAAGCCAAAATAGTTTCTACCAGATCAATGGCCGGTGGTGGCAAGAAGAAACAAGTTCAGGCCGGCAGTTCTCGCCCTGCTAGAACTGTGAATTCCCCATTGCCGGAACATGTTGCTGAACAAGGTGAGTACCCTGCTGTTTCTCAGACAGGGGGGCATGGCGACGAGGAGGTCTCAGTCCGAGACACGACGCTGAACAGACAAGACATCCCGCGAAGGGAGGTGGATGCTCTCCCAAACCCGGTGGGGCACAGAGAAGAAGTCCCGCGAAGGGAAGTAAGCTCTTCTTCAAACTCGGAGTTGGCCAAGGCGGTAGCAGATGCTATGCCTATGTTCTTGGCAGCCATGGAGGCTCTGTTGGACAAGAGGGAGGCCGCCAGGAGGGCGGAGGAGTTGCCTCCGCGAGAAGAGCTGCCACCACCTCCTCCGAGGGTGGTTCCAGAAGAACAGGAGGTTCAAGAGGTTCAGCCCAGGAATAGGGGTAAGGAGCCCGCGCACTTGGAGAAATTTGTGGTCGACGGCCCGGGACCAGTGCAAAACAGGACCATTCCCCTGAATGGTCCCATCACCCCCGATCAGGCGGTGAAGATCGCCAGCATCTGCATGGGTGACCAGAAGCAAATGACATCGGAGCTGAGGGATAGATCCAGTCATCCTTTCGTTCCGCGGTTGCTAGATACTGTCGCCCCGCCAGGGCTAGGCATTCCGACCATCAAGGAGTACGATGGTGAAGGAGACCCGGTCCGCCATGTTCAGAGACATGTCCAGGCTTGCATGGGAAGGACCTCGAATGATGACCTTGTATGCTCACTATTCCCGATCACCCTGGGAGAAAGGGCCATGACATGGTTTTTTAGCCTACCACCGGGGAGTATCACGTGTTGGGCTGATATGCACGATCGCTTCATCAAGCAATATCAAGGTCGGAGGCGTCTCCTGAAGAGCGTGAGGTCCCTGACCCAGGTGGTGCAGAGATCCGATGAATCGTTGGCATACTACTACCAACGGTTCACTGCCAGTGCCGCGGAGATTGACGAAGAGATATCGGAGGGGGAGACCAACCGAACTTTCCTTCGGAACTTGACTGCTCCTTATGGTTCCGATTTGATGCATAGTGTGGCCGCGAAGGCTGTGTGGAGCATGGAGGCCCTGCAAGCAAGGGTGAAGCATCAAATCGACGTGCAGGAGTCGAAGATTGCTGCTGGAGAGCTGGATCCTCCGAAGTCAGCAAGAGGAAAGCCATCGTCCAAACTGTCGGATGATCGCAAAGGGAGCGACAAGTCAGAGGGGAGTAGGAACCGCGGTCGCTCCGAGAGAAGGGAGGACAGGCGTCCTCCGAAGAAGGATAACCGCGACGGTCGTAGTGTTCCCATCAACAGCTCGATGACCTCCGTGCTAGCTGTGATGGATCGGCAAGTTCTCGCTCGGTACCCCCCGAGGAAGGAAGGAGAGTTCTTAGGAGGCCGCTCTGATCGTTATTGTCGGTACCATCGAGCCAACGGCCACGACACAGATAACTGTCGGGAGCTGAAGAAGGAGATAGAGAAGCTGATCCAGAAGGGGAAGCTTAAGGAGTTCGTCGGAAGGGGAAGGTGCCGATCCCGCTCCAAAAGTCGGTCGCGATCCCATTCCAAGTCCCGTGATCGATCCCCGAAGAAGAAGAAGGTCGAGTCGGAGCCCTCTGGTTTCGGTACCCGTAAGGAGAGACGGGGGACCATTAACGTCATTCACGGAGGAATGGCAGCGGGAGGTGACACCACCGCTTCTCGGGAGAATTATGCTTCTCGCATCTCCGCTGCTGTGGTGCTAGGCAAGAGGTCCCGGTCGTGGACTCTAAAGGAGGAAATGGTGATTTCCTTTTCGGCGGAGGATTTGATAGGCGTAGAGAGCCCCCACGATGACGCCTTGGTCGTGACCCTGGACGTGGACGGATTCGAGATGAAGCGGATCCTGATAGACGGAGGGAGCTCCTCCGACATTCTTTTCATGGATGCCTTGGAGGCCATGGGAAAGACGAAGAAGGACCTGACGCAGGTGAACTTCCCGATGGTGGGATTCTCTGGATCGACTTCCTATCCGTTGGGGATGATTACCTTACCGGTTGAGTTTGGTAGTGGCTGGAAGATGGAACGGCGGAACGTGGACTTCGTCGTGGTAGAATCCGTGGGAACATACAACGCTATTATCGGGAGGACCACCATCAACCCTCTCATGGCAGTGGCTTCAATCGTCCACCAGAAGATGAAGTTCCCGACTGACCACGGTGTCGGAGAAGTTAAGGGCGACCAGGTGGCGTCACGAAAGTGCTATGTTAATGCCACTCGAAGGAGAAGAAGGGAAGCCATGGCTGTCCTGCAAACCGATGCCGATCCTCGAGAGGAGTTTGGGCGGCCCGCCCCCATGGAGGATCTGAAGGATGTTGAAATTGATGGACCTCGAAGGAAGGTGAAGATCGGGTCTGCTTTGTCGGAGGAAAGAGCCCGAGAGTTGATCGAGCTTCTGAAGGAGTTCAAGGAGCTGTTTGCCTGGTCACCGAGTGATATGCCAGGAATCAGCCCCGACGTGATCGTACACGAGCTGAAGATTGACCCCGCGATCAAGCCTATCGCGCAGAGGAGGCGTCCGATGGGCGCAGACAAAAGGATCGCGATCCAGCAAGAGGTGGGTAGACTGCTCGACGCTGGATTCATCAAGGAGCTCCGATTCCAGACATGGGTCGCTAACCCAGTCCTGGTGAGAAAGAGTAATGGGAAGTGGCGGATGTGTGTTGATTTCCGCGACTTGAACAAGGCCTGTCCAAAGGATTGCTACCCACTCCCGAGGATTGACCAATTGGTGGATGCCACATCGGGACATGAGCTGCTGAGCTTCATGGATGCCTATTCCGGATACAACCAGATCAAAATGGCAAAGGAGGATGCCCCCCACACAGCTTTTTATGCTGACAGCGACGTCTACCACTACGACGTGATGCCCTTCGGATTAATCAATGCCGGAGCAACTTACCAGCGGATGGTAAACAAGTTATTCAGAGACATGTTGGGGAAGACCATGGAGGCTTATGTGGATGACATGCTCGTGAAGTCCCGACAGGCAGGAGACCACGTCCAAAACTTGACGGCGGCGTTTGAACGGATGAGGTTTCATCAGGTTCGGTTAAACCCAGACAAGTGTGCTTTCGGGGTGAACTCGGGGAAGTTCCTAGGGTTCATGGTGAGCCAGAGAGGAATCGAGGTGAATCCTGAGAAGCTACGTGCAATCGAAGAGATGCAGTCCCCGAAGACTCATCGGGAGGTTCAAGCGCTGAACGGCCGGTTGGCCGCGATGAATCGATTCTTATCCAAGGCGAGTGACAGAGCCATGCCATTTTTTGATGTGCTAAGGGCTCACAAGAAGTTTGAATGGTCCGACAAGTGTGCGGAGGCATTCCAAGCACTCAAACAGCATCTCCGTACCCTCCCGCCGTTGGCGAAACCGGCTCTAGGCGAGCCGCTTTATCTCTATTTGGTTGTATCTGATGTTCCTGTTAGTTCTGTTTTGATTAAGATTGTCAAGGGCAACCAAGTGCCTGTCTATTATGTAAGCAAGGCATTTGCCAAATCAGAAATGAACTATCCCGCCATTGAGAAGTATCTCTTTGCGTTAATTGTTGCCACTCGAAAGCTCCGACCTTACTTCTATGCCCACGAGGTTACAGTGTTGACAAATCAGCCCTTGAAACACTTTTTGAACCGACCGGAGGCGTCGGGGAGATTGGTGAAATGGGCCATCGAGCTTACGGAGTTCCGAATACATTTTGCTCCGCGAACTGCTATTAAGGGCCAGGCATTGGCGGATTTCATAGCTGAGTCTACGGCACCCGATCTAGAAGCAACGGGTCCCGCAGAGCGGGCAACCACGGAGGTCCCGACAACAGAACAGGTCTCGATAACAGAACAGCCAAATGAGGAGAACACTTGGGAGATGTACACTGATGGTTCATCAAGTATAGAAGGACCGGGGGCAGGATTCGTATTGATACTGCCCGGTGGAGGCGAGCCCCTGCGATATGCTCTGGCCTTGACATTCAAGGCCACCAACAATGAAGCGGTGTACGAGGCTCTCATCACGGCCCTTAAGATTGCCAAGGGTACGGGGGTCGACCATTTGAAAGTAAAGTGCGATGCCAGCTTGATCGTGAATCAGGTCCAGGGGAACTATGAAGCCAAGAACCCGACGATGAAGAAGTATTTGCACGAGGTGCAGACTTTGAAGGGAAGCTTCAAACGCTTCGATATCGAGGCAATCCCGAGGGAAGAAAACGCGGAGGCAGATGCCTTAAGCAAGTTTGCTCTAGTAGTGGCCCCCGAGGAGAATCGGAAGGTGCATTTCCTGGAAAGAGTAATTCTCTCAACCATCGATCCGTCGGAGGTTTGCGCTATTGAAGCAGGATCGGAGGAAGAGGAGAAACCCACCTGGATGACCCCGATGGTCACATACCTGACTACGGGGGCACTCCCCGATGACGAAGTGGCAGCTGTCAGGCTGCGTCGAATTGCGAACGATTACGTGATGGTGGACAACCAGTTATACAAGAGGGGGCATGTGAAGCCTTTTCTAAAATGTGTGGCGGAGCCTGATACGAATCGGATCCTGAGACAGCTACACGAGGGAGTCGTGACCTGTCATGAAGGGGCCCGATCTATCGTGAGGAAGGTGTTGAACCTAGGCTACTATTGGCCTTCGATAAACAAGGAAGCGACAACGATGGTCCAATCCTGTGATGCATGCCAGAGGTACGCTCCAATATCGTGGCTCCCGCCGCGGACTTGATGCTCATCAGGAGTGCTTGGCCTTTCGCGCAATGGGGCATTGATTTGGTGGGACCTCTTCCCCAAGCGAAAGGTCAGTGCAAGTATCTACTCGTGGCTATCGATTATTTCTCAAAGTGAATAGAGGCAAAAGCGTTAGCCAAAACGACAGGACAGCAGATCCTCAAGTTCTTTCAAACTCAGATCATATCCCGGTATGGGGTTCCTCGAGTGTTGATCAGTGACAATGGCCCTCCGTTCAATGGGGCCCAGTTGAAGGAGTACCTAGAGGAGTTGAACATTGAGCATCGGACAGCGTCAGTCCGCCATGCTCAGACCAATGGCCAAGTAGAATCAGCCAACAAGATCGTGATGGATGGCTTGAAGAAGAGAGTCTACGCCTTGAAGGGCCATTGGCTGGATGAGCTTGAAAATGTGCTGTGGGCTGTTAGAACAACACCCAAGCAATCGACGGGGGAGACTCCGTTTGGCCTGGTCTATGGCACGGAGGCAGTCGCTCCCGTGGAGATAGCGGTGGCGTCCCATCGCGCGAAATATTACGAGCCTCTGACAAACGAGGAAATGAGACGTCTAGACTTGGACTTGCTTGAGGAGAAGAGGTGGAAGGCTGACGAAGTCCAGGCTCGGATGCGTCTGGCAACAGCCCGATATTACAATCGACGTGTCAGGTCGCGACGATTCTTCGTAGGAGAACTTGTCTGGCGGAGGAACGAGTTCGTTCACCAAGATCGGATCAACAAGCTATCACCGAAATAGGAAGGACCTTACAAAATCGTAGAGATGCCAGCACCCAATGCATACAAACTAGAGGACCTTGATGGCAAGACGTTGAAGCATTCCTTCAGTGGCGCATGTAAACACCTAATTTTGGACCACGCGCGACTTGCGTGACGTGTGGCATACCTAAATGAGGAAGTGTCTAAATTTGGAAGGTCGCGAAATTTCTAAAAATAGGACTGGCTTAAATTATGATAGTTATTTGTATTTATTGCAGAAAATATTTGTTGAATATTTAGAGTATATTTTTTGAATATTTAGCATTTATTAGAGAATAATTCAACAATATTTGTTATTTAGTTTAGATTAGGGCTTTGTATTATAAATAGCTAGTTTGAGACATTGTAAAGGGGGGGGGGGGGGGGGGGGGGGACATCGAGCAAGAAGAAAAAACACACACAAAAAGATGAATAAATTTCTTTCCCTTTGATATTCAACACGTTGCAAAATTATTATTATTATTATTATTATTATTATTATAATTATAGTTATTATCATCCATGTCTTCATCTTCCCAAGATTGCTTACAGCAACCAGCACCACAGGAGTCTCCTTCCCTCGACTTGGTAACAGCAACCAACATCACCATCGTTGGATTCTGATCGGCATCTCGCCACAGCTTAGTCACTGACGCCTGACAAGCCCCGACCTCGCCAGCTGCTCTCCGTTCCATCGGTTGCGCCGACGGCAGCCCTTCACCACCCATCCTCTACCTCGCTCCTAGACGTTCCTCCCCGACTACACCCGGAATCGGAGTCATCACCGCCGTTGCGACCCTCTCCTCCACCGGTGATGAACCGCAACCGTTCTTCCGCCATGTGATTCGCCGGAATCTGTCCGATTTCTTCTGTAGGATTATGCTGCACCGTCCCCGAGCTCCAACCTTGGACCAGCATCTGTCGTCGCCCGCCCAGAGCCCAGCTCGCCGGAGTCGTGCTGCCGAACCGGAGATTTGCCTGCCCTGTTCGCCATTGCCGGAGTGCCACCGAGTCGCCGTTGCCCTCGTCGTTGCCGCCGTTTTCGTGGACTTGCTGCTGCCTCTATTGTCCCAGCTTTTCTCGCAGGTGAGTACGGAGGTAGTAGTCTTCTTTCTCTGCACGTTTGTTTATTTATTTTTTACATTATATTATTATATTATTAAAGAGGAAAAGTCCTCTCTGCACTTCTGATGGTTTTTTTTTTCTTTTCTTTTTTTTCTTTGTTTTTTTTTATATATTATATTATTTTATATTAAATTATTATATTGAGTTTATTATATTAACTTATTATATTAGATTTATTGTTTTACGTTATTATATTATTGTTAGTCTGTGTAAATCAAGTTAGATTAGGCTATTTAAAATTTGATTCACTCAAATTATGTTTACATAAATATGTTAATTTTTTTTTAACGTGATAATTACATTCAATAGTGTTTTTTTTAAGTATCATATAAAGAATAAAATTGGCAATTAAGTGAATTGAGTACCAAAAGGGCGATGTTAAAAATCATATTTTTAATTCGTAATAGAACCCCAGAACTCGACTTTCTGATCGTAGATCGATATTATACCTAGGTGTTTAATTCGTTATTCGCTTAGGTAATTTAGGATTCTAGTTAGCCTTAATTAACTAGTGGCGACTCAATTCAAAATCCACGTTTTCAAAACGGGTATCGCCTTAGGTCAGATTTTAGGTCCGACAATTTGGCGACTCTGCTGGGGACGTTTTAGAGGGTTCGGGCTCATTATATTCGCTTATTGCCATGTTTTTTGAGTTTTTTTTATTGACTTCACCATTCTAACTTTGTTTTTTTGTGACAGGTACATACTTTTAGAGTTAGTAACTAACGTTTTCTTTTTTGTGGCATTGTTTATATTCGCACACACACCACTTTAGCGTAATCTCCAAAACGCCTAAAACCCAGGGCGACTAGGAACCCCGGAGGTTTAGTACGGTACGACCGGAGCGGCTGGGCCGTCGGTACGGCTCGGAAAAACTCTAATCGCTTGTGAAGGTCTTATGATCCCTGTGATGGGGTGAGGAAACCACCTTGTCGGGAACCTATCAGTGGAACCTACCTTGTAGAGCAAAGCCACACTTATTTTTTACCCCTAACATGATATATTTTTTTGTTGTAAATGTTATCATACGATTGTTTGTATAGTTTCTATTCTCATGCATTCATCTCATTGCATTTTTTTTTAAAAAAAACACAAAAAAACAAAAAAACTTTTTTTTTTCCTCCAGCTAATTGTTAGTCATTTAGTTGTATACATTTTATTTTCAAACTTGCATTTTGCATGCATTGTTTTTCTTTAAAAACCTCTTACCTGAATTTTTTTATTTCAAACTTGCGTTTCATACGCATTTTTTTTTTGTTTTTAAAAAAACTCTTTAGGTGAGTTGTGATTTTGGTTAGCGCGTCGCGCATGTAAAAAAACATTTTTTGAAAATTTTAATTCCCCTTAGCTATTAGAGCTTCTAATTTCGAACGTGCATTCCATATGCATCATTTCAAAAACTTTTTACCTAAATTGTTTTATTTTAAATAATGCATCCAGTATGCATTAATTTTTAAAAAAACTTTTTAGATAAATCGTAAGCTCTCTTAGTTTTAGGGCTCTTTGTTTAAAAAACCTTTTACCTGATTTTTTAAAAAAAGATGTGCATCTCATATGCATTATTTTCGAAAAAAAAAACCTTTTAGGTAAATTGTAATTTTTCTTAGTTGTAGAACTTTCAGTTTTAAGTTTGCATCTTGTATTTATTTATTTTTTTTTTGTGCATCTCATATGCATTTTTAAAAAAAAAAAAAACTTTTCACTTGATTATTTTTTTTATTTTGAGCAACTAGGATGCATTGATTTTTTTTTCCCTCATAAAAAAACAAAAAATTCAGGTAACTTGTAAGTTTTCTCAACTGTACAACTTTCACCTCATAGGCATTGTTTTAGGAAAAACGATTCTTTTTTTTAGATTGTAAATCTTATCTTAGTTGTTGAGCTTCTAATTCCAAACATGCATTGCATTTGCATTTGTTTTTATAAAAAAATTTACCTGGATTTTTCATTTTGTACATGCATTTCATATGTGTCATTCAGGTAAACCGGTTGTAAGTTGTAAGTTTCTTATCAGTAAAACTTTAACTTTCGAGCATGCATGAGCATTAAAAAAACTCAAAGTATCATTCATTTTTTATCCGAGGTGTATTACACTTTTTCGACAAGATCTTCATTTCAACCTTCGCATGAGCTAGCATTTTGAAAAAGAGATTTGACTCTGATTTTGATTTTTTGAAAAAAATAGCTTAAATGTTTAGTTGAGTGTGACTATTCGTTCTTAAACAAAGGACGAGAAAATTCTTTTGAAAAAACTTCATCTTGAACATCTATCGTGCGTTCGAGCCAGATAGTGCACTCAGCAAACTCATTAAGCTCCAAGCTAGTGCAAAACACCTTAGATCATGAATTTTGATTCTTTCTGAAATGTAATCAAAATTATGAAATGAATGACATTAGAAGTTTTCCGAAAAATCATGCATGACTCATTTGATTCTTTATACTAACTTTCGTGTCTGGTCTTTTAAGGTACCCTTGGTTAGGTATCCTGCACATACGAGCTGTGTCGGCCAAATGGGGCAACAAAAAAGAACGTGCAGCCATTCAGTTGCACGAAGCACAAATTGCGCATTCGGGATATCCAACACTCTGGTATGATGACTTGTACTTGGTTTTTCCTTGATATTTGAGTGTCCCTACTATTTTTGCAGATCAGACGACCACTTCGACGAGGTCGCAACCACGTGAAACGTGACTGCTCCAAAGAACTTACATGTCAAAATTCCACCCACCATATGTGGAATTCATACGCGTCCTCAAACCAAGTCGTATATTCGTTTTACGGTGAGGTCTAAACCGGTCAGCGGTAACCAAGGGGCATCACCCATTGAGATCGGACAGGTCCAACGATGGAAAATATCAAGAGATCATCGAGAGTCCAGAGAAGATTCAATGTGCTGATCAAGGAACATTTGGATGTCAAGCAAAGAAAACATTATTGTTGGTGCCTTCCATCAGAGGTCCAGGGGCATTTACTTTCCGGCGGGTGTTCATATACAAGTTGTGATTTCTAGATGGAGCAGGAAAATCAGGACATGCAGCAGGTCCAGTCGCATAGCGAGCACATTTCCCACTAGAAAAAAACTCCAACACCCAGGTAAGAGAAGTTGTGATTAATTCTGTCCTCGAAGTTTAATTTTTTTTTCCTTACCCATTTTGCAGTTCGGATAATCATGAAGAGCACATCTCGTGCACGGCCCTTTGCTCGCCAACCATTCTTGTGTCGGCTGCCGAATTTATCTCGCACAATATTTGTGCCCCAATGCGGACTACTCCACGTCATCCATGTGTGTTCATTGGTCAGGCCATTCATCCTGCATGCGACGAGCCTAACCCGGTTGGTGCTAGCCATAGGGCATCCCCAGACGAGATTGAGCGATAACCGGGGCACTTGAGAAGCCGAGATTAGAAATCACTGTCTACGTCATCCATTGGTTGTAAGGTCCATCCAGGGCGTCGACACGATCAACATATTTTGACTCAATAAACTGAGTCCTTCTCTAGAATATGTTTTGAATTAGAAATTTCAGATTTGCCACTAGGGGCATGTACATAATTGTTGTTGATTATTTTCGTTAAATTTTCTTTTCCGAAAAAAAGCAAAAAAAAAAAAACAAAAAAAAAGCAAAAAAAAAAAAAAGCAAAAAGGGCAAAAAAAAAAAAAATCATTTTCTTTAGGGTCACAGCCGCCCTTTAATCGGCTACAGAAAAATAAAGAGAGTGAGAATAGTGGAAAAATAGAAGGGTCGCAATTGTCCCTAAATCAACTACAGATAAAAAGGGTCACAGTCGTCCCTAAAACGACTACAAAGAAAGGGCCACAGCCACCCTTCAAATGGCTACAGATAAAGAGCGCTCCTGCAACGTCAAAAGCGGGAAATAGGGGAAAGGGCCACAGCCACCCTCCAAACGGCTACGAATAAAAAAGTGACCCCGCGAACCCTGTGAGGGCGGAAGAATAAAAAGGGCCACAGCCACCTTAAAATGGCTACACAAAAAGAGTGATCTCGCGAACCCAGTGATGGCGGGAAAATAAAAGAAAGAGTCACAGTCGTCCCTCAAACGGCTACAGTCAAAAGAGCGATCCCGAAACATCGATGGCGGATATTAAGTGAAAGGGCCACAACCACCCTCAAAATGGTTACATGCAAAGAGTGTTTCCCGGATCAGAGACGAGGAATGAAGGGCCACAGCCACCCTCCAAATGGCTACAATCAAAAGAGCTCCCGCAACATCGAAGACGGTGAGAAAAGGGTCACAGTCACCCTCCGAATGGCTACAAATACTCCCGCATCGAGGCGGAAAATAAAGTACGGGTCATAGCCACCGTTTAATCGGCTACCAAATAAAGAGTGCTTCCGCTAGGTTGAAAACCCGAAAGGGCGGCCTAGGCAAAATCAGGAAATGAGAGGCATGGTTGCAAGTTCAGAAATTGCAGTCATGGCAAAATGAGAGAGAATAAAAAACCGAGGGGCACGGTCGAAAATCTCTCAATCGGTCGTGGCAAAAGGAGAGAAAAAAGAGAAATTCTCAACAAAAAAAAAGAGGGAAGAAAAAAGAAAAAAGAGAAAAGAGAAAAGAAAAGAACAAAGAGAAAAAAGATCCCGCTAGGTTGTTTCACAACGCACAATTTAGGCAAAAATTAGGGACAAACACTCATGCACAAGCAGTGTCTTCCAGAGTCAACTTGACGGAAAGCGAGACGGTTACAGTCTGCTCTCGCAGGTCGCATTCCAAGGATGAGTAGGACTGTTACAGTCTGTTCCTACAAGTCACAACCGACAATCAGGATCTGAAGTTTTCCAGCTTTCTGAGAGTCACCCCCGACGAATGAAGCCTTAGTATTCAGCCTTCGTAAGTCACGCCACTAGAGGCACTTCTCCAACGGACGCCACTAGAGGCACTTCTCCAAAGGACGCCACTAGAGGCACTTCTCCAAAGGACGCCACTAGAGGCACTTCTCCAAAGGACGCCACTAGAGGCACTTCTCCAACGGACGCCACTAGAGGCTCTTCTCCGACATACGCCGCTAGAGGCATCGCCAAAGGGTCTCCGGTACGGTCTGACGTAGAGGTCTTCCGTTACCAGAGATATCACCAGAGGTTTTCCGGTACGGTCTGACGTAGAGGTCTTCCGTTACCACCCGCCACTAGAGGCATCACCAAAGGTTCTCCGGTACGGTCTGACGTAGAGGTCTTTCGCCACCAGAGATATCACCAGAGGTTTTCCGGTACGGTCTGACGTAGAGGTTTTTCCGTTGCCACTCGCCACTAGAGGCGTCACCAGAGGTTGTTGGTACTGTCTGACGTAGAGGTCTTCTGTTACCAATCATCACCAAAGGTTTTACTTTATTGCACGCCACTGGAGGCTTTTCCTTGTCACTCGCCACTGGAGGCAACGTCGATTGAGGTTCTACTTTCCGCACGCCACTGGAGGTTTTACTTTCTGCACTGCCAACGGAGGCACCGCCAACAGGGGCACTGCCAACCAAGGCTTTATTTTCTGCACGACCAATGGAGGCACCGCCAACAGGGGCACCGCCGACGGAGGTTCTATTTTCTGCGCTACCAATGGAGGCACCGCCAATAGGGCACCGCCGACGGAGGTTCTATTTTCTGCACTACCAATGGAGGCACTGCCAACAGGGGCACCGCCGACGGAGGTTCTACTTTCTACATCGCCAACAGGGGCACGCTAATGGAGGCATCGCCAACAGGGGCACCGCTGACAGAGGCTCTACTTTTTTCGCACCATCTCTAATAAGCCAGGAGCTCCCTTGAAGACTCGAAGACTCAAAAGAAAGAAAGACTTCTCATCCAAAATTCGGTGTTTCCTTGTCTTTGGACGAATCCCTTCGAACATGTTCTACGGGAATCTGCCTGATGGATATACGCCCAATTTGAACCCGTTGACTTCCAAACCGTTATATTTTTATCGTCCCATTACCGATTGTAAATCGAAACTTCAACCCGAACACTTCGCGAGAACATCGACGGCTCGGACGGGGCCGAAGCGCCCGTCCGGCCAAGGTAAACTCACCTAGGTGAGGTTGGGTGGCCACACCCGACCTCCCCTAGGAGAGATCGGGTCAGCCAACCCGATCTCTCCTAGGGGAGATCGGGTGGACCAACCCGATCTCTCCTAGGAGAGATCGGGTCGGCCAACCCGATCTCTCCTAGGAGAGATCGGGTCGGCCAACCCGATCTCTCCTAGGAGGGATGGGGTTGGCCAACCCCATCCCCCCTAGGAGGGGTTGGGTGCCCTCACCCAACCCCTACCCTTGGGGGTCGGATTTCTCCCCCCCCCCCAAGGGCCCCTGCGCCATTTTCGGACACCCACACCCGGTTCACGTCGCCTACCTTCTCCGTATCCTAAGGCCTTAATTGTGCGCTTAAAGGTTAATTAATTGTGTTTAAAGGTTAACGATGTCATTAAGCCACCTTAATGACACCGTTGCCTATAAATACCCCACCTTCACAACTCATTTGATCATCTTGGCAATTTGGATTATTTTGCTCTGACATCTCTCTAGTTTATCTCTCTAAGAAGAATACTGACTTAGGCATCGGAGAGGGTTCACCAGGCACCACCCCCCCCCCCCTCCGTGTCTGGTACTGCCCCTTCTGCAGGGTAGAAGGAGAAGGAGAAAAAGGCCAAGAGAAGGAGAAGAAGTGAAGATCGAGTTCTCGGAGAAGGACAAGAGCCACATCGTCTTTCCACATGACGATGCTCTAGTTATTACTTTAGATATTGACAATTTTGATGTAAAGAGAATTTTGGTGGATGGGGGCAGCTCAGCTGACCTCCTAAGCTTGAGAGTGTTAGAGGAGATAGGGAAAACCAAAGCAGACATCAAACCGGTCAACTTCCCTCTAGTTGGCTTCTCAGGGGCAACAAGTTACCCCCTGGGAATGATAACCCTACCAGTAACCATGGGCCAAGGATGGACCCAACTGAAGGTAAATGTCAATTTCTTGGTGGTTGAAAGCCTGGGAGCCTACAATGGGATCCTAGGAAGGACAACCATAAACCCATATGAAATAGTGCCATCCACTGTTCACCAGAAGCTGAAGTACATCACGGAGAATGGAGTTGGAGAGGTCCTGGGTGATCAACGCACCGCAAGGCAGTGCTACGTCAACTCAATGAGACGTGGATCACACGGGACAGACACAGTGGCTGTAGTCATGGTAGGAGCCAATCAAGACAGAAGAAGGAGGGGAAGGAGACAAAGGCAAGGAAGGAGGAGGAGTGGAGTGACACTCCGTTTGAGCAGGCAGTTTTTTCAAACAATGCCTACAAGGAGACACAGGAGCAAGGCTGTGAAGATGACATCCATACCTTGGCAGCCAGACACCATAATAGGGAACAGAACAAGGAACTCCATCCTAAGAGGCTTCCGCTACATAGATGATATCAAGCAAATGCCGCAGGAGTCTATATCAAGCTATTTCCAGAGATTCTTCAAGTATGGTGTCAACATGGACATCACAAGGGGAGAAGCAGTCAGAGCATTCATTAGAAACATGCATCCAAACTCATTCAGGGCATATGGAGGGCTCTATGAGATGGTCATGACGAGCACAATGAGAGAGCTCAAGGATAAGCTGGACAGGGCATTTGCACAGGAAGCGGAGCAGTTGGATGAAATTCCGGGGAAAGGAAGAGACACTGACATATTGGGAGGATGTGTCAATTTCACATTCACACCCCTCACAATCAGCGTAGAAGAAATTTTCCACAAACACCTGAAGGAAGAGCTACCAACATGCAGGGAGGAAGGCAAGGCCTTCCTAGGAAGAGATGCACAGGGTTGGTGTGAGTACCATGGGACCTGGGGGCATCAAACCAACAACTGCATGGTGTTGAAGGTGGAAGTGGAAGAAATGATTTACAATGGAGGCTTCAAGGAATACGTGGCAACAGACACAGTGACCACCCCATATCCTTAGTTTCATATTTAGCATTTTGCATGTTTCAGCTTTACAAGCTTTTCAAAAAACAACTTTGGAGAAGGAGAACTCATGAAGTTACTCCAACTCTACAACTATCTTTGATTCCTACAAAGGATGTCTTGGTGCACCAAGGCATCCCAAGTGTACAAAAACATGAATGCTCCTAAGGGAGTAGAAGTTACTCAAAAGTATTTTCCAGTGAATGTAGTGGTATAATCACGAAGTTATCCTTACACAGATATGACTTCAAGTCAATAACAGGTTCGACGCCCCCAAGAGCGTATCTTGAGAGTAGTTCTTATACTACGTCATTCGACGCCCCCAAGAGCGTATCTTGAGAGTAGTTTTCATACTACGACATTCGACGCCCCCAAGAGCGTATCTTGAGAGTAGTGTTCATACTACGACCTTCGACGCCCCCAAGAGCGTATCTTGAGAGTAGTTATTACACTACGAATTCGACGCACCAAGAGCGTATCTTGAGAGTGGTTTCCAAAAACTACGAACTTCGACGCCCCCAGGAGCGTATCTTGAGAGTAGTGTTCATACTACGACCTTCGACGCCCCCAAGAGCGTATCTTGAGAGTAGTTATTACACTACGAATTCGACGCACCAAGAGCGTATCTTGAGAGTGGTTTCCAAAAACTACGAATTCGACGCCCCCAGGAGCGTATCTTGAGGTAGATTTGCAACCTACCAGATTCGACGCCCCCAAGAGCGTATCTTGAGGTAGAAAAAACACTACCAGTTCGACGCCCCCAAGAGCGTATCTTGAGGTAGATTTCAAACTACCAGTTCGACGCCCACCAGGAGCGTATCTTTGGTCTAACCTGAGCCCTCCGGGAGCCTATCCTGTGAAACGTTAAGTGCCGTCCGAGAGCCTGTCTCGTGAACAGGTTTCAACACCAATCAGGAACGTATCTTTGGACTAACATGAGCCCTCCGGGAGCCTATCCTGTGAAAAGTTAAGTGTCATCCGAGAGCCTGTCTCGTGAACAGTTTTCGACGCCCACCAAGAGCGTATCTTTGGTCTAACAGTACAACGTATACCGTGTAAGGGGTATCAGAAGAGATCATCACACCATGCTCAGAAAGATACCATGAGAAAGAAATTTCTAAGTAAAGTAATGTGAAGAACAAGTAATGTTTTTTCTTTATGAAATGGCAGGTATGACATGAAGGAAAGCACGAAAGAAAGACAAGTAAAGGAAACAAACCAAGAAAAGAGCTCATAACCAAAGGGATATATACAAAAGCATGAGAAGCACTAGTGTAAAGGCAAGCGAACCACGTAGTCAACAACACAATGCGGCAAAGGAAAGTAACAACAAACACCATCACAATCTCAAAAGACACTCAACCCATTAAAGGGGAGAAGGAGTATAGTTATATATACAAGGATAGCATGAGATAAACACATCAGTCAGAACCTTCAGGGGAGTCACCCTCACCCCCTGAAGCTGAACCACCGGCAGATAGAGATGATGAGGAGGAATCTGAGGTACCAATCTCCACTGGTGTAGCATCCACCTGGGCAGGGGCAGGCTCGTCTGCAACAGCAGCCTGACCCCTCAGAACAACCATGTAACCAGTGGCATATGGCCCGAAGTCACCAAGGTCACCAACTGGGAACTGAGGATCAATACGGAAAATGTGATCAACCAGATACTCACCGAACTGGTTCATCTCCTGAGTGAGACGCGCGCTATAATCGGCAGTGAAGGCAGAGGAGGCCTTGTACTCAGACACCGCGACAGTCCTCTCCTCCGCACGACACTTAGCCTCCAACTTCCGTAACTCCTCAGAATGGAGCGACGCTGCAACCTCAGCTTCCCGACGCAAACTGCCCACAGTGGTCTCAAGCAAGGACACCTGGTCCCGGAGCTCCTGCATCCTCAAATCAGATAATCGCGCCTTCTCAGCAGCAGTGGCGACCTCCGCCTTGAGAGAGACCTGGCTGTCCTCAAGGGTCTTCCTCTCGTCAGATAACTCGAGCACGAGCGAGGACATGTTCACCATGTCAGACATACCCTAACAATTCAAACAAGGGATGAGTAACCGAAAGATAGCCATTATGAAAGTAATAAGAGGAAAGCAAGGAACAACTCACAGGCGCATAACGAGAAAGTACCCCCTGAACAAAGCGCCGAGTCTCCCCAGGAGACTTGGGCGGAGCAACACGATCGCCAGGGGGGATGGCGCCGCGGAGTACGCGGACGCCAACCTCAGGAGTCCGCAAAGAGGAGGTGCTATCGAGGTGGAACTCCTTCAGACCAGCGAAAGGAGTCCACTCAGACCCAATAACATCTTCATCAGTAAGACGTGCGAAATCCTTCCGACTTAAAGTCGGAGGCCCACCTACACAAGCAAAGCAAGTCAAAGGAAAATATAAACATAGAAGGATCAGCAACAAGGTAGAGATCATACCTGAGGACCGTGCCCTCGGCTGGGGGCAGGGGAACCACCACCAGCAGGTCGCTTCCCTTTGTCAGCCAGGGAAGGCACCTCTTCGACCACCATCTCCTTATCACGAGATAGGGTCGGAGGACGAGCAGTAGGCGAAGCAGGATCTGCAGCTTTCTTTCTCTTAGCAGCCGAGGCCCCGGCCTCATAATGAGATCTCCGCGGCTTGGACTTGGAAGGTCCAGAATCTCTGCCAACGGAGACGACCCTCTCAGTCACCAAGAGGGAGCGCCCTAGCAATGTAAGAAAAGCAAGATAAGGAAAACACAGATTATACCATAAAGAAGCAAATAGGAGAAAGCATACCAGAGGCCCCAGCCTTCTTCCCAGGCAGGGGGGATTTCTTCAGAGCAGAACCAGAAGGAGCCTTCCTCTTGCTCAGATCAACAGGGGCTCCCTGCACGTTATAGGTTTTTCCATGAAACCAACCTACAAAGGAAGAGCAGAAGGTAAATAAAGATGGAAAGACCAAGTGACATACCGAACCCCCGGAGTCAGGAGTCAAACTGATCCCGGCCTCGTAAAGATCCGTCTCAGTCACTAAGGACACGGGGCAGTATGACCGAGTCCTGTTGCTCTCGTGAATGATCTTCATAGTCTCTAAATCAACTGAAGAGAACTCTCCGAAAGCAGGCCAACCATCGGACCGATCCTCATTCAAGACCGACCAAGTGACGTATCGATCCGTAATGAAGAAGTAATGCTTAGCCCAGTGACTGGCCGAATTGTCACTCCGGGCCACGAAACGGAGGGAGGTATCCCACTCGATCCCACTCAACCCGAAATCAGTAAATCGGGGATCCTTGAAGGTCGGATGGCGAGTTACGAAACTCGCAAACCCCACCTTCGTCTGGTACTGGAACCGGTAGAAGCATCGGAATAGAACGAGGGAGTACTTCCAGGAGTACCAATGGCACAATACCCGGAAGCCCACCCAGACACGAAGGGCACTGGGGGCAAGGTTCACAGGAGAAATCCTGAAGAACCTGCTCAACTCTATAAGCTCGTCACAGTAAGGCAACCTCAGCCCGAATCGGATCTGGGAGGGGTACACGGCGACCTTCCCTATAGGAGGCTCCGTCACCGTCTCGCGAGTATTCCCCAAGGAGGGGAGAAAAGGATACAGAGGCTCATCTAGGGGACAGATATCTCCTAGGGTAACATGCTCATTGTAATCGGACCTAGTGAGATGGTTCTCCGACAAGATAGCGAAACCTAAGGCAAAGGTAGCAGGAAATCCCAAAGTACGAATCAAATTTCGACTAACACCCCAACGAAGGTCACGACACTAAGCTAGCAATAGGAAAGGAAGTAATGCGACCAAAAAGGAAGAGAAAAGTAACTCACTCATCCTTCGGAGGATGCGACGCCTCTGTAGAGTCTGTGTGCGCGGACACCACCAGGAATATAGCACCTGCCACGACACGACAAATATCAAGACAAGAAAAATTTCCGAAGAACCGGAAATACTCCGACACCCGACCAACGACAACAATCAAAGATCCAAAGACACCCAGCAAAGATAGTCAACATGAGCCAAGGACACCACGACAACCAACTTGAATATTTTATCCGAGCCTAAGGTCGGGTTTTGGAAAAAATTACCGTTATACCCTCCAGCAAAGATTAACACACCAACGGCGGTACAACATCAAATTCAAGACCGGAATAGCTCGATCGGACAAGAAACCATATCCGGACGACCGGCAAACATTTTTCCCCAAATCCACAACTATCAACGGCTATCCACGGCAATCCCACATTCAATCAAATTTCGGCAATTAAATATCGGCAATCAAGCATCGGCAATCAAATATCAACGATTCAAAAATCAACGTTTTACGCGGTAACGGAAAGGAAAAGAGCGGACCTTTGGAAAACCCGACCCGATGTGATAAACGGGTCCGGAATTCAAATTTCGAAGTCGGTCGGAATCAGCCCCTCGCCGGAGCTTCAATCCCGTCGTCGCCGGAGTCGTTTCCAGCCGTCTCTCCGTCGCCGGAATCCGTCCCAGACCACGCCGGAGCTGCTTGGTCCCGCTATCGACGATCCTGGTCGGACCTGACGCTGCCACCGCCGGAGACGAGCTCGCCGTCGAAGGCTCCGGACGCCGCCGCTCGTCTGGTCGCCGTTCCCCACCGGCCAAGAACCTGCCGCGTCGCCGTCCGTCAGCCGCCGGGAATCAAGCCGCCGTCTCGAGATGCTGGTCCACCAGTTGCCTTCGTCCGCGCTGGTGACCACTTCCCGCCGGAGCTGCTGGCCGGATTTTTGCCCCTTGGTGAAAATTTCGGCCGGCCCTTACCTTGGGGGTGCTCTCCAATTTTTTCTTGCTCTCCAAGGGTGAGTGAAGAGGGAAGATGGTGGCTATGGTGACTCCTTGAGGTATTTTTCTAACTCTCCTCTATTTTGAAAAGATGATAGGGTTTTTTAAGGAGTTTTAATCACCACCCTCCATCTATCTTTAAATGAGATCTAAGGGCCAAGGAAAAACCATCTTTTTTATCCCTTTCAACTATGGCTAAGTATATCTCCATACTTAGAAAAACTATCAAGTTAGTTTTATTTTTGAGCATTCCATACTTAGGAAAATTTTTAGCCAAAATTAAATTTTTCCTCACTTAGATAGAATCCCGGCACGAATTTGAAGCATAAGTCACTTAGTTGCATTCGTATTGCATCCTTGTAAGAGTATGCATTTTTTTAAGTATACGCCGGTAGCAAAGATAGATATATTGCTCCCGCCTCAGACGGACGCATGCTTAGGCATACGTCCGTGCTACTCTAACGTTTACAACTCCTCTATCTCATAAGACAGGGGGCAGAGTCGAAGACACGCATCCATGGGTAAGATGGCACTCAGATGAAAGGTAGAAACCCCGGTTTCAAATTGCGCGTATCATACCATCCTGAAATAGAGTCAATCAAGGGTTAGGCCATTGGTTGACTCGGGGGCATGTGATGGATATACGTCCAATTTGAACCCGTTGACTTCCAAACCGTTATATTTTTATCGTCCCATTACCGATTGTAAATCGAAACTTCAACCCGAACACTTCGCGAGAACATCAACGGCTCGGACGGGGCCGAAGCGCCCGTCCGGCCAAGGTAAACTCACCTAGGTGAGGTTGGGTGGCCACACCCGACCTCCCCTAGGAGAGATCGGGTCAGCCAACCCGATCTCTCCTAGGGGAGATCGGGTGGACCAACCCGATCTCTCCTAGGAGAGATCGGGTCGGCCAACCCGATCTCTCCTAGGAGAGATCGGGTCGGCCAACCCGATCTCTCATAGGAGGGATGGGGTTGGCCAACCCCATCCCCCCCTAGGAGGGGTTGGGTGCCCTCACCCAACCCCTACCCTTGGGGGTCGGATTTCTCCCCCCCCCCCCAAGGGCCCCTGCGCCATTTTCGGACACCCACACCCGGTTCACGTCGCCTACCTTCTCCGTATCCTATGGCCTTGATTGTGCGCTTAAAGGTTAATTAATTGTGTTTAAAGGTTAACGATGTCATTAAGCCACCTTAATGACACCGTTGCCTATAAATACCCCACCTTCACAACTCATTTGATCATCTTGACAATTTGGATTATTTTGCTCTGACATCTCTCTAGTTTATCTCTCTAAGAAGAATACTGACTTAGGCATCGGAGAGGGTTCACCAGGCACCACCCCCCCCCCCCTCCGTGTCTGGTACTGCCCCTTCTGCAGGGTAGAAGGAGAGAAGAAGCAAAGGAAGGAAGGAAGGAAGGAAAGACATAGGCTAAGACAGGGCAACTCAGGAATACCGGATCACACATCCCCAGTAAGGAGTGAGATCAAAGCCGACCACCCGTTGACCTAGATCTCATAACCTAACACCGCCCAAAGAGGGGCAAACTGTAAACACCTAATTCTGGACCACGCGCGACTTGCATGACGTGTGGCGTACCTAAATGACGAAGTGTCTAAATTTGGAAGGTCGCGAAATTTCCAAAAATAGGACTGGCTTAAATTAGGATAGTTATTTGTATTTATTGCAGAAAATATTTGTTGAATATTTAGAGTATATTTTCTGAATATTTAGCATTTATTAGAGAATAATTCAACAATATTTGTTACTTAGTTTAGATTAGGGCTTTGTATTATAAATAGCTAGTTTGAGACATTGTAAAAAGGGGGACATCGAGCAAGAAGAAAAAACACACACAAAAAGATGAATAAATTTCTTTCCCTTTGATATTCAACACGTTGCAAAATTATTATTATTATTATTATTATTATAATTATAGTTATTATCATCCATGTCTTCATCTTCCCAAGATTGCTTACAGCAACCAGCACCACAGGAGTCTCCTTCCCTCGACTTGGTAACAGCAACCAACATCACCATCGTTGGATTCTGATCGGCATCTCGCCACAGCTTAGTCACTGACGCCTGACAAGCCCCGACCTCGCCAGCTGCTCTCCGTTCCATCGGTTGCGCCGACGGCAGCCCTTCACCACCCATCCTCTACCTCGCTCCTAGACGTTCCTCCCCGACTACACCCGGAATCGGAGTCATCACCGCCGTTGCGACCCTCTCCTCCACCGGTGATGAACCGCAACCGTTCCTCCGCCATGTGATTCGCCGGAATCTGTCCGATTTCTTCTGTAGGATTATTGCTGCACCGTCCCCGAGCTCCAACCTTGGACCAGCATCTGTCGTCGCCCGCCCAGAGCCCAGCTCGCCGGAGTCGTGCTGCCGAACCGGAGATTTGCCTGCCCTGTTCGCCATTGCCGGAGTGCCACCGAGTCGCCGTTGCCCTCGTCGTTGCCGCCGTTTTCGTGGACTTGTTGCTGCCTCTATTGTCCCAGCTTTTCTCGCAGGTGAGTACGGAGGTAGTAGTCTTCTTTCTCTGCACGTTTGTTTATTTATTTTTTACATTATATTATTATATTATTAAAGAGGAAAAGTCCTCTCTGCACTTCTGATGGTTTTTTTTTTCTTTTATTTTTTTTCTTTGTTTTTTTTATATATTATATTATTTTATATTAAATTATTATATTGAGTTCATTATATTAACTTATTATATTAGATTTATTGTTTTACGTTATTATATTATAGTTAGTCTGTGTAAATCAAGTTAGATTCGGCTATTTAAAATTTGATTCACTCAAATTTTGTTTACATAAATATGTTAATTTTGTTTTAACGTGATAATTACATTCAATAGTGTTTTTTTTAAGTATCATATAGAGAATAAAATTGGCAATTAAGTGAATCACTACAAGAAAATTGGCAATTTGTGACGACACTTTTTTAAGGGAATTAATTCCCTCACAAATTATAAGAAATTTTTTAGGGATTTATTATGTTTTAAGAGATTTTAAAGGGATTTTCAAGGAAGTTTTCAAGGAATTTTCTGGCCAAGGTTTTTGTTAGGAGTCATTCTTTTACAAATTTTTTGAATGTTGTACTTCTAAGGGATTTTCATAATTCCCTTATGTTGGATCACGATGGAACTCCGGTACGGATCTTGACGGCAATCCTAGCTCCTTTGCTCCACGCAATCCTGCAAGAGGGGATAGACCGGGCGGTGACCCAGAATACCTCTCCGATGCTTAAATGAGTCTCTCGTATGACTGGCAAGCAACAATCTCAAAAGTATATCAAACTCAACGTAATTGATCTGAGGTGACCTCCTGCCCTTTTATAGGCAAAGAGATGCCTCAGGTACCTGGCGAACCGTTGGGGGTGGTTAGCCCGTATCCCGCTTATCTCGTACACGATCTCGTGTATCTTTAGCCATGCCCCGCGTATCTCGGGCACGATCCGTGTATCTTAACCACGTTCCGTATATCTCGGCCACGCCCCGCATATCTTGGCTTTATCCTCTGGTAACGAGTCCCGACTCCCGTCGGGGACTCCAGATTTATCTCGTTGTGTCACCGCTCGGGGCCCCTCGTCATCGTGACAGGGCCAATCATTCTCAGGGATTCATCATCAGGGCCTTCTTAAAGGCTTCTCATCGGGAGCTTCTAGCTCCACTGTCGGGACCGACTTTGTCGGGACCCTGCTTCGTCGGGACTCCCTTCATCGGGACCCTTCTCCTAGGTCATCGTGACCTTTACTCTGGGCCTGGTGGGCCTGTTTGCCGTTTCCTCGCCGTTAAAGGGCCTGACGGCTATAATCGGACCCATCATTTGCCCCCAAGACATGAGGGACTTTTAGTTCGTCGTGTCTTCCAACTCCTGATTTTTCCAATACTAGAGTCGGGGATCTACTCCTTGGTTCAGTTACTTAAAGTTATCAGTTTTCTCCTCTACGTTTCCTCAGGGTTTTATGGATAACTGCTATATCCCAAGGGTCTCTTCGGTTTTCTAGTACATTAAATGCAGCAGATGATGGAGTGACGTTTTCGACCCACGTGCCTGATTTTTCGCGCCTGTCCTTTTCTGAAAAGTGCTTTTCAGGCCGTTTCATCATTACGCCCGTTGTCCTTCTGCACGTTTCATCTCGACGGTCCAGATTAAGACCTTTCGTATTTGACGACTCGGATCGAAGTGTCCTTTCCACTGTCTTCTTCGACTATAAAACCCTAGCCACAGTCACAATTTAACTTTTACCGTCTTCGAATTCTCAAAAGCTCTCTGCGATTCTTCTGCAATTCCCAGCTCTGTGCTTTCGAAGATCCTTGGAATCTTCTCCGATCATCTTTCCGGCGACACTTCGTTCATCTCTTTCAACCACTACTCCACCATGTCTGGTAAGGAAACACTCTCCGTTGCTTGTTCGCCTTTTCCTTTTTAATTTCTTCCAGAATCCCACTGTATTTTATTGCCCTGGTTGCTTTTCAGACAGCGGTTCCAGTTCCGAGGGGAGAAAACCTTTTAAATGGGTTAAAGGTCCTTTTGGTACCACATGTTTGCAAAAATTACACTGTTCATACCATTAGTATTTTTTCGTACCGAATTGGTACCATATGTTTCCAAACCTTACTGTTTTGGTACCTCCGTTAGGGTTCTGTCAAAAACAGCTGTTAAATGGCATGTGCCATGCACGTGACCAGCCCAAAACTTTCAATTTTGTTACAATTTAGTCCATCTAATACATCCCTAACTTTTATTTTGTTCAATTTAGTCCTAAAACTTCAAAACCAAACCATTTTCCCAAATTGACCTAGCCGGACCTAGCCATAGCTAGGTCCGACCCTGGGTCATGGTCGCCGGACCCAGGCAACCCCGACCCAGGGTCGGACCTAGCCCTAGGCTAGGTCCGACTAGGTCAATTGGGACCTAGCCCCAATTTAACTCAATTGGGGCTAGGTCCCAATTGACCTAGCCGGACCTAGCCTAGGGCTAGGTCCGACCCTGGGTCGGGTTCGCCTGGGTCCGGCGACCATGACCCAGGGTCGGACCTAGCCCATGGCTAGGTCCGGCTAGGTCAATTTGGGGAAATGGTTTGATTTTGAAGTTTTAGGACTAAATTGAACAAAATAAAAGTTAGGGATGTATTAGATGGACTATATTGTAACAAAATTGAAAGTTTTGGGCTGGTCACGTGCATGGCATATGCCATTTAACGGCCGTTTTTGACGGAACCCTAACGGAGGTACCAAAACAGTAAGGTTTGGAAACATATGGTACCAATTCGGTACGAAAAAATACTACTGGTATGAACAATGTAATTTTTGCAAACATGTGGTACCAAAAGGACCTTTAACCCCTTTTAAATTTGACTATGCTCTGAATGAAATTTCCACCACTGCTTACGATGCAGCTCTCCGAGAGGGTTGCATCACCCTCACCTGGGAACCTCGCTTCCCGTATGATCGACATCGTCCCTCGAGTGACCCTGAGGTTACTCGTCCCCAGAAAGGGGAGGTATTTGTCTCTACGGGACAAATATCAGCGAGGATCAGGTTCCCCTTCTGTGGTAACCTGGTCGAGTTGTGCCAACATTACCAAACACACCCCACTACCTTCTCTCCTCATGCCATCCGCATCTGGAACGCCTTTCAAGTCCTCTGTCTCCGACAGAAGTGGGTCTACAGCCTCCAACTCTTCAGGACCTTCTATGGGCTGAAATGCAACGAGGCGGGGGTTTGCGCCTTATACCCTCGGATGCCCAAGTGGAGTAAGCAGCAGCTTGCCCGGCACGGTTGGACCAGTGACACCTGGAAGGTGGTCAAGGGTCGGGGACTCTTGATCGATACAGGGTCTGACAACAGTAGCTGGAAGAGGAGCTACTTCTTCATCCAACATTCTTCTATCCCTTGGCCTCGGTGTGAGGTGGCAGCAGACCCTCCGCCTGCTTTCCACTCCTATGCTGATGAGGACTTCGAGACTCTTCAATTGATCCAGCTTTATCGTTGGGGGGAGTCTTACACTCCCCTTAATGCTAACTCTCTGGTGGAGCGGGACCTGGTGCATACTGGGGTCCGACTCCTCAGTATCGTCTCTGGGGGGCAGCTCTTCGACGGCCCTTCTAGCGTGGTCCCTTGGGTAAAATTTCTAACTTTTTCTTCGTTTATTGTTTGCAGCCAAGAAGGTGTCTGTGCTGACCGATTTCTTCCTTAAGCAGGGGGAGACCGATGCTGTCCGCCCCTCGCGGAAGAGGAAGTCTGCCAAGAAGGCTGCTGCTGCCAGGTCGGGGTCTCCTTCAACGGAGCAGCCCAAGCGGCCGCGGGTGGATCTGGACCAACTCTTCGAGGTCCAGAATGCTGAAGAAGGTAAACAACTCCGACTCGCTATTAAATCGTATAAAAGGATGGTTCCGTCGGACTTGATTTCCTCGACCAAGAAGGGCCGAATTGCTGATGTCAAAAAGATTCTTCGAGGCGAAACTCCCCGAGTTTTGAAGGCGGGCTATTATCACTACCGTGGGAAGGATCAATACGTCTCCCGACGTATCATTTGGTGTAAGAATCCCGATGAACTTCCTGACTACCTATCTGAAGCTCTTCATCCTCCAGGTGCAGGTCGCTCGGGAGCTTCCTCGGGTGCTGCAGCTTCTACAGATGCACCGCCTTCAGCGGGGGTGCCTCCCTCAGCTGGAGAGAAGGCACCATCTAGTGAACAGTTTCGCCAGGTGGAGACCCTGGACTCCTCCGAGGAGACCGGCGGGGTTGATCCCCCTCAGCAGCGTCGGAAGGCGGGGCAATCCCCCTTGAAACCAACCCCTCAGGGGCCGCTTCCCTCGTCTTCTCCATAGCAGCGGGAGCTCTCTCCCATCCATGACTTTTCTCCCTCTCCTGTCCGGGCTGAGACGGAGATGTGCCCCTCTCTTCCCAGTCCCATCTCTCCCATGGCTCTCGACGGGGACTTCTATAGGCCCTTCAACCCTTCACAGGCCGATGCCCCCTGGGCTCCGATCCAGACGCTCCAGGGAGTCCCGCTCACACAAGGGGAACAGGACCAAGAGCTGGCCCTGCATCTTCTGGCGGGTTCCATCCTGCCTTCTATGCGACATCCGATTCACCTCAATCGGACGCATATGGAGCGGGACGTCAGGGATATGGCTGTGCGCCGCATCGAGGTGAAACTTCACTTTTTCCTTATTGATCAATAAATCGAGTCTTTTGTCCTTCTAACACTTTTCCTTTTGACTGCAGGAGCCCGGGGATTACAACCGCCTCATCGGGTATGTCATTGCCTATGATGAGGCCCGGGAGCGGGACCGAGGAGTCCGCGAGCAGCTCCAGGCGGATCTCAAGGCCTCCCAGTCTTCGCGGGGGAAGCTGGCCAAAGAGCTGGCTGCCCTAAATGAGAAGATTCGGGGCCTTCAACAGCAGATCGCGGACTTCGAGGGGCTCCTGAGGCAAGAGCGGCAAGAGCGGGGGGCTCTCGTGGATCGGCTGACCCAGGAGAAGAAGGCCGCTGAGGACCAGCTGGTTCTCGAAAAGAAGGCTCGGGAGGAGCTGATCGCGGGGTTCCCGGCACGGCTGGCCGAAGCGGAGGCTAAGGGTCGGGAGGAGCTGATCGCGGGGTTCCCGGTACGGCTGGCCGAAGCGGAGGCCAAGGGTCGGGAGGACTATCGGAAGTCGGAGGGCTTCCAAGCTGACGCCCTGAAGTTCTTCGGCGCGGAGGTGGAGAACACTCTCTTCAACGCCGTTGAGGAGCTCCACCTGGAGTACGGGGACGCCATCAATTTCGACAAGTCTCCTTCCCTCGCTCCCTTTGCGAAGAAGTACTTCGCTCTTTCCGAGGAGAGTGATGGGGGGAGTACTCCGGCAGTTGTCGAAGATGCCTCTGAGCTTCCAAGTGCAGACGCCCCGATAGCCAATCCTCCCGAGGCCAATCCTGTGGACCCCTCTGCTGCTGCTGACAAGGACCAAGCTTGAATGTTTTTATCTTTCAGAGTCCTTGTATTTTCTTCTCTTGTGTCGTCGTCGGGCCTTCGAGCCCTTTATCAATATTAGACTCCTTTAGTTCCGATCTTTTTGTTGTCTTTCGTCTTTCCCGACTATTTGACAACTTGCACCACCTAAGGCGACTTAACCTCGAGTGCGTCACTTAAGACGACTTAGTTCTTGACAGTCGAAACTCCGATACTTACGAATTTCCCAGACGTCCTCCCGACGATTTAATAACTCGCACCACTTAAGGCGACTTAATATCGAATGCATCACTTAAGACGACTTTAATCGTTACTTAGGATAATCCTAAAGGTCGCTTACGAATTTCCCAGACGTCCTCCCGACGATTTAATAACTCGCACCACTTAAGGCGACTTAATATCGAATGCATCACTTAAGACGACTTTAATCATTACTTAGGATAATCCTAAAGGTCGCGCACCACTTAAGGTGACTTAATATTGCGCACCACTAAAGGCGACTTTCATCGTGCACCACTGAAGGCGACTTTCATCGTGCACCACTGAAGGCGACTTTTATCGTGCACCCCTGAAGGCGACTTTTGGATACTTAGAATAAACCTAAGTATTGTGCACCACTGAAGGCGACTTTCATCACGCACCATTGAAGGCGACTTTCATCGTGCACCACTGAAGGCGACTTTCATCGCGCACCACTGAAGGCGACTTTCATCGTGCACCACTGAAGGCGACTTTCATCGTGCACCACTGAAGGCGACTTTCATCGTGCACCACTGAAGGCGACTTTCATCGTGCACCACTGAAGGCGACTTTCATCGTGCACCACTGATGGCGACTTTCATCGTGCACCACTGAAGGCGACTTTCATCGTGCACCACTGAAGGCGACTTTTACACTTAGCATAAATCTAAGAACAACTCTTATTTTGGAAGCAACCTCTTTATTAATTGGCATAAGATAAGCTTACATCGAATTAAACGATAAACAGCATACACCACTTAAGGCGATTTTACATCGGGCACCACTTAAGGCGACTTTCTTTAAGCATGGTGTTTCTTCAAGTGTTCGCCACTGAAAGAATGCTTTAACGTTCTGCCATCGAGGTCTTCCAACTTGTATGCGTTCGGAGCTGGCATCCCCACGACCTTATAAGGTCCTTCCCATTTTGGTGACATCTTGTTGATTCGGTCCAAAAGGGTGAACTCGTTGCGACGCCAAACCAGCTCCCCGACGAAGAACTGTCGGGACTTTACTCGCCGATTATAGTACCTGGCCGTCGCTAAGCGCATTCGTGCTTGGACTTCGTCGGCTTCCCGCCTTTTCTCTTCGAGTAGGTCCAAGTCCAGGCGTCTCACTTCCTCGTTCGTCAGGGGCTCATAATATCTCGTCCGATGGGATGCCACAGCTACCTCCACAGGAGCGACAGCTTCCGTGCCATAAACAAGGCCAAACGGAGTCTCTCCTGTTGATCGTTTGGGTGTCGTTCTATCAGCCCAAAGTACGTTTTCTAGTTCGTTCAGCCATTTGCCCTTCAAGGCATAGACCCTCTTCTTCAGGCCATCCATCACGATTTTGTTGGCTGACTCCACCTGGCCATTAGTCTGAGCATGGCGTACGGAGGCGGTCCGATGTTCAACGTTCAGTTCTTCCAAATACTCCCTCACCTGAGAGCCGTTAAACGGTGGGCCATTGTCGCTGATCACCACCTTAGGAATCCCGTATCTGGACACGATGTGGGTTTGGAGGAACTTGACGATCTGGTTCCCCGTTGTTCTGGCCAATGCCTTCGCCTCTATCCATTTCGAAAAATAATCGATAGCTACAAGTAAATACTTACATTGTCCTTGTGTTTGTGGAAGAGGTCCCACCAAGTCGATGCCCCACTGCGCGAAGGGCCAAGCGCTCTTGATGGATGTCAAGTTGGCAGCCGGAGCCACAATACTCGGGGCGTACCTCTGGCACGCGTCGCATGATCGGACCAACGCCGTTGCTTCTTTGTTCATCGTGGGCCAATAGTAGCCTAAGTTCAACACCTTCCTCAAGATGGATCGGGCCCCTTCGTGGCAAGCCGCGATCCCCTCATGCATTTCCTTCAGGATTCGGTTGGTGTCGGGTTCTGCTACACACTTCAGGTACGGAGTCGAGAACCAGCCCTTCTTGTACAGCTGATTGTCCAGCATCACATAATTAGACGCGATACGACATATCCTGTCTGCTGCTACCTTATCCTCGGGGACTGCCCCCGTAGTCAGATACGCGACTATCGGGGTCATCCAAGTGGGCTCCTCCTCCGATTTCGCTTCAATGGTGCACACCTGCGTGGGGTCGATGTTTGACAAGATCACCTTCTCCAGGAAGTGCACCTTCCGATTTTCTTCTAAGGGTGCCCCCATGGCGAATTTGCTCAAGGCGTCTGCCTCTACGTTCTCCTCCCTTGGAATAGCCTCGATATCGAAGCTTTTGAAGCTCTCTCTCAGGGTTTGTACCTCTCGCAGATACTTCTTCATTATCGGGCTCTTTGCTTCGTATCGCCCTTGAACCTGGTTCACGATTAACGCCGCGTCGCACTTCACTCTTAAGTGATCGATTCCAGTGCCTTTTGCGATTTTTAGGCCCGTGATAAGAGCTTCATACTCCGCTTCATTGTTTGTGGCCTTGAATGTTAAAGCCAAGGCATATCGGAGTGGTTCACCTTCAACCGGTGGTATCAACAAGAAACCCGCTCCTGATCCGTCTGAACTCGCGGAGCCATCCGTGTACATCTCCCAGATATTTTCCTTGTTTGGCTGTTCTGATTGCTCTGCCCTCTCTGGTTGTTCTTCTGTCGGGACCTCCATGGTTGCCCCCTCTACAGGGCCCGGTTCTTCTAGATCGGGGGCTGTAGATTCTGCTATAAAGTCCGCCAATGCCTGGCCCTTGATTGCCGTTCTTGGAGCAAAGTGTATTCGAAACTCACTGAGCTCTACTGCCCATTTCACCAATCTCCCCGATGCATCGGGTCGGTTCAAAAAATGCTTCAAAGGCTGGTTCGTTAGCACAGTGATCTCGTGTGCGTGGAAATATGGCCTTAGCTTCCGAGCAGTAATTATCAACGCAAAGAGGTACTTCTCAACGGCGGGATAGTTCAATTCAGATTTGGCAAATGCCTTGCTTACATAATAGACGGGGACTTGATTACCCTCGACAACCTTCACTAACACAGAGCTAATAGCAAATTCAGAAACAACCAAATAAAGGAAGAGCGGCTCGCCTGGAACCGGTTTCGCCAGCGGCGGGAGTGTGCGAAGATGCTGCTTGAGTGCTTGGAACGCCTCTTCACATTTGGCGGTCCATTCGAATTTTTTGTTGGCCCTCAAGACTTCAAAAAACGGCATTGATCGGTCGCTGGCTTTGGACAAGAAGCGGTTCATTGCAGCTAGTCGGCCATTCAGTACTTGCACCTCCCGATGGTTTATCGGAGACTGCATCTCCTCGATTGCCCTCAGCTTCTCAGGGTTCACTTCAATTCCTCTTTGGCTCACCATGAAGCCCAAAAACTTCCCTGAGTGGACTCCGAAGGCGCATTTCGTCGGGTTTAAGCGAACTTGATGAAACCTCATCCGCTCAAACGCCATGGTAAGATTGTGCACGTGATCCTCGGCTTGTCGGGACTTTACCAGCATATCATCCACGTAAGCTTCCATGGTTTCTCCCAGCATATCCCCAAATAGCTTGTTCACCATCCGCTGGTAGGTTGCCCCGGCGTTGATCAACCCGAAAGGCATGACATCGTAGTGATAGATGTCGCTGTCTGCATAAAACGCAGTGTGGGGGGCGTCTTCTTTGGCCATCTTGATCTGGTTGTAGCTTGAATATGCATCCATGAAACTCAGCAGCTCATGTCCCGATGTGGCATCCACCAGCTGGTCAATCCTCGGGAGTGGATAGTAATCCTTTGGACAAGCCTTGTTCAGGTCGCGGAAGTCCACGCACATTCGCCACTTCCCGTTAGTCTTCTTCACCAGCACTGGGTTGGCAACCCAAGTCTGGAATCGGAGCTCCTTGATGAAACCAGCATCGAGCAACCTGCCCACCTCCTGCTGGATCGCGATCTTCTTATCCGTGCCCATCGGACGCCTCTTCTGCGTGATAGGCTTGATCGCGGGGTCTATTTTCAGCTCGTGTACGATCACGTCGGGGCTGATTCCTGGCATATCGCTGGGGGACCAGGCAAACAGCTCTTTGAACTCTTTCAGCAATTCCACCAGTTTTTGGGCTGTCTCCTCAGTTAGGGCAGACCCGATTTTCACCTTCCTCTGGGGTCCGTCGATCTCGACTTCTTTCAGATCTTCTACGGGGGCGGGACGCCCAAACTCTTCTCTGGGGTCTGTGTCTGTCTGGAGGACAGTCATAGCCTCTCGCCTCCTCCTCCGGGTGGCATTAACATAGCATTTTCGGGAGGCCACCTGGTCGCCCTTGACCTCCCCGACACCGTGGTCGGTCGGGAACTTCATCTTCTGGTGCACAGTCGAGGCAACCGCCATCAGGGGATTGATGGTGGTTCTCCCGATAATTGCGTTGTAGGTCCCCGCAGAATCAACCACGACAAATTCCACATTCCTCCTTTCTGACTTCCACCCACTACCAAACTCCACTGGTAAGGTGATTACTCCCAGCGGGTAGGAAGTTGAGCCAGAAAACCCAACCATCGGGAAGTTTGCTTCCTTCAGATCCTTCTTCGTCTTCCCCATGGCTTCCAGCGCGTCCATGAATAGAATGTCGGAGGAGCTCCCTCCGTCGATTAGGATTCTCTTCATCTCGAATCCATCTACATCCAGGGTTACCACCAGGGCATCGTCGTGCGGAGTCTCCACGCCAATGAGGTCCTCCGATGAGAAGGAGATCACCATCTCTTCCTTCAGGGTCCAAGATCGGGACCTTTTACCCAGCACCACCGCTGTAGGGATCCTGGAGGCGTAAACCTCTCGAGCAGATGAGGTATCTCCTCCAGCAGCAAATCCTCCATGAATCACGTTGATGACTCGTCTTTCTTTGCGAACACCAGATGACTCTGGATCAGTTCTCTTCTTCTTCGGGGACCGGTCGCGAGATCGGGAACGGGACCGCGATCGAGACCGAGAGCGGGACCTGCAGCGTTTGTCCCCGACGAACTCCTTGAGCTTTCCCTTCTGGATTAGCTTTTCAATCTCCTTTTTCAGCTCCCGACAATGATTGGTGTCGTGGCCATTTGCGCGGTGAAATCGACAATAGCGATCTGTGCGGGATCCGAGGAATTCTCCATCTTTCTTCGGGGGGTACCTGGAGATACCTTGTCATTCCATGACTGTCAGCACTTCCGCCATGGAGCAGTTGAGAGGAATGTCGAGCTCTTCCCGCTTATCCTTCCTTGAAGAACGTCTGTCGTCCCTCCGATCTGGACGACCTCGATTCTTGCCGCTGTCGGGTTTACCCTTGGGCTTACGATCGTCGAAAGGTTTACTCGACTGCTTCCCTTTATTTGACTTTGGGGGCTCCAGTTCTCCCGCAGCTATCTTGGACTCCTGGACATCAATCTGTCGCTTCACCCTCTTCTGCAAAGCCTCCATATTCCACACAGCTTTCTCAGCCACGCTGTACATCAAGTCGGAGCCATAGGGGGCTGTCAGGTTCCGAATAAAGGTGCGGATGGTCTCGCCCTCTGAGATTTCCTCGTCTATCTCTGCTACGCTGGCTGTGTACCGCTGGTAATAGTGTGCCAGCGACTCGTCGGGCCTCTGCACCACCTGGGTCAGAGACCTCACGCTCTTCAACAATCGCCTGCGGCCCTGATATTGTCGAATGAAGCGGTCGTGCATGTCCGCCCAGCAGGTAATGCAGCCTGGGGGAAGGCTGAAGAACCAGGTCAGGGCTCTTTCTCCGAGTGTGTTTGGGAACAGTGTACACACTATATCTTCATTCGGGGCTCTACCCAGACACGCCATAAGATGCTTCTGAACATGACGGACTGGATCTCCTTCGCCATCATATTCCTTAATCTCGGGGATACCCAGCCCAGGCGGGGCGAGGGTGTCTATTAGCCGGGGAACGAAGGGATGAGTGGATCGATCCCTCAGCTCCGACACCAGCGGCTTCTGTTCTCCCATACAGATGTTCACGATTTTTACCACCTGGTCGGGAGTAATGGGACCATTCAGGGGAATGGTCCTGTTCTGTACTGGTCCTGGCCCATCAACCACGAACTTTTCCGGCTGACCAGTTGCCCTACCTCTGTCCTGGCCTCGGGGCGGGGCTTCCTGCGCATTCTGACCCTCTGTTGGTAGGGTTGCTTCCTCCAGAGGGGGCATCTCCTCCTGCCTCCTCGCAGCCTCCCTTCGGTCCAAAAGAGCCTCGACAGCCGCTAAAAACATGGGCATGGCTTCGGCCACGGCCCTCGTCAAATCTGCAGCCGGGGGAGCCTCCTGCCCCCTGTTATCCTGGTGTTGAGGGGCAACGTCTTCGGGATGCGATCCATTGTGTCCTCCTGTCTGGGAGAGCTCAGCCGGGGGATGGTTCTGGTTTTCCCCTTGTTCTGGAACTGAATTCAGGTTCGTTGCAGTGGGGTGACGGGAACCACCAGATTGTCCTCTCTTGTTCTTGCCAGCCGCCATCGATCGAGTAGAAGGCATATCAGCTTTTTGTTTGGTTCCCACAGACGGCGCCAATGTTGGATCACGATGGAACTCCGGTACGGATCTTGACGGCAATCCTAGCTCCTTTGCTCCACGCAATCCTGCAAGAGGGGATAGACCGGGCGGTGACCCAGAATCCCTCTCCGATGCTTAAATGAGTCTCTCGTATGACTGGCAAGCAACAATCTCAAAAGTATATCAAACTCAACGTAAGTGATCTGAGGTGACCTCCTGCCCTTTTATAGGCAAAGAGATGCCTCAGGTACCTGGCGAACCGTTGGGGGTGGGTAGCCCGTATCCCGCTTATCTCGTACACGATCTCGTGTATCTTTAGCCATGCCCCGCGTATCTCGGCCACGATCCGTGTATCTTAACCACGTTCCGTATATATCGGCCACGCCCCGCATATCTTGGCTTTATCCTCTGGTAACTAGTCCCGACTCCCGTCGGGGACTCCAGAGTTATCTCGTTGTGTCACCGCTCGGGGCCCCTCGTCATCGTGACAGGGCCAATCATTCTCAGGGATTCATCATCAGGGCCTTCTTAAAGGCTTCTCATCGGGAGCTTCTAGCTCCACTGTCGGGACCGACTTTGTCGGGACCCTGCTTCGTCGGGACTCCCTTCATCGGGACCCTTCTCCTAGGTCATCGTGACCTTTACTCTGGGCCTGGTGGGCCTGTTTGCCGTTTCCTCGCCGTTAAAGGGCCTGACGGCTATAATCGGACCCATCACCTTACAAATAAGGTTATACGTCTCTCACAAACAATCACTCACAAACGACTAGGATTTCTTGTAGTGAATTGAGTACCAAAAGGGCGATGTTAAAAATCATATTTTTAATTCGTAATAGAACCCCCGAACTCGACTTTCTGATCGTAGACCGATTTTATACCTAGGTGTTTAATTCGTTATTCGCTTAGGTAATTTAGGATTCTAGTTAGCCTTAATTAACTAGTGGCGACTCAATTCAAAATCCACGTTTTCAAAACGTGTATAGCATTAGGTCAGATTTTAGGTCCGACAGCGCACACTTGAAGAAGTATCATGTTTGATATTAAGTCGCCGCGAATAGCGCAAGTTATCTATCAATCCGATGTAAGAAAAGCTTTGAATTATTAATAAAAGAAGTTGCTTCCGATCAAATTGTTTTTAGATTTATTCTAATTATTAGTACGACGTCCCGAAGGACGCGACAAAAGCCTTCTGAGGTACGATAAAAAGCCTTCCGAGGTACGAGAAAAGTCTTCCGAGGTACGATAAAAAAGCCTTCCGAGGTACGAGAAAAGCCTTACGAGGTACGAGTAAGTTGTCTTTATGGCGCGATAAAAAGCCTTTCGGGGTACGGACAAAAGCCCTACGGGGTACGAGTAAGTCGTCTTTATGATGCAACCAAAAGCCTAGGTACGAAAAGGCCCTAATGGGTCCGCGTAAGTCGTCTATATGATGCGGCCAAAAGCCTTAACGGGTACGAAAAAGCCTTAACAGGTCCGCGTAAGTCGTCTATATGATGCGGCCAAAAGCCTTAACGGGTACGAAAAAGCCTTAACAGGTCTGCGTAAGTCGTCTATATGATGCGGCCAAAAGCCTTAAAGGGTACGAAAAAGCCTTAACAGGTCCGCGTAAGTCGTCTATATGATGCGGCAAAAAAGCCTTAAAGGGTACGATTAAGCCGTCTGGTAGGACACGATAAAAGCCCTTAAGGGGTGCGATTAAAGTCGTCTGATTTGGCGCGGTAAAAACCCTAAGTGGTGAAGTCCCGATTGGATGAGAAACCTTAAGTGGTGAAGTCCCGATTGGATGAGAAACCTTAAGTGGTGAAGTCTCGATTGGGCGAGAAACCTTAAGTGGTGAAGTCCCGATCGGGCGAGAAACCTTAAGTGGTCAAGTCCCGTATAGACGAGAAACCTTAAGTGGTGAAGTCCCGAGTGGACGAGAAACCTTAAGTGGTGAAGTCCCGAGTAGACGAGAAACCTTAAATGGTGAAGTCCCGAATAGACAAGAAACCTTAAGTGGTGAAGTCTCGAGTAAAGCATCGGAAGGATGTACGAAGTCGCTTTAAATAGTGCAAACGATTATCAGGACCAAAACAGATGAAAGAAAACTGCTTATATAAAGGCTCGAAGGCCTAAAGGTTCCGATACAAAAGATAAAGGAGGAAAAATTACAAAGACTAAAGATATAGAGCATTTAAGCTTGGTCCTTATTGGCGGCATCAACGGGAGCTGGGTCCAAGAAGTTGGTGGCAGAAGGCTCCACAGGGTCAGCCGTTGGAGGATTGGCTATCAGGGTCATGGGATCGAGGAGTTTCCGATGAAGAAGTAGCTCCTCTTCACTCTGAACTTGTGGTATGCATTTCCGGCCTTGAGCATCGGCTTCTCTGATGGAAATGATACATCCTTCCCGGAGAGCTGCATCATAAGCAGTGCTGAAAATTTCGTTCAGAACATAGTCGAAGTTGAAAGGCTTCCTTCCCTCGAAACCAGATCCACTGTCTGAAATCAGCCATTGAAAGGGATGTTAGGTTTTTTCGGAAAATTACAATCAAACTAAGTAAAGATGAAGGCGAACAATAGAGAAGAAAACCTTACCAGACATTGTAAAGTCTTGGATCACTTGAAGAGCAAAAGAAACGGGGAGAAGAAGTTTCGAGTTCGAAAATGGCTGAACTTCCAGAAATTGAGACGGTGAAGGAGAATAGTGCCAGGGTTTTAGCTTTTATAAGCAAAAGGACAAACTGAACGGACTCAATCTAGACCGTTGAAGACGAAACGATTTAATCTTGATCGTCGAAATTATGGGGACTGTACGGAAGAGACGTTGGTGACGTAATGAGTGCTTTTTCAGAAAGTAGCAGTCACGCTGGTGTGAGCGTCGTTTCATAATCCCCAGCATTTAATGCTGCAGTAACCGAGGAGTCTCCTCGGATTTGGCAACTGCCCAGAGAGTCTAGTGGGCCCAAGATAATTATGAGTGAGAAACTCTGCCATACGACAATCACGCGCAAGGCAAAAGCCTCCGATTGAGGTATCAAGAGGCCTGAAGGCAAGAGCCTCCGATGACAATATCAGGGGGTATGAAAGAAAAAGCCTCCGACAGCGAGGTCAGAAGACCTGGAATTGGAAGACACGACAGACTAAAAGTCCCCCATGTCTTGGGGGCAAATGATGGGTTCCGATGTCATCGTCAACCCCGTTAACAGCCAATGGACGGCGAGTAGGTCCAGTGGGCCTCGTGACAAGCCTGAAAGGCTCAGAGGCCCAGTACGAAGGGTCCCGACTTCGGCGGTCCCGATACATGAGCTGAACGCTCCCGACGAGAAGCCTCTGAGTAGGCCCCGATACGCCTTAGTAAAGGCCCCGATAATAAAGCCCCGCGGAGGCTGGACCTGTCTCGTGAGACAAAGGGTCCTGGATGGTGACTTAGAATGAAGACAACTTTGGAGTCCCCGACAGAAGTTGGGACTTGTGATCAGAGGATAAGACCGAGAAACCCGCCTACTAGATAGAGTAGTGGGAAGACGGTTAAAGATATAGATAAACTCCCCCGAGATACGCAGGGCGTGCCCGAGATACTCGGAGAGTGGGCAAGATACGCGGAGCGCGAGGCGAGATATATGGAATCCTGAACGAGATATACGGAATCGTAGCGAGATATGCAGAATCATGGGCAAAACGGCCAATCACGGTCACAGGTAACTGAGTAACTTCTCCTCCTATATAAAGGAGGAAGTTACCTCAGAAAACATCTATCTAATACGCACTTAGATTACTGCTGCCACCCCATTGATCATATACTCATTTAAGCATCGGAGAGGGATTCTGGGTCACCACCCAGGTCATCCCCTTTTGCAGGATTACGCGGAGCCCAGGAGTCCAAGCTTTCCGTCAAGGACGTAACGGAGCTTCGCCCGTGATCCAACACTACCATTGTCTTTTATCGTTCGTTTGAGATTCTAAAATTTTGGTTATTTCGAGATTCAGATTAATTGAATATAGTATTTTCCGTTCGATTTGAAATGTGATATACTTGTCAAAATTAATCGACCCGGTTAAGAGGGATCGACCCGAAACGATCGGCCAGGTAAAAGTGGTCGAATAAAATGAAACGATTCACGTACCCCATCATCTCAGTCGGGACAACTGAACTGAACATACACATCGATTGCGTAGCTAGATCGAAAGATTTAGTATTTCTTAATTATTAAGTACTCCATTGAATGAAATAATCTCTAATGATGATCATGTGCGAAACCGATTGGATTAAATTGAATTAAATTCATTATGAAACGAATCACCCTAAGATCAAAACTACGGTGAATAAGCGCTACGCGCAAGTGGACCTCGAAAGACGGAACACATAGTTTCAGTATATGAGTTTAATAATGAAGTGTTTGAATGATTAGGTGCTGAATTTTTCGTTTGCATTCCTTCGGAAACAACTTATTGATAACATTTACATCGAAATAGGCTTCGAAACTACCACGACCTTGTAAAAGTATCAGGTTACACTTAGGGTGAAAACCCAAAGATGCTCAGTTCGGAGATGCGATAAATCTCTTAGATAAGTTTGCAAACGAAGAAGGATGAAGTCGGTTAAACGATTTTCCATCCAAACGCCTTGAACGATAAGTCAGGCTAGCCATTAAAATCAATTTAAACACACTTCAAGAAGCACAGTTCAAGAACATAATGTTAGAGTCACTCTATCAGGTGTTCCCTAAGGGACGAAAAAGATGACTCATATGTATGTAAACTATGTTCCAATAAAATCGGTATGACACGTCACCATAAAAACTAAAGAATGATAATGAGTTAAGTCATGTCATCTTGCGACATTAAAATGCGCCTTAAACACGCATTTAGGACAAGAGCATGATTACTACTCTTAGAAAATGCCTGTTTAAAGCTTTTGAAAATGGTGTCGTGATCGAACATGAAGACATTACATCTCTTGAGGGCGAATATTCCAAATGCATGAACAGTTCAAATCTGAGTAGTCATGATCAAAACTGAGCAGGATAACACTGACAATCAGATCCCTCTTAATTCGAGTGGGGAAGATTTGAACCGGCATCTGAAGTGAATGACATGGTAAATGATAATGGAAACAATTTCATAAAAAATCCAGTGGGATGAATAAACAGCTACCACATGTAATCACTGTTGCCGTTTGGATGAATTAATTTGAACCTGATTATCGTAATACTAAACCAAATTGCCACAACTGCCTATACTACCCATTGTTCCCAGTGGGAGTGATCCGATAAACTTGGTTAGAAATCCTAACGATCCAGGAAATCATATTGGAAGTAAAATTCCGAGACCGAGAAGTTGTCCAAGGAATGTTGTTGGTTATGGTTCATGTCTAGAATGTTGCGTAATTGAATATAAGCATGAATTGCAAATTAGCCCCTAATGATTAAACTTATTTTAAAATCGAGAACCAGTCGCCAAATATGTATGATTGATGTGGAAGTTTCCTTTTTTGCACGTATGCTAGAATGTTGAGGATGTAGCCGCATTTGATAATTTACTTGAAAGTAGAATTATATATGCAAGCATGAGTTCCTCGGAACATTAGACGCATGACGCGTAAGCATAAGTGTGGTTTATGTGATTAATGTTACTGTCGTATGATAATTTACATGGATGGTAGAATTAAGTATGCATGAGTGAATTCATCAGAATGTTTTTCCAAAATAAAAAGGGCCTTGGGAAAGCCAAGATCAGGTATGCTTGTTTTAAAATCCACGTTCTGGTAATTTGCGATTAAAACCGTTTTAAAAGACTGATATATTGGATGGAAGACGACGATAATGTGAACTCTTTCACAGCCATCTTCCATTGGTTTATTGGTGGTCGGTTGGTTTAGATGACTGGGGAATCATTATTTGTCGGAGTCCATCTTAATAGATATCGGATGTATGAAATTCTTTCTCAAAATGTTATTGTCTCCCTGATTTTGTGTGATTATCAATGTGTTAGTTTTCCTGGCTTAACTGATTCAGTTCTACGAAACTCGCATCATGGACGACATGGATTATGATGCATGGAGAGATAATGTTATGGAGCTCTTGATCGCTGCGAATCTTGACGATCAAGTCAATTCGAAAGCGAAAAGGATAAGCCTGGACGAATATGAAAGCTCGCATGAGAGCAACAACGAGAAAATGTTGAGGAAGGATCATAATGCACGAGAATTAATTCTCTCGCAACTGTCAATTGAAGTAGAAAGAGAGTTTATACAACTCAGCGCATTGCATCTTTGGTGTGCCATATACCTTCGCTTCAGTAAGGGTAAGGCCGTTGAAGCACGAGCCTTAATGGCCGAATACTACAGTATTCTATGCAGTGATGACGGTGTAATATCCTTTCGTGATCCCGCTGACGAGTTAGACGTATGGACAAGGGCTCATAAAGTAATGAGGATGTTTCCTCTTTTATGTTTGTTGACGAAAAAGGGCTCACGCGTCTGATCACATCGATAAAGAATACAATAGACCTATTCGAAGCATATCATAAATAAGGAAACTTTTCGAAAGAACCCAAGGCATGAGATGAATGATTCATTGGTATGCTGAAATGCTTCGCAACCCCCGCCAACAAAAGGTCTAAACAATGATTCGGTGCGATAACCACCATGATATCAGTACCTTCATGGTCCAACTCGGTTAAGACAACCTGTCCATCACTCTTCTTCGTGATTGCTTCAAGTTTGAGATATGAGACCCGAGTATTGTTTATGTTGGTTTTCCTATTGTTATTATTTTATTTTTTTTTTTAATTCTGGTTATTATTGTTTCAGATTCATTAAATAAAGTAGTTACCGTTCGATTCGAAATGAGTTCTGCTTATCAAGATTAATCGACTCGGCTAGAAACGAGATCGATCTGAAATGTAAGTAAACCGAAGCAATAAGGCTATTGGAAATAGCCGAATCAAACAACTCCATAAATTTTCTCCTACATCCAATTCTTTGAGTAAAATCATAATGCCATTAAAATCCATTGATTGCGTAATTCTTAGAATGAACCGGTTATAAATCTTACTTTATTATTAGTACTCAATTAAATGAAATAATTAGTAATAATAATCTTGTGTGAAACCGATTGGATTAAATTGAATTAAATTAAGAAATGAACGATTTCACCTAGGGTTAAAACTATAGCACTACGCGCAAGTGGACCTCGAAAGACGGAACACATCGTTTCAAAATACGAGTATAATAATGAAGTGTTTATTTGATGAAGTGTTGAATTTTCGTTTGCATTTCTTTGGAAATAACTTATTGATAAAGTTTACATCGGAAAGAAGTATGCTTCATAAGCTACCACGACCTTGTAAAAGTATCAGCTAATGCATAGGGTGAAATCCCAAAATGCTTAGTTCGGAGATGGGATGAAATCTCTGAGATAAGTTCGCAATCGAGGAAATATGAAGTCGGTTAAAAGATTTTCCTTACATACGCCTTGAACGATAAGTCAGGCTAGCATTCAAATCAAGTGAAACACACTTCAAGAAGCATAGTTCAAGAACATAATATTAGAGTCAATATATCGGGCATTCCATATGGTATGAAGAAGATGACTCACATGTGTGTAAACTGTGTTCCAATGAAATCGGTAAAACACGTCACCATAAAAGCTAAGGAATGATAATGAGTTAAAATCATATCATCATGCAACATTAAATTGCGCACTAAACAGGTATTTAGGACAAGAGTACGTTACCTACTCTTAGAAGATACCTGTTTAAATCTTTTAAAAATGGTGTCGTGGTCGAAAATGAGACATTACATGTCAGTTTCAAACTGATGTAGTCCCTGAAAAGCGCGAGGTCCCTGGCTGAGGTGGTGCAGAGGCCCGATGAGTCGCTGGCGCATTATTACCAGAGGTACACTGCCAGTGTGGCCGAGATTGATGAGGAAATGTCGGAGGGAGAGACCATCCGCACCTTCATTCGGAACCTGACAGCACCATATGGTTCCGACCTGATGCACAGCGTGGCTGAGAAGGCTGTGTGGAACATGGAGGCACTGCAGAAGAGGGTGAAGTAGAAAATCGACGTACAGGAGTCGAAGATAGCTGCGGGAGAGCTCGACCCTCCAAAATCGAACAAGAGGAAGCAGTCGTTCAAGCCCTCGGACGATCGCAGGAGGAAAGATAAACCCGAAAGCAGTCGGGGTCGAGGCCGCCCTGATCGGAGGGAAGACAAGCGTCCCTCGAAGTCGGACAAGTGGGAGGACCGTTACACTCCTCTCATTCGCTCCATGGGTGCTGTGTTGGCGGTGATGGACCGGCAGGGTATCGCCAGGTATCCCCCGAAGAAGGATGGAGAGTTCATGGGAGCTCGCACCAATCGTTGTTGTCGTTTCCATCGCGCCAGCGGTCACGACACTAACCGCTGTCGGGAGTTGAAGAAGGAGATTGAGAAGCTGATCCAGAGGGGGAAGCTCAAGGAATTTGTTGCTGGGCAACAGGGCCGATCCCGTTCCCGATCCCGCGATCGGTCCCCGAAGAAGAAGAAGCCCGAGTCTTCCAATGCTCGCAAGGAGAAGCGGGGAACCATTAATGTGATCCATGGAGGATTTGCTGCAGGAGGTGATACCACGGCATCTCGAGAGGTCTATGCTTCTCGAATTCCTATCGCTGTGGTGCTGGGCAAGTGGGCCCGATCTTGGACTCCGAAGGAAGAAATGGTGATTCCCTTCTCGGCGGAGGACCTGATAGGATTGGAGACCCCGCACGATGATGCTTTGGTCGTGACCCTGAACGTGGATGGGTACGAGATGAAGCGAATCTTAATTGATGGAGGAAGCTCTTCCGATATTTTAGTCATGGATGCACTGGAGGCCATGGGAAAAACCAAAAAGGATCTGAAGCATGCGGACATCCCGATGGTCGGATTTTCCGGCTCTACCTCTTACCCGGTGGAGATGATTACCTTACCTGTCGAGTTAGGTAGTGGTTGGAAGTCGGAGAAGAGGAACGTGGAGTTCGTGGTGGTCGAGTCTGCGGGGACTTAAAACGCAATTATCGGGAGGACCACCATCAACCCGATGGGGGCAATTGCCTCAACTGTCCATCAGAAGATGAAATTTCCGACCGACCACGGAGTCGGGGAGGTCCAGGGCGATCAGGTGGCCTCCAGGAAGTGCTATGTCAATGCCACTCGAAGGAGGAATCGGGAGGCTATGACTATTTTCAGACTGATGCTGATCCCTGAGAGGAGTTTGGGCGTCCCGCCCCGATGGAGGATTTGAAGGAGGTCGAGATTGATGGACCTCAGAGGAAGGTGAAAATCGGGTCCGCCCTGTCTGAGGAGACGGCCCAAGAACTGATCGATTTGTTGAAGGAGTTCAAGGAGCTGTTTGCCTGGTCCCGAGTGACATGTCAGGAATCAGCGCCGATGTGATTACTCACGAGCTGAAGATTGACCCCGCGATCAAGCCGATTACATTGAGAAGGCGCCCGATGGGTGCCGACAAGAAGATCGCGATCCAGCAAGAGGTGGGCAGGTTGCTCGATGCTGGATTTATTAAGGAGCTCCGATTCAAGACCTGGGTCGCCAACCCAGTCCTGGTGAAGTAGAGCAATGGCAAGTGGCGGATGTGTGTTGACTTCCGTGACCTGAACAAAGCATGCCCGAAGGATTCCTATCCGCTCCCGAGGATCGACCAGCTGGTGGATGCTACATCGGGACATGAGTTGCTGAGCTTTATGGATGACTACTCCGGCTACAATCAGATTAAAATGTCCAAGGAGGATGCCCCCCCACACCGCTTTTATGCTGATAGTGACATCTATCATTATGATGTTATGCCCTTTGGACTGATCAATGCAGGTGCAACTTATCAGAGGATGGTGAAAAAGTTGTTCGGGGATATGCTGGTGATGTCCCAACAGGCCGAGGATCATGTTCACAACTTGGCCACAGCGTTTGAGCGGATGAGGCTTCATCAAGTTCGCTTGAACCCGACCAAGTGTGCCTTCGGAGTGCACTCAGGGAAGTTTCTGGGCTTCATGGTGAGCCAGAGGGGAATCGAGGTGAACCCTGAGAAGCTGAAGGCGATCGAGGAGATGAAGTCCCCGACGAACCATTGGGAGGTGCAGGTGCTGAATGGCCGATTGGCCGCGATGAATCGCTTCCTGTCCAAGGCAAGTGACCGATCCATGCCGTACTTTGAAGTGCTGAGGGCCAACAAGAAGTTTGAGTGGACTGCCAAGTGCGAAGAGGGGTTCCAGGCACTCAAGCAGCACCTCCGCACCCTCCCGCCGTTGGCGAAGCCCATCCCGGGCGAGCCACTCTATCTGTATTTGGTTGTTTCTGAATTTGCTGTTAGCTCTGTCTTAGTGAAAGTCGTAGAGGGTACCCAAATCCCCTTCTATTATGTAAGCAAGGCACTCGCCAAGTCTGAAATGAATTATCCCGCCATTGAGAAGTATCTTTATGCGTTAATTGTTACTGCTCGGAAGCTGAGACCTTACTTCCATGCGCATGAGATTACTGTTTTAACGAATCATCCCTTGAAACATTTTTTGAACCGACCTGATGCGTCGGGGAGATTAGTGAAATGGGCAGTCGAGCTTAGTGAGTTCCGCATTCAATTTGCTCTGAGAACGGCTATTAAGGGCCAGGCGTTGGCGGATTTCATAGCAGAGTCTACAGCCCTCGATCTAGAAGATGCGGGCCCTGTAGAGGGGGCAACCATGGAAGTCCCGATAGCAGAGCAGTCAGAACAGCCCGATAACGAAGACATTTGGGAGATGTATACCGATGGCTCCTCAAATTTAGAAGGATCGGGAGAAGGGTTCGTACTGATACCTCCAGGAGGAGGCGAGCCCCTCCGATATGCCTTGGCCTTGCATTTAGGGCCACCAACAATCAAGCTGAGTATGAGACTCTCATCACCGGCCTCAAGATTTCCAAAGGAACGGGAGTTGGTCACTTAAAGGTGAAGTGTGACGCTAGCCTGATTGTGAACCAAGTCCAGGGGCGGTATGAAGCAAAGAGCCCGATGATGAAAAAGTACCTTCGTGAGGTTCAAAACTTGAAGGAGAGTTTCAAGAGCTTCGATATTGAGGCGATCCCGAGGGAGGATAATGTGGAAGTAGATGCCTTGAGCAAGTTCGTCTTGGGGGCACCCCTCGATGAAAGTCGGAAGGTGCACTTCTTGGAGAAGGTGATCCTGTCAACCACCGATCAATCAGAGGTATGTGCCATCGAGACCGGATCGGAGGAACCCACTTGGATGACCCCGATAGTCGCGTACCTGACTATGGGGGCAGTCCCAGATGATGAAGTAGCAGCCGGCAAATTACGCCGAATCGCGGTCAATTATGTGATGGTGGACAATCAGCTGTATAAAAAGGGGTATTTAACTCCTTACTTGAAATGTGTGGCTGAGTCCGACACAGATCGGATCCTTAGGGAGGTGCACGAAGGATACTCGGCTTGTCATGAAGGTGCCCGATCCGTCGTGAGGAAAGTGCTGAGCCTGGGCTATTACTGGCCCTTGATGAATAAGGAGGCAACGATGCTAGTCCGATCCTGTGACGCGTGCCAGAGTTACGCCCCGAATATCGCGGACCCAACTGCCGATCTGACGTCCATCAAGAGTGCTTGGCCCTTCGCGCAATGGGGAATCGATTTGGTGGGAACCCTTCTAGTTGCAAAAGGTCAGTGCCGATATTTGATTGTGGCTATTGATTATTTCTCGAAGTGGATAGAAGCTAAGGCATTGGCCAAGACAACGGGGAATCATATCTTCAAAGTCCTCCAGACCCATATCATATCCAGATATGGGATCCCTAAGGTATTGATCAGTGATAACGGCCCTCCGTTTAACGGGGCCCAGTGGAAGGAGTACCTGGAGGAACTGAAAATTGAGCATCAGACAGCCTCTGTCCATCATGCTCAGACCAATGGACAGGTGGAGTCGGCCAACAAGATCGTGATGGATGGCCTGAAGAAGAGGGTCCATGCCTTGATGGGCAAATGGCTGGACGAGCTGGAAAATGTGCTTTGGGCTGTTAGAACAACACCCAAACGATTGACTGGGGAGACTCCGTTTGGCCTTGTTTATGGCACGGAAGCAGTTGCTCCCGTTGAAATAGTTGTGGCATCCCATCGGACGAGGTATTATGAACCTCTGTCGAATGATGAAATGAGGCGTCTGGACTTGGACTTGGTCGAAGAGAAGAGATGGAATGCCGAGGAGGCCCAGGCTCGGATGCGCTTGGCAACGGCCCGATATTACAATCGGCGAGTCAAGTCTCGACAGTTCTTTGTCGGGGAACTGGTCTGGCGTCGGAACGAATTTACCCTTTTGGATCGGATCAACAAGATGTCACCAAAATGGGAAGGACCTTATAAGGTCGTGGGGATGCCAGCTCGAAATGCGTACAAGTTGGAAGACCTCGATGGCAATGTGTTGAAGCATTCTTTCAGTGGTGAACACTTGAAGAAATGTCATGTCTGATATTAGTCGCCTTTAGTGGTGCAAGTTGTTTATCGTTTTGATTTGATATAAACAGGTTTTGAGCCATCAATGAATAAAGAGGTTGCTTCCGATTAAATCGCCTTAAGTGGTGTAGCTAAATCGCCTTAAGTGGCGTGGTTTCGCCTTAAGTGGCGTGGTTTTGCCTTAAGTGGCGTGGTTCCGCCTTAAGTGGTGTGAATAAATCGCCTTAAGTGGTGTGGATAAATCGCCTTAAGTGGTGTGAATAAATCGCCTTAAATGGCGTGGTTAAATCGCCTTAAGTGGCGTGGTTAAATCGCCTTAAGTGGCGTGGTTAAATCGCCTTAAGTGGCAAGGTTAAATCGCCTTAAGTGGTTTGGGTAAAATGTCTTAAGTGACGTGTCGAATTACTCTAAGTGGTATGATCAAATCGCCTTAAGTGGCGTGGTAATTCACCTTAAGTGGTGCAATGATAATCGGAACCAAAATAGATTGATATTATAAAGGCCTGAAAGGTTCACGACAAAAGAAGGAAATTACAAGGATTCGAAAATAAAGCGTTAAGCTTGGTCCTTGGCAGCATCGAGGGGAGCAGAGTCCACGAGGTTCGTGGCAGAAGGCTCCGCGATCGGAGGATCGGATCCTGGAAGATTGGCCGCGGGAGGATCGGACCCTTGGAGGTTGATGGATATACGCCCAATTTGAACCCGTTGACTTCCGAATCGTTTCATTTTGATCACCCCGTTAATGATTGTAAATCGAAACTTCAACCCGAACACCTCGCGAAAACACCGACGGTCCGGACGAGGCCGAAATACTCGTCCGACCAAGTTAGACTCACCTAGGTGAGGTCGGGTGGCCACACCCGACCTCCCCTAAGGGGAGATCAGGTCAGCCAACCCGATCTCCCCTAGGGGAGATAGGGTTGGCCAACCCTATCTCCCCTAGGAGGGGTTGGGTGGCCACACCCAACCCCTACCCTTGGGGGTCGGATTTTTCTCCCCCCCAAGGGCCCCAGCACCATTTTTAGACTCCCATACTCGGTTTATTTTCGCCAACCTTTTCCGTACCTTAAGGTCTTAATTACGTGTTTAAAGGTTAATTAATTGTGTTTAAAGGTTAACGATGTCATTAAGCCACCTTAATGACACCGCTGCCTATAAATACAACTCTTCCACTACTCATTTGATCATCTTGGCAAGTTGTATAATTTTGCTCTGACATCTCTCTAAAACCGTACTGACTTAGGCATCGGAGAGGGTTCATCAGGCACCACCCCCCCCCCCCTCTGTGCCTGGTATAGCCCCTCTTGCAGGGCGAGAAGAGAAGAGAAGCGAAGGACAGAAGGACACAGGCTAGGACGACACAACCCGAGCGCACCGAATCCGCAACATCTCCAGTGAGGAACGAGACTTAAGTCGACCGCCCGTTGACCCTAGACTCGGAACCTAACACTTGGCGCCGTCCGTGGGCTTCGGACAGAAAGCCTGGCAATAACAAGAGCAATGACGAACAGCATGGTGTCTAGGCACCACCGCCCACCTGGGGGCAATAGGCGAGGGAGACAGCCTATACCTCCAGCAAGGCAGCCTGACCCAGGGAAACTGCCTGTGCACCCAGAGCCTCAAGTAACCCCACAGGCTCCCCAGCACAACAACCAGGAAGGAGGACCCTCACGCCCAGCTGGGGCTGAGTCCTCTACAGCCTCAACCCCTTTGGCAAGGAGGCCACAGAGAGAGAGGGAGCAACAGGGAGTGCCATCCCAATACAGGGCACCCGCTGATGGATATTACTATGAGGCGCAACCCCAAGGATATCCATATGGGATGCCGGTCCAAAGGAATGACAACCGCGCCCACACAACATACACAAGGCCGGCATACACACAGGGGGCGCATACAGTGATTCATGAAGAGGAACAGATCCCAACGGAAGAACGCCACTCGCACCCTCGAGCAGGGCAGCGAGAAGAGCAAAGAAGAAATTACCAAGAGCCACCCCCAGAGGGAAGGCAGCAATTCGTGCCTCCTAGGCAACAACAGAACGCCAGGGCTTACACCCCGCTGGGGGCGGACAGACAAGCAAGACCTCCAAGGAGGCAAGAATTCTATGAAGTACCCCAGCAGGGACACCAAGGATACACCTAAAGTCCGTACCAACACGGACAAGGGATCCCGGCAAGCCCAATCTATAACTACGGAGGCTATCAGAGAGATTACACTCCGACACCGGCGTTGATCACTCCGGAGGAGATAGAGGCAATGATAACAAGGAAAATGAATGAGTCAAAGAAACACGACTTATATTGTCTGAGTGATCAAACGAACCACCCCTTCACGAGGGAATTGGAGATGAACAAGGTGCCGGACTCCCTACATACAATCCAGATTGCAAAGTACAATGGCAAGGGAGACCCTTTGGAGCATATTCAACAGCATGAAGCCTCCCTATTTGGGAGAACTACTGATGAAAGATACAAGGCACTCCTATTTCCAAACACCCTATCCGGGGTGGCCTCACACTGGTTCTTTAGCCTACCCTCTGAGAGCATCCACTCATGGGAGCAGCTAAAGGCGAAATTTCTTCAGAGATATCTAGGAGAAAGGAAGCTCCTCAAAGGAACAGGCTCCATCGATGACGTGAAGCAAGAAAATGATGAATCTTTGGCCAATTACTACACTAGGTTTAACCAAAACATAGCAGACATCCAGGGCGACATCACTGAGGGTGAGATAATACGAGCCTTCATTAGAAACCTAGGCCGCTTCGGGTCCACGCTGGCAGAAAAGATGGCCAAGAAACCAGCAAGCACCTTAGAGGAGCTAGCAGGGAGAGTAAAAACCCATATAGACCTGGAGAGGCACATAGCAAGTAAGAAAGCCAAGATTCAAGCAGCTAAGGAAGACAATGCAAAGCCGAATAGAGGAAAGCCACCTCAAGCACCTCAACATATAAGACAGCAGGAATGGCGTCCGCCCCAGCAAAGAAATCAGATGGGCGAACCACTGAAGGCTAGGGAAATCAACATCATCAAGTTCATCCATTGAACGCCACCCCAGCAACTGTCCTAAAAGAGATGCGAAATCAGAAACTCTGGTCACCCCCTGCAAGGTGGAGAGCCCCAATGGTGGGGACACACAAGGACAGATGGTGTGATAACCATGAAGCATACGGGCATGACACGAACGAATGCTTCAGCCTAAAGCTAAGCATCAACAATGTCATCCAAAGGGGAGAACTAAAGCAGTTCGTGGATCATGGGGGCAACAGCATACAGTTAGGGCCATCATACAGGGACAAAGGCAAAAGCAAGGTAGACTACAATCCTCCACCCAATAAGAGGGGAACCATAAACATGATACACGGAGGAGTGGCATCAGGTGGCCCAACTGCTAATGCAAGGGAGGTTTACGCATCCAAACTGAGTTCAGTGCCAAGGTGGAGGAAAAGGCCACGAGAAGGAGAGGAGATGAAGATTGAATTCTCGGAGAAGGACAAAAGCCACATTATCTTCCCGCATGACGATGCATTAGTCATCACAATAGACATTGATAATTTCGATGTAAAGAGAATACTGGTAGATGGGGGCAGCTCGGCAGACCTTCTAAGCCTAAGGGTCCTAGAGGAAATAGGGAAAACAAAGGCAGACATCAAACCAGTCAACTTCCCTCTGGTTGGCTTCTCAGGGGCAACAAGTTACCCCCTGGGAATGATAACCCTGCCAGTGACCATGGGCCATGGATGGACACAGCTGAAGGTGAACATTAACTTCTTGGTGGTTGAAAGCCTGGGAGCCTACAACGGGATCCTAGGAAGAACAACCATAAATCCATATGAAATCGTGCCATCTACCGTACACCAGAAATTGAAGTACATCACTGAGAATGGAGTTGGAGAAGTCCTGGGTGACCAACGCACCGCAAGGCAGTGCTACGTAAACTCCATGAGACGTGGATCACACAGGACAGACACAGTGGCAATGGTCATGGTAGGGACCGACAAAGACAACAAGAAGGTGATGAGGAGAGAAAGGCAAAGAAAGATGAAGAACGGAGTTACACTCCGCCTGAGCAAGCAGTGTTTTCAAAGAATGGCTAAGAAGAGACACATGAGCAAGGCTGTAAAGGTAACAAGCATACCCTGGCAACCAGAAAGCGCATAAGGAAAAAGAACAAGGGACTCCATCATAAGAGGCTTCCGACACATTGATGACATCAAGCAAATGCCGAGGGAGCCAATGTCAAGCTACTTCGAAAGGTTCTCCAGTTATGGTGCTAACATGGACATCACAAGAAGGGAAGCCGTCAGAGCCTTCACTAGAAACATGCATCCAAACTCATTTGAAGCGTATGGAGGCCTTTATGAGATGGTCATGACAAGCACGATGAGAGAGCTCAAGGAAAAGCTAGACAAGGCATTTGCAAAGGAGATGGAGCAGCCGGAGGAAGTCCCGGAGAAAGAAAGAGAGACTGATGCACTGGAAGGAGGTGTAAATTTCAAATTCACACCCCTTACAGTGAGCATAGAGGAACTTTTTCAGAAGTACCTCAAGGAAGAGCTACCCACATGCAGAGAAGAGGGCAAGGCCTTTCTAGGAAGAGATGCACAGGGATGGTGTGAGTACCATGGGACCTGGGGGCATCAAACTAACAACTGCATGGTGCTAAAGATAGAAGTGGAGGAGATGATTTACAATGGAGACCTAAAGGAGTACGTGGCAACAGAAAAACTGACCACCCCATATCCTTAGTTTCATATTTAGCACTTTGCATGTTCAAGCTTTCTAAGTTTTCCAAAAACAACTTTTGAGAAGGAGAACTCACGAAGTTACTCCAACTCTACAACTATCTTTGATTTCCTCCAAAGGGTGCCTTGATCCACCCAAGGCATCCCAGGTGTACATAAAGCCTTGAATGCTCCTAATGAAGTAGAAGTTACTCAAAAGTATTTTTTAGAGAAGGAGATGATATAATCATTGAGTTATCCTTACACAGATATGACGTCAAGTCAACAACACCTTCAACGCCACCAAGAGCGTATCTTGAGAGTAGTTCCAAAAACTACGAAACCTGTGCTCTCCGGGAGCCTATCCCGCGAACAGATTCGACGCCCCCAAGAGCGTATCTTGAGAGTAGTTTTTATACTACGACCTTCGACGCCCCCAAGAGCGTATCTTGAGAGTATTTTTTATACTACGACCTTCGACGCCCCCAAGAGCGTATCTTGAGAGTAGTTTCTATACTACGACCTTCGACACCCCCAAGAGCGTATCTTGAGAGTAGTTTCTATACTACGACCTTCGACGCACCAAGAGCGTATCTTGAGAGTGGTTTCCAAAAACTACGAATTTCGACACCCCCAAGAGCGTATCTTGAGAGTAGTTTCTAAAACTACGACCTTCGACGCCCCCAGGAGCGTATCTTGAGGTAGATTTGCAACTTACCAGATTCGACGCCCCCAAGAGCGTATCTTGAGGTAGAAAAAACACTACCAGATTCGACGCCCCCAAGAGCGTATCTTGAGGTAGATTTCAAACTACCAGTTCGACGCCCACCTAGAGCGTATCTTTGGTCTAACTACTGGTGCCCTTCGGGAGCGTATCTCGTGAACAGTTTCGACGCCCTCCGGGAGCGTATCTCGTGAACAGTTTCGACGCCCACCTAGAGCGTATCTTTGGTCTAACTACTGGTGCCCTCCGGGAGCGTATCTCGTGAACAGTATTAACCGCCTACCTAGAGCGTATCTTTGGTCTAACTACTGGTGACCTCCGGGAGCGTATCTCGTGAACAGTTTCAACGCCCACCTAGAGCGTATCTTTGGTCTAACTACTGGTGCCCTCCGGGAGCATATCTCGTGAACAGTTTCAACGCCCACCTAGAGCGTATCTTTGGTCTAACTACTGGTGCCCTCCGGGAGCGTATCTCGTGAACAGTATTAACCGCCTGCCTAGAGCGTATCTTTGGTCTAACTACTGGTGCCCTCCGGGAGCTTATCTCGTGAACAGTATTAACCGCCCACCTAGAGCGTATCTTTGGTCTAACTACTGGTTCCCTCTGGGAGCGTATCTCGCGAACAGTTTCGACGCCCACCAAGAGCGTATCTTTGGTCTAACTACTGGTGCCCCCCAGGGAGCGTATCTCGTGAACAGTATTCAACGCCCACCAAGAGCGTATCTTTGGTCTAGCAACACCATACATACCATTCAAAGGGTATCAGAAGATCATTACACCATACTAAGAAGGATCCCATGAGAAAGTAATTTAAAAGTAAAGTGCTATGAAGAACACATAATGTTTTTTCTTGATGAGATAGCAGGCATGGCATGAAGGAAAACACAAAAGAAGGATAAGTAAAGGAAATACACCAAGAGAAGAGTCCATAATCAAAAGAGTACGTACAAAAGCATACGAAGTACCCATGAAAAGGCAAGTGAATCACACAGCCAACGAAACAATACGACAAAGGAAAGCAACACGAAATCCCACAGCAACCCCAAAAGATACTCAACCCATCAAAGGGGAGAAAGAGTATGGTCGTATATACAAAGATAGTAAGATGTCAATACATCAACCAGAGCCCTCTGGGGAGTCACCCTGACCCCCTGAGGCCGAACTACCAGCAAAGATGGAGGAAGAGGAGGAAGAGTCCGAAGTGTCAATATCCACAGGCGTAGCATCCACCTGTGTAGGGGCAGGCTCGTCTGCAATAGCAGCCTGACCCCTAAGGACAGCCATGTAACCAGTAGCGTACGGTCCAAAATCACCAAGATCGCCAGCCGGAAACTGAGGATCAATGCGAAAAATATGACCAACGAGATACTCACCAAACTGGTTCATATCCTGAGTAAGCCGCACACTGTAGTCAGCAGTAAAGGCAGAGGAAGCCTTGTACTCAGACACTGCGACAGTCCTCTCCTCTGCCCGGCACCTTGCCTCTAATTTCCGCAACTCCTCAGAATGGAGTGAAGATGCGACCTCAGCCTCCCGGCGTAAGCTACCTACGGTAGTCTCAAGTAAGGACACTTGGTCCCTAAGCTCCTGCATCTTTAGATCGGATAGGCGGGCCTTCTCAGTGGCAGTGGCAAGCTCCGCCTTCAGGGACACCTGGCTGTCCACAAGAGCCTTCTTCTCGTCGGATAGCTTGAGCACAAGGGATGACATGTTCACCATGTCAGACATACCCTGAAAATTTAAACAAGAGATGAGTAACTGGAACAGCAACCACATGAAAGTAAAAAGGAGAAAGCGAGGAACCACTCACAGGCACATAACGGGATAGTACACCCTGAACGAAGCGCCGGGTTTCCCCTGGAGACTTAGGCTGAGCAGCACGATCACCAGGAGGGATGGCACCGCGAAGCACACGGATACCAACCTCCGGAGTGCGCAAGGAAGACCCGCTATCAAGGTGGAACTCCTTCAACCCAGCAAAAGGAGTCCACTCAGACCCAACGATATTCTCGTCAGTAAGGCGTGCGAAATCCTTCCGACTCAAAGCCGGAGGCCCACCTATACAAACAAAGTAAGATACAGAAAAATATAAACATAGAAGCGTCGATGACAAGGAGGAGATCGAACCTGACGACCGTGCCCACGGCTGGGGGGCAGGGGAACCATCACCAACAGGTCGCTTCCCTTTATCAGCTCGGGAAGGCACCTCTTCGACCACCATCTCTTTGTCACGAGACAGGGTCGGAGGACGAACAACAGGCGGAGAAGGATCTGCAGCTTTCTTCCTGTTGACAGCCGAGGCCCCGGCCTCAGAGTCGGACCTCTGCGACTTGGACTTAGAAGGTCCAGAACCCTTGCCTACGGAGACAACCCTCTCGGTCACCAGGGGAGAGTGCCCTAACAATGCAAGAAAAACAAGAATAAGAAAAACACAAGTATACCATAAAGAGGCAAAGAGAAGGAAGTATACCAGAGGCCCCAGCAGTTTTCCCAAGCATGGGAGACTTCTTCAGGGTGGAGCTAGATGGAGCCCTCCTCTTGCTCAGATCGACCGGTGCCGCCTGCACGTTATATGTTTTCCCGTGAAACCAACCTACAAGAAAAAAGCAGAAAGTAAATGCAGATGAGAAGACTAAGTAACATACCGAACCCCCGGAGTCAGGAGTCAAACTGATCCCTGCTTCATAAAGATCCGTCTCAGTCACTAAGGACACAGGACAATATGACTGGGTCCTGTTGCTCTCATAGATGGCCTTCATAGTCTCTAAATCCGCGGAAGAGAACTCCCCAAAGGCAGGCCAGCCGTCTGACCGATCCTCATTCAAGACTGACCAAGTAACATACCGATTCGTAATGAAGAAATAATGTTTGGCCCAGTGGCTCGCTGAGTTATCGCTCCGGGCCACGAAGCGAAGAGAAGTATCCCACTCGACCCCACTCAACCCAAAGTCAGCAAATCGGGAATCTTTGAGGGATGGATGCCGAGTTACAAAACTCGCAAAGCCTACCTTCCTCTGATATTGGAATCGTTAGAAGCAGCGGAACAAAACCAGTGAGTACTTCCAGGAGTACCAGTGGCATAACACCCTGAAGCCCACCCAGACACGGATAGCACTAGGAGCGAGGTTCACAGGGGAAATCCTAAAGAACCTACTCAATTCTACAAGATCATCGCAATAAGGCAGCCGCAATCCAAATCGAATCTGGGAAGGGTAAACAACGACCTTCCCCCGGGGAGGCTCTGTCACCGTCCGGCGGGTATTCCCCAAGGAGGGGAGGAAGGGATATAGAGGCTCATCTAAGGGGCAGATATCACCTAAAGTAACGTGCTCGTTATAATCAGACCTAGTCAGGTGGTTCTCCGACAAAGCAGCGAGACCTAAGTCAAAGGTAGCAGGAAATCCCAAATTTCGAATCAAGTTTCGACTAACACCCCTGCTCAGATTGCGACACTAAGCTAATGACAAGAAAGGAAGTAATGCGACGAATAGAAGAGAAACTTACTCATCCTTCGAAGGATGTAACGCCTTTGCAGAGTCTGCGTGCGGGGACACCACCAAGAATACAGTACCTGCCACGGCATGACAGATGTCAAAACAGGAAAATTTTCGAAAAACCGGGAGTACCCCGGTACTCGACCAACAACAACAACCAAAGATTCGAAGACATCCGACAAAGGTAACGAACATGCGCCAAGGACACCACGACAACCGAATCGGACAATTTTGTCCGAACCAAAAGTTAGTTCTCGGGCAAAATTACAATTACGCCCTCCAACGAAAATCAACACACAAATGGCGCCTCGACATCAAATTTAAAACGGGAATAGTCTAATCGGGCAAAAAACTATCTCCGGACGACTGGCCAAAATTTTTCCCCAAATCCACGACTAGCTACGGCTATCCACGGCAATCACATATCCAATCAAGTATCGGCAATCGGATATCGGCAATTCAAAAATCAACATTTCACGCGATAACGAGAAGGAAAAGAGTGGACCTTAGGAAAACCCGACCCGATGTGATAAACGGGTCCAGAATTCGAGTTGGAAAGTCGCCGGAAGTCAGCCCCTCGCCGGAGATCCCCCTTCGTCGCTGACGGAACCGAGCAGCGCCGGAGTTCACTAATCCCGCCTCCACCGTCACTCGCCGGAATTCCAGTCGCCGTCCTCCGCGCCGTCGACGTCACCCCCACGCCGCTGGTCCTCCGCTGGTCCTTCGCTGGCCCGCCGCTGGTCCTCCACGCCGTCGACGTCGCAGCCCCGTGCCGTGCCGGTGATTTCCCTTCGTCCGTGCCGGTCGGAATTTCTGGTCCACCACCAGAATTTTGGCCGGCCCCTCTCCCTTGGTGTGCAAAAATTCCTCCCTTGGTCTCCAAGTGTGAGGAGAAAGGAAAAAGATGACAATGGTGGCTAAGAGAGGTAATTTCTTTACTCTCCTATATATTTGAAAAGGTGTAGGGTTTTTTAAAGTGACATAATCACAACCCTCCATTCAAAATTAGATGAGATCTAAGGGTTAAAGGAAAACTATCATCTTTACCTCCCTTAGACAATGGTTAGGCATATCTCCACTCAAGTTAACATCCCATGGGTTCATTTTTAAGCATCCCATACTTAGAAAATTTTTAGACCAAAATTAAATTTTTCTCCACTTAGATAAATCCCGGCATAAAATTGAAGCATGAATCGCCTAGCTGTATTCGTATTGCATCCCTACGCGAGCGTGTATTTTTCGAGTATACGCCCGTAGCAAAGATAGATTTATTATTTCCACCACAGACGGACGCGTGCTTGGACACGTGTCCGTGCTATTCTGACGTTTACAATTCCTCTATCATATAAGGCAGGGGGCAGAGTCAGAGGCACACACCCATGGGTAAGTAAGCATTCAGACAAAAAGGTAAAATCCCGGCTTCAAATTGCGCGTGTCATACCATCCTAAAATAGAGTCAATCAAGGGTCAGGCCATTGGTTGACTTGGGGCATGTGATGGATATACGCCCAATTTGAACCCGTTGACTTCCGAATCGTTTCATTTTGATCACCCCGTTAATGATTGTAAATCGAAACTTCAACCCGAACACCTCGCGAAAACACCAACGGTCCGGATGAGGCCGAAATACTCGTCCGGCCAAGTTAGACTCACCTAGGTGAGGTCGGGTGGCCACACCCGACCTCCCCTAGGGGAGATCGGGTGGGCCAACCCGATCTCCCCTAGGAGGGGTTGGGTGGCCACACCCAACCCCTACCCTTGGGGGTCGGATTTTCCTCCCCCCCAAGGGCCCCAACACCATTTTTAGACTCCCATACTCGGTTTATTTCCGCCAACCTTCTCCGTACCTTAAGGTCTTAATTACGTGTTTAAAGGTTAATTAATTGTGTTTAAAGGTTAACGATGTCATTAAGCCACATTAATGAAACCGTTGCCTATAAATACAACTCTTCCACTATTCATTTGATCATCTTGGCAAGTTGCATAATTTTGCTCTGACATCTCTCTAGCTTTATCTCTCTAAAACCGTACTGACTTAGGCATCAGAGAGGGTTCATCAGGCACCACCCCCCCTCTGTGCCTGGTATTGCCTCTCTTGCAGGGCGAGAAGAGAAGAGAAGCGAAGGACAGAAGGACACAGACTAGGACGACACAACCCGAGCGCACCGAATCCGCAACATCTCCAGTGAGGAACGAGACTTAAGTCGACCGCCCGTTGACCCTAGACTCGGAACCTAACAGAGGTCAGCCAGTGAAGGGTCGATTTTCGGGGGATAAGTTCTCGGGAGGTCTGTACTTGGAGGCTCCACCGTGCCTTCAGCACCCATAGTCCCCTCGGGGGTGTTGGCACCGTCGCTCTCCTCTGAAAGGCTGAAATACCTCTCCGCGAAGGGGGCGAGAGTCTGAGACTTGGTGAAGTCGATGGCACTGCCATACTCCGGATGGAGCTCCTTGACACCATTGAGCAAGGTGGTCTCCACCTCCACGTTACAGAACCTCACCGCGTTCCACTTCAAATCCTCGGAGCCCCGATAATCTTCCCGACCCTTGGCCTCAAACTCAGCCAGCTTGATGGGGAACTCAGCGATCTCTCGCTCCATCTGTTGGGACCGATTGGTGAGAAGGATCTTCTCAGCCTCCAGTCCCGCCTTGACGTCCTCAAGGGCCTTCTTCTCGAGGACAAGCCTGTCCCGATCCTCCGCGCGCCCCTACTGCTCTTCTTTGAGCTTTTGTCGCTCCTGCTTCAGGAGCCGCTCGAAGTCGTGGACCAGCCTCAGGAGGTCCCGAGTCTTCTGGTTAAGGAGGGCCTGCTCCTTAACCTGCTTGCCCCTCGACGATTCGGAGGCAGCCAAATCCTCCTCGAGCTTGGCCAAGACCTCTGGGGCCGCCTTGGCTCGCTCCTGCTCCAGGGCCTCCTCCAGGGCCAGGATGTACCCGAAACAGCGGTGTTGGTCCGCCATTTCCTGTGAAAAAGAAATGAAGAGGTTAGTACATGAGAATATTTTACCTTATATACTAAGTGTAAAAACAGGAAACCATACCTCAACGACGAACGGCCATTTCGCGAATGTCCGTGTGGATTTCCTCCCGAGCCAAGGAGAGCGGAAGCTTTAGAGATGGCGGAACTGAACCTGCCAGCAGGTGCAGACCCAGTTCCGGTGGTGCATCACCCCGACGGAGCGGGACCCCTTGTAATGACTCGATTAGGGTCCAGGGAGCCGCCGCCTGGTCGGGGGTGTAAAGCTGATAGAAAATCCCGTCTAAGGGGAGAGGGGGAAGGACGACCTGAGTGTCGGAGGTGCGCGCCTCCGAGCCGCCATGAGACCTGGTCGTCCCTTCAGGAGTCAGGCTCAAAATTGGCGAATACTGTTGTGCTGGGGAAGATTGAAGCAGCCCCTCGGGAGTTGGCTCTAATGGGGTCTGCCTCACCCCCCGACGACGAATCAGGGCTTGACCTTCGCTCGTCTCCTCAAAAGAGTGAGAAATGTCCAGGTCAGCCACCGACGGAACTGACCGTCCGTCGGGACATCTTCAGCCCCCTATCCTCTCGGGGCAGGAAGTGGAAGGAGGGGCTCCCCGACCCGAGCTTCGGAGGGTGGCGCCCCCGTTGAAGCTCCAGCTCCCGATTGACCTGCAGCTGGAGGACGAGAAGCTTCAGAAAGATAATCAGGGAGTTGATCGGGATCCTTACACCAAATGACGCGACGAGAGAGATACTGGTCTTTCCCGTAATAATTGTAATAACCCGCTTTAAGGATGCGGGGAGTTTCTCCTTGCAGGATACGGTTGATCCCTTCGATTCTGGCTTTCTTATCGGAGGAGATTAACTCCTCGGGAATACGCTTTCTGTATAATCGGATGGCTAATCGGAGCTGCTTACCTTCTTCGGGAGTCTGGGTGTTGAAGATCCTCTCCATCTTCGCCACCCGGGCCCGCTTGACCTCCTTCGCAGTTGGAGGTGCCGATGAGGAGGCGGCCCTTTTCGAGGACTTCCTCTTCCTTGCGGGGCATTGGACGGCATCGGTCTCCGCCTGCTTAAGCATGATATTGGTTAGCAATGATACCTTCTTAGCTGCAAAGACGAAAACAAAGGTGCAGTTAGAATATTACCCAAGGAACAACATTGGAGGGGCCTTCGTAGAGTTGACCCCCGGAGGCAACATCGAGGAGACGGATCCCGGCCAGAACAAGATCCCGCTCCACGATGGAGTTGGCATCGAGGGGAGGGAAGGAATCCCCCCAGAGATAGAGTTGAATGCAGTGGAGAATCTGAAAATCCTCCTCAGAGTAAGTATGATAAGCGGGAGGAGGGTCTGCCTCAACCTCCATCGGGGCCATGGGATGGAGCTGTTACGGATGAAGAAGTAATTCTTCTTCCAACCGCTGTTGTCAGGCCCCGAGTCAGTGATGAGCCCCCGACCTTTGGCGACATTCCAGGTGTCACTAGTTCAGCTACATCGGGAGAGCTGCGCCTTACTCCACTTAGGCATCCGCTGGTAGAAGGCACAGACCCCGACATCATTGCACTTCATTCCATAGAAGGTCCGGAAAATTCGGAGGCTATAGATCCATTGTTGGCGGAGGCAAAGGACACGAAAGGCATTCCATACACGGATGGCGTTGGGGGAAAAAGTAGTCGGATGTGTTTTGTAATATTCACACATCTCGACTAGATCCCCACAGAAAGGGAATCGGACCCCCGCCGATACTTGCCCGCTGGAGACAAATACCTCCCCTTCCCGGGGACGAGTGACCACAGGGTCGCCCGGGATGCGAGGGCGAGGATAGGGGTAGCGAGGCTCCCAGGTGGAAGTGATACATCCTTCCCGGAGAGCTGCATCGTAGGCGTTTTCCGAAATCTCATTACAACCATAGTAAAACTCGAAGGGCTTTCTCCCCCCAGAACTGGATTCACATGATCATGGCAAGAAAAGGCACAGTTGATTTTTGGAAAAGTCCGGGTATGTTGATTGAGATAAAAAGAAAAACTATGCTAACAAGTTTTTTCGGAATCGGAGGAGGAAATCTTACCAGACATGTTGAATCGGGGAAGAGAAGATGATCCTGATGGTCGGAGATCCTGGTTGCCGGAGTGCTGATCAGAAATAAAAAAGGAGAGCTTGAGCTTTTGAAATTACAGAGGATGAAACGGTGGAGGAGAACTGAATAGTGCCATGATTTGGGGTTTTATAGGAGAGAGGATAGCCAAAGAGACGTTGCAATCCGGACCGTTGAAGATGAAACGCTTCAACCTGAGTCGTTGAGACGCTAGCGACAAAACGGCTAAAAAGTGCTTTTTCAGAAAAAGCAGGCACGGGTACCCAAGCCGTCGCTTCATCACCCATTGCATTTAATAGTTGAGTAACCGAGAAATCTTTTCGATTTGGTGGTTACCCTCGGAATGTCGGGGAACCTTGGATGAGGAGATCCGCTTCAGAAGATTTTTTGTAAATTTAAAAGCCTCCGATGCCAATGTCGGGAGGTCCAGAGTTGGAAGACACGACGAACTGTTAGTCCCTCATGTCTTGGGGGCAAATGATGGGTTTATATATAGCCGTTAGGCCCATTAACGACGAGTAAACAGTGAAGTAGGCCCACTGGGATCCAAAAGAGGCCTAGAGGGCCAATATGAGGGGTCCCGACAAGGTCGGTCCCGACATATGAGCTGTACGCTCCCGATGATATGCCTTTGAGTAGGCCCCGTTGATATGCCTTTGAGTAGGCCCCGATGATATGCCTTTGAGTAGGCCCTGATGATATGCCTTTGAGTAGGCCCCGACGATATGCCTTTGAGTAGGCCCCGATGTTGAATCCCTGAGAATGCTGGCTCTGTCCCGATGACGAGGGGCCCCGAGTGGTGACCAAAGGAGATAACTCTGGAGTCCCCGGCATCCGCCGGGACTTGCCACCAAAGGATGAGGCCGAGAAACACGCCCACTATCAGCGTAGTGGGGGAGTGGCCTGAAAAGACGGAACGTGGGCAAGTGGCCGAGATAAATGGAGCGTGGGCTAACTGCCCCTAGCATTTATCTCAACAGGTAACTGGGGTAACTCCTCCCCTATATAAAGGAAGGAGTTACCTCGGGATTGATAGAATGACATTCACATACATATATACTTGCCTACACCGAGATACTCATTTAAGCATCGGAGAGGGATTCTGGGTCACCGCCCGGTCTATCCCCTTCTTGCAGGATTACTTGGAGCAAAGGAGTTCGGACTTCGTCAAGAACGTGCCGGAGTTCCAACCGTGATCCAACAGATGGCATTCTCAGAAAGTAGGCGCGACAGACCCTGCTGGTTGTAGTGGCCCTCCTTGTAAGGTTATCATTTTGCTCATAGAGAGAGGATATGTATGCATGTACCCTCCCTGCTATCATTGGCGATGCTTGCCCCCCCAGTGTTTGTGGCTGCTCTTACTAATGCCATATTCTTCTGCGGATGGAGTTATTGTTCATCTATCCCTCCTTAGTGTTTCCATATCCTTCATAGAGTAGCTGTTGTTCAGTGTTCACTTTCGGTTGCTTCCTATGGATGTGCTCTGGAAGAGCTACTCTAGGTGCATTCATGAAGGGATGTGAGGATGGTGCTCATCCTTGTGTGGAGAGGTTGTTCTGCTCCCTCCTCATCTTGCCCCCTATTGGTATACTCTGGAAGAGCTGCCATGGGTGCATTTTTGTTGTAGCCACTTCTTTGGCCTTCTGGCCTGTTCGAGGGTATTTGATTGTTTCCCCCACCAGGGCTTTATCCTTTATTAGGGGTGACAGAGGTAGTTGCTGATTGAATACTGACCATGGTGTCTTGGAGCTTGATTGAGGGTTATCCAAGGAGTGTTGTTCTCCATTGGACGACGGTTTCTTAGGATCCTTCGGTCCCGGATGCTAGGCAAATGGAGACCAACGGTAGGTACCTTACTATGCCGCCCCCTGTTCTCTTGGACCCCCTTGTTTATTGCCATCGAGCACAAGTAGTAGGCTACGTTCCTTTTTGCTCGAATCCGCAGACGGCGCCAGTGTTTGCACACGAGTTTCCTTTGTGAGCATCTCCTTCCGTTCTTTCCTTCTTCATGGGCTTCTCCTTCTAGTATTCCAGCTCCGTGGATTTCAACTTCTCGGAATTCTACTTCGTAGGCTTCTTCTTTTCATATACCTGTAGATGGGCATCGGGGAGGGGGTTCCCGGTAAGCCCATTGTTTGCACACGATGTCCTGAGTGACATCTTGCCTCGGACCTCCGCTCTTCCTTCTCCTCGAGAAACCTGCAAAAGGGGCGATACCGAGACCACATGGGGGGTGGTGCTCGGTGTGCCCTCTCCGATGCTTAAATGAGTATATGCTTTAGAGAGAGGGAGTGAGCTTATAGAGAGAGTGAGATTACCGTTGAATGGTAGAAGGAGTTCTCTTATTTATAGAGTTCCTATATGACCGCCCTGGTTCCAGTGGTTTCCTAGTCCGGTACTGGCAGTTCCATAATGTAAATTGGCCTTGACCGTAAATAAGGTGTGTTTGACCTCGGTTCGGCCGTAGATAGGTTTAACATGGCCAAGTGTTGGTATGTGGCCTCCAAGTGCGAGCCCCTGGCAAAATATCGTCCGGGGTTAGGGGTCCGGGCGAGGGGGACTCGTCCGGACGGAGGGGGATACCCGGACGGGTATCCCCAAGGTTCCCCTCAGGTTACCCTAGCTAGACCCTTCTCGGGTTAGCCGCGGGAGGGGTCCCCACTCGGGTAACCTGAGCAGGATGGCCCTGCTCGGGTTACCCGAGCGTGGTCACCTCGCTCGGGTAACGCGAGCGGGGTGACCTTGCTCTGGTCGACCCCCCCCCCCGAGGGAATTTTTCCCTCGAGGCATTCTGGGTGGGCTTCGCCACCCGTGTCGTCCTTGGGCCTAAGTGTTGGGCCTCGAGTGTCCGTTTTCCAAGTTTCGAATTATATTCGGTTATGGCCCGTTTATAAGGTCCAATTTATAATAGCTTGGGCATATATCCAACATCCGAGATCCATCCCCATAATCGAAACAACGCATAAATGTTTATTTGTTATGTAAAAAATAATAATAAACCCTTGAGCACTGTGTAGGCCATTTAAGGTTCAAAACATTTGGATTTTAAAACTTAACCTCCCTATTTTATTTGACTGACTTGAATTCGGTTTTGATAAATCGGTTCGATTTAGTCAATTTCGGTCTGATTCGGTTCGGTCTAGAAAAATCCAGTTCGAGTCTGGTTTAGTAAAATTTGGTTCGGTCCGGTTTTATTTTCAAAATATGGTTATGTCTGAACCGATCAAATAAAAATAGGGTTTGGTTCAGCTCAACACTCAAACCGGTTCGGTAGATCCACTTAGTTACCCCGGTCCGACCCGACACGAAAGGTCGAACTGATTAAGAAAACTCGGTTCGGTTTAAGCGCCCCGGTGTGGTATATTGGACCGGCCCATTAATTAATCCAAAGAGTTTGGGCCGAAATGTTTACTTGTGTGCTAAGTAGGGTTTTTATGTCCACTAAAAACTTATCTTAGCCATCAAGTAACATTAATTATATAAAATAATTTCCAATAATATATATATATGTACTACGACACTTTATAAATATATACACATTTATTGCTAAGATTCTATCTTTAAGACAATATCAATCAACAATATATGTATGTATATAAAGATTCGGCACAGACAATATATATATATACTTATTTATTGTTAATATCTTAAATAGGGTAACAAATATACTGACAATATATTTTCTTAATCTTTTAGGGAACTAAATCTATCAATAATATCTTTAACCCTATTAATTATCTAGATATATTGATAGTTATATATATTAATGTGAATATATCCTTATGTTTCAAATTATAGATATATTTTTGCCTAGAATAAAAATTAAAATATGGTAAACAATATATTAAATAATTTCGGCCGACTTTTTGAAACTTGGTGCCTAAGAAATTAAAAATTTACCTTGTAATTCCTAGGGTTTGGCCAAAACTAACACCTAATTTGAAACAAGTGGTAAAACTTCAAGATCAAATTTTAATATGATCTATAATCCAATGTTCGATTTTAATAAAAAAAAAAAAATAATGTTTTTCTTGAAGATCATGAACATCAAATTTTCCTAAGAACATCATGGAAATTTCGGACCATAACCAACTTAAAAATGCGAAAATTTTAAACTATTTCCTTTTAAAATTTTCGGTCCAATTTTAAAACTTTCAAGAACACCAATTTATCAAAATCATGAACTCCTAACACATGCTCTGATACCACTGTTAGATTACGGTGAGTAATCACTACAGATACTATAAACATGGTACATGTTAGTAATCAATATTACGCAACGGAAGATTCGCACATACTTCAAACGTAATCCATAGTCCCAAGATCCTGCAACATGGAGTTCAGGGTCCTCCGGCCGGTACCCGTAGAGGTTCTTGTTAAGGAAGCCCTACGCAGTATATTCTCTAAAGCAAAGCCTCTGATCGATTCTTGGCAGGGACGGATCTCCGGAGTGTTTGCTCCAAGGCAAATTGGCACACCCTTGGTGTTATGTGGTTCGGCCGAATTGGTGTTATGGGGAGGAGGGTTTTTTTTCTCTAAGACACTCTAAGGATGGATTAAGGATTAACCTAATAAAACCTCTAGCACATCTTATTTATAGGATGAGTAAAGTGGACAAAAGTCCACTTTACCCCCTACTAATAAGTTCGGCCGGCCACATGTATAGGGAGGCCAAATTTCGGGCCTCTCATGTCCATTTGAATTTGGATCTGGCCCAATGTCCTAATATGAAATTTACCTAATTGTCTCAAGTAACATATACATATAATGTGCTTCAATTTATGGCGCCCATCACCATATGCGGCTACATCCTCAAAATTCATGCATACACATCATGCATGATCACACCAAATCAAACATGCATATTTGGCGACTGAATATCAATTTTAAACATTTGGGGCTGACTTGCAATTCATGCTAACAGTCAATCATGTGAACTTCTAGAAATGGAATCTAGACAGAAGCAACCACCACAACATGTATATCCTAGTGCGCAACTCATTAATTGAAATTTAGAGCTCTTCTCTAACATGCAATATCCAGCTAGCTTGAAATAGTCAAGATGTAATTCTAATCATGCAATAATATCAATTAATATAGCAATTGCAATTCTGCCCAATAAATGATTCACTCCCATAATCGTGCATTTCCGAGATCCATCCCCATAATTGAAACTACACATCAGGTTTGATTAAAACGTGAAAATTTAAAAGCTATTAGTGATGTGTCGTTAATTTGAAAGTTTGTAAACATTCGGATTTTAAATTTTGACCATCCTATTTTCAGTTGACTCGGCCGGTCAGACCAAAACCGTTCGGTTCATGTCAATTGGGGCCGACCGGTTCAGTTTGGTATAAAAAGGAATTTGGTTCTTCACCCAAAGCGGGTAAGTTTGGTTCGACCCATTAGTTACCCGGTCTGACCCGACCCGGAAGGCTCGGACCGATTGAGAAAATTTGGGTTCGGTTGACACGACTCGCCTTGACCCGTGGAACCCAACCCGGTTCGATTCGATCGACCCGGTTGGACCGGCTCGGGTCCCCTTGGTTATCTGGAGTCGACCCGACCCGGATGTGCAAATTGGACAGGCCCATTACACTAATGTGGTTCGGCCGAAATATTCTTATGGGCTAAGTACGGTTCTATAATCCACTAAAAACTTAACTTAACAACAAAGTAATATTAACTATAGATATAGTTTCCAAATATTTTTGCACATATATATATATATATAATTTTGGCACATTAGGTATGTTGGATTATGGGGCTAAATACTACGGAAACATAAACAAGGTACATGCTTGTAATCAGTATTACACAGCGGAAGATGTGCACATACCTTAAACATTTTTCGTAGTCCCATGATCGTGCTGAGGGAGTTCTCGATCCACCGGATGGAACCCGTAGATGTTCTTGTTAAGGAAGCCCTACGCGGTATAGTCTCCAAAACAAGGCGTCTGATCGATTCTTGGCAGGGGCGGATCTCCGAAGTGTTTTGCTCAAAGCAAATTGGCACATCCTTGGTGTTGTAAAGTTTCGGCCGAAACTGGTGTTTAGGGAGGAGGGTTTTTCTCTCAAATCACGACTAAGGAGGAATTATGAATTACCCTAATAAAACCCCTAACACTCCCTATTTATAGTAGGAGCAAAGTGTTGGATTACTGGGACGTAATACTACGGAATGCTAAACGTGTACTAGCAAGAAATCTAATCTACGCAGCGGAATTAGTACACATACCTTTTAGCTTTCCTGCCCAAGAACGATGTGGAGGGAGTTCTGATCATCCGGTCGGAACCACGTGCAAGTTCTTCGTTAGACGAAGTCCCAAGCGATGTAGCTCCACAACAAGACCCCTGATCGATTCTTCAACGGAGGTGGAACCTCGGACTTGATGATGATGGTGCCGAAAATATTAACTAGGGGAGAACAAATGTTCTCAATGGAGATCCTTGTTCTTATTTATGAGTGAATAAACCCTTAGCACCCCTATATATAGTATTGGTGGAGTTGCCAAAAGACAACTCCTACCAATGTGGTAATATAGGCCGGCCGAATTTCATGTTAAAGGGGGAGGCCCAATTTTGGGCCTCCCTTGTCAATTACTAATTGGATTTTTGCCCAATTAGCCCAATATGATAATTACCCAATTTAACTTAGGTAAATCCTTAATTAACGGGCTCCTATTACAGCGCCACGTCACTATATGCTAACAGCTCCCACTCGCCGGAATGGGAGGGTGCTCGTTAATCTATACGGTTACGCAATAGTATCAACATCTCAGTCTTCAGTCTTCGTCTCCGTCTCCGAATAGTTCATACGAGGCTTGCCGTGCGACCGGCGGATACGACGGGCAGCGTGCTACTCATCTGTTAGGAGTATTGTAGCGCCCGCAGAACGTTGATTCCCTTTGATGAACCAAACATGTTTGAAATAAAACTATGTACCGCACTGTATCCTTGGTCAACTGTTAATTCTCCAATTGCCCAGTTTTCCACAAAGGAATACTTTTCCAGGGCATTCATAGAAGTGTTCACAACCGAGTCCATGAGGATACTTTGGATGCCTCTTCATACGACATCCGGGATCAATCACACGTTTAAGGTGAAGAAGTATGCGCCCTTTGAATCAAAAGGATTCTAGCTAGCACAACCGAGCATGACCCCGTGGTCGTATATGGCACGCGCAGTATGAAGCACGCGTCGATAGCACACCTGGTAAAGCTGGGGATGGGATATGTCAATAATGCTATCGCAGAATCTCTCATCTGTCCTTGAATGTGATATAGTGATGGACAAAGTCCAACTCGGCGATTTACAAAATGAAGATTAAGTCATGTTGTTAAGCGTGACAATGTTATCGTTTTTTTTAATCAAGTTTATCCCCCTGATTCATAGCCAATCTTGTTATGGTAGAGGTCCCTCTCTCCTTACAAGATGACAGTGCCTGTGTGACGAGGCAAGGTTCACATTCGACATAACTTTGGTGGAAGAGTTATACTTTTTCCAACGACTTAGTTTATAGACCATAAAATCTGATGTTGTTAATCATTATGACGTCGATAAATCATAAACTCAAATTGAAATTCTTTTATTCAATTGAAATATCATTTCAAATGTCAAAACGTTATCACCATTTACAAGCCACACAGTTTAAGCCCTACGTAATCCAAGCAGTTTTACGTGCTTTTCAAAAATCACCCTACGTAACGGCTTAGTTAAAGGGTCTGCAACCATATTGTCTGTAGGCAAGTATTCTAAAGAGATTATGTTGTCTTCCAGAACAGATTTATCATAATTGTATTTCACATCAATGTGCTTTGTCCTACTATGGTACTTTGGATTCTTAATTGCCGCAATGGCCGCCTGACTGTCGGAGTACACCTTCACAGGTTTACTCTTCTTGTTAATGCCAATTAATGCAGTAAGAAGCCTTTTCAGTCAGACCGCTTCTTGTGGGTTTTTTGGAGAGGGCAACGAATTCCGATTCCATAGTGGAAAGCGCGACACACGATTGCTTCTTGCTTACCCATGATATGGCAGCATTAGCAAGGAAGAAAACTCCACCTGTGGTGGACTTACGATCATCCGGATCGCCACCGTGGTCGGCCTTACTATAACCGGTCAATTTGAGCCGGTCTCCCTCATAGCACAGAACGTAGTCGGCAGTACCTTTCAGATATCTGATAATCCGTTTTACGGCCTTTAGATGTTGATAACTAGGATCTGATTGGAATCTTGCTACTAGGCCCACAGCGTAACAAATGTCTGGCCAAGTATAGAGCATGGCGTACATTAGACTCCTTACCATGCTCAGATACACTGCATTCTTCATCTGTTCATGCTCCTGCTGGTTTTTCGGGCCATCACGCTTCGATAGCGCGCACCCGAACACAACCGGCGTATCCACGGGTTTAGCATCCAGCATTCTGAATCTTTTCAACAATTTGTTGGTATATGATTCCTGAAATAGACATAATCTCCGGGCGGCACGATCTCGGGCAATTTTGATGCCTAAGATGTATATGGCCTCTCCCATGTCTTTCATCTCGAATGCTGATGATAACCAGGACTTTGATTTATTCATGAAACTCATATCTTTCGCAGCAATGAGTATATCATCCACGTATAGTGTTATGATGACATACTTAGACCCGGAGGTCTTAGTGTATACGCAGGGATCCTTGTGAAGATTCACGAATCCGTTTCCAACGATATCCTCGTGGAATCTGCAATACCATTGCCGAGACGATTGTTTAAGACCGTATATAGATATTTGGAGTTTGCAAACTTTGCGTTATTTTCCAGGAGTAATGAAACTCTCCGGCTGCTCCATATAGATCTCTTTCTCCAGTTTTACTTGGAGAGGTTTGGTCTTAATGTCCATTTGATGCATGCTCGAGTTCGAGACTTGCAGTCATGGGTAAGGACGGCCCTAACTATGGTGTAACGCATAGTCGGTGAGTCCGTCTTTTTCAAAGTTCACTCCGTGAATTTGGGTATATCCTTTCAGAATTATTTGAGTTTTGCAGCACTCGAAATTTCCACCAGAAGTGAATTCTAAGATTTCACTTTCTAGTTCTGTGGTTAACAGATAAATCATCTAAAGACTAAAACTGAATGAGTTCTTATTTAGGAAATTTCATTCTCAATTGTTTTCCTATATTCCCTCGTTTTGTGGTCCCTTTGCTTGCTGAACCGTCACTGGTTCAAGAACGAACATCAAGATGTTTAACACACCTCGTTTGATGGGATACTTCTTGAAAGAAGTTTGTTGCCTTTGACTATGTCTAGGCACGTTAATCCCATTTTTTAGTCTGATCGTTACTCCCACTCGGAATAATGTTTCTTATCGGGGCATTACTCTCAGTGGGAACAATGGTGGTGGTTGAACTTACTTGGAATAATCTTTCGGTCTCAGGTTTTTTACCTCCGAGATGTATTCCTCGATCACTAGGATCTGGAACCAAGTTGGTTATTCCACTCCCACTAGGAAAAATGTTTCATTATCATGATTATCAGGTCCGACTTGATTCGTATTTTAAAATTTAGTGATGATTATGTGTGAGGGGGAGTGTGTCCTCTCACTGGATTTATTATGAAGACGTTTCCATCATCATTTACCAAATCAATCACTTATGCTATATCAATTCTCCCACTCGAAGTAAGTGGGACCTGAGAATCTCCATCAATAATTTGTTAACTCAATCAGTACTAGCTTGTTTCGTTCTGCAAAGCGTTGGAAATTCATCCACAAACCTTTATAATGTGTCATGTTTGTTGGATCACGGGTGAAGCTCCGTTACGTCCTTGACGGAAAGCTTTGGACTCCTGGGCTCCGCGTAATCCTGCAAAAAGGGGATGATGACCCAGAATCCCTCTCTGATGCTTAAATGAGTATCTGATCAATGGGGTGGTAAGCAATAGTCTAAGTTCGTATTAGAGAATGTGTTTTCTGAGGTAACTTCCTCCTTTATATAGGTGGGGAAGTTACTCAGTTACCTGAGGCTGTGCCTGGCAGTTTTACCCACGATTCCGTATATCTCGTTCGGGATTCCGTATATCTCGCCCCACGCTCCGCGTATCTTGCCCACTCTCCGAGTATCTCGGGCACGCCCTGCGTATCTCGGGGGAGGTTATCTGTATCTCAACCGTTTCCCCACTACTCTATCTAGTAGGCGGGTTTCTTGGCCTTATCCTCTGATCACGAGTCCCGACTTCTGTCGGGGACTCCAGAGTTATCTCATTCTAGGTCACCACCCAGGACCCTTTGTCTTACGAGACAAGTCCAGCCTCCGCGGGGCTTTATTATCGGGGCCTTTACAAAGGCATATCGGGGCCTACTTAGAGGCTTCATGTCGGGAGCATTCAGCTCGTATATCGGGACCGCTAGGGTCGGAACCCTTCGTACTTGGCTTTTGGGCCTTCCCGGCCTTTCACGAGGCCCACTGGACTTACTTGCCGTCTAATGACTGTTAACAGGGCTAACGATTCCATCGGAACCCATCATTTGCCCCCAAGACATGGGGGACTTTTAGTTCGTCGTGTCTTCCAATTCCAGACCTCCCGACTTCACCATCGGAGGCTTTTATGTCCATACCTCCCGATATTGACATCGGAGGCTTTTGTCTTCAGGCCTCTTGATATCTCAATCGGAGGCTTTTGTCTTCATACCTCCCGATACTGCCGTCGGAGGCTTTTGTCTTCATACCTCCCGATATTGCCATCGGAGGCTTTTGTCTTCATACATCCCGATACTGCCGTCGGAGGCTTTTGTCTTCATACCTCCCGATACTGCCGTCGGAGGCTTTTTTCTTCATACCTCCCGATACTGCCGTCAGAGGCTTGTGTCTTCATACCTCCCGATATTGCCGTCGGAGGCTTTTGTCTTCATACCTCCCGATACTGCCGTCGGAGGCTTTACCACTTAAGGTTTCTCGTCTACTCGGGACTTCACCACTTAAGGTTTCTCGTCCAAGTCACTTAACGTAATTTCGTATGTCTTTCGCGACATTTTCCTCGGGACTTTACCACTTAAGGTTTCTCGTCCATGCCTTTCAAGGCAATTTTATACATCACTTAAGATGATTTTTCGCACCCCTTAAGGCTTTTATCGCGCCATTCTAGACGACTTAATCGTACCCCTCAGGGCTTTTATCGCGTCATTCCCGACGACTTAATCGCACCCGTTGAGGCTTTTTGCTGCATCATATAGACGACTTACGCGGACCCGTTAGGGCTTTTTCGTACCCTTTAAGGCTTTTTGCCGCATCATATAGACGACTTACGCGGACCCGTTAGGGCTTTTTCGTACCCTTTAAGGCTTTTTGCCGCATCATATAGACGACTTACGCGGACCCCTTAGGGCTTTTTCGTACCCGTTAAGGCTTTTGGTTGCATCATAAAGACGACTTACTCATACCCCGTAGGGCTTTTGTCCGTACCTCGAAAGGCTTTTTGTCGCGCCATAAAGGCGACTTACTCATACTTCATAAGGCTTTTATCGTACCTCGGAAGGCTTTTGTCGCGCCATCGGATTGATAGATAACTTGCGCCATTCGCGGCGACTTAATATCAAACATGATACTTCTTCAAGTGTTCGCCACTGAAGGAATGTTTCAACGTCTTTCCATATGTAAGGGTTGTTGATCGCCTTATCATATTTCAGGGTTGTCTTTTTGGATCTTCCCATTTTCAATTCTTGTTATGTCCTAGAAAAATATCTCATTCATTTAGTTCCATTGTCGCTTCATACATAAAGGAAAGTCTAAATGGAGTCCGTAGATCTCCTTCAAGTACTCTAATACATAGAATTAAAAAAAAAAGTTTAGATACTCCCTACTCTTAAGTGGGGTCAAACTCCATCTCTTCCTGTTGGATATTATAGGAATGTATATTCCATACATTCCATACTTGACACATTTATGCATACTAGTCTAGCTTACTTACACTCTAAGTTAGTTAGTTAGTTAGATGCTCTCTTCTCCTATATATACCTTGATCTACCAATTGTAAAAACTGATTTTGGTTGGTAATACATTTGATATTCATCCAAGATCCTCTCTGTTCATATGGTATCAGAGCAAACGGTATTTTCTTGCTAGTCAAGCAACCTCCATTTCTGGTGGATTTCGAGCTTCATTTTCAGGATCTCAGCTTGATTTCGTGTCTTTAATCATCAATACGTTGGATTTAGACTCTTTGTAAGTCTTCTACGTCATCAATTGAGTTGTGTTTCAGCTCAATTGAATCTGCATTTGGATCATATCAGCTTAGATCAGTCATTTCTTGCTTTCCAAGCGAGGTTCTTCGTCGTTTGCTTCGTCTCCAAGCTTCGTCTGATTAGGTGATTGATTAGCTGGCTTTCTTGATTACGATCATTGATTTCGTGATCTTGATCAATTTGGATTGGATTGATGCCTAGATTCTGGATTGGATTGATGCCTAGATTCATTCTGGATAGTTGCGTGATCTTGTTTCTGTTACACATACCTGGTGTTCTTGCTAGTATCACTTGGTGTTGAAGATTCATCAATTTCTGGGAATTCCGTTGGGTTTCTACTGTTGTGGCTGTTAGTTTGTTGAAGTTTCTTGTTCTTTACGTCAAATTCAGTTGACTTTCTGTAGATTTGGTCATTGAAACATGGCTAGTTACTCGATTGAAGATCCATTATCCTTGCATCCCTCGGACACCACTGGATTGTTGCTGATTCCTTTTCAGCTTCAAGGATCAAGCAATTATCATGCATGGAGCACAGCAATCAAGGAGGGACTGCTTGTAAAGAACAAGATTGGGTTTATAGATGGTACATGTTCACATCTGAGTGTGCCTGTGGCTCGGCATGTGAGATGGGACAGAGCCAATGCTTTGGTCAAGGCTTGGTTAAGGAACACCGTTGCTAAGGAGTTGGTGAAAGGCTTGGTTTACAACACCACTGCATTGTCTATTTGGCTTGATCTCAAAGAAATGTTTGAGAAGATTGATGGAACACAAATCTTCCAGCTCACAAGGGAAATTTATCAATGCTCACAAGGTGCTCAATCAATCACTGAATACTTTGGGAAGATGAAACACCTTTGGGATGCATTGGGTTCCATTGATGACCTAAGGCTTGAATGTTCAGCTGATATCAAGTTGATCAATGAGCATAAGGAGAAACAGAAATTGATTGCATTTCTCTTAGGCTTGAATGAATCATTTGCTCATATTAGAAGTAGCCTCTTGATGAGGCAACCATTGCCTACATTGAGTGTGGCTTTTTCTGTGTTGCTACAAGAGGAAAGTCAACGTGCCATCTCTGGTTCTATAGGGGATTTAGGGGAGGCCACAGCCGTATACTCTCAAAGGAACTTCATCATTTCAAGAGGTGGTGGAGGATATAACTCAGGTAGCAATGTTTTTAACAATGTTGCTTCTTTCCCAAGGAATTATAATGGCAATGGCTCCTATTCTAATGGAGCTATCTAGGGATCCTATTCAGGTGGTTCCAATGGCAAGGGAGGCAAAGTTGATAAGTCAACTTGGTTTTGCTCATTTTGTGGTAAGAAGGGACATAAGTTGGATACTTGTTGGAAAAAGCACCCACATCTTGCACCCTCCCCAGCCTTGAAAAGGCCTTGGAATGCAACCAATGTGAGCTTGGATGATGAAAATCCTTCCTCTGTTTTGGTGGAACATGTGGCTGCAGGGGACAAAAGAATTTTTCATGGAACAAAGGAGAAATGGATTCTTCACACTGGCTTGGATGGAAGGGTCCAGCACATTGCCATTCAAAATGACTTTGATTCCCTTTCATTTCAAGAGGATGAGCCTATTTGTGTGAACATGGCAGGTATATCCTCCGCATCTAGTTCATCTATGATTTGGATTGTAGACTCAGGTGCTACTAACCATATCACTCACCATTTGAGCTGGTTGCACAACATAAGGAAGGTTGATTCCCCTCTTCAATTTGTTCACTTACCAAATGGCAATAAGTGCAAGGTCACTCATATTGGGAAATGCTCCTTTTCCTCTGGTTTTACCTTGGATGACATCCTATATGTGCCTGATTTCAAGTTCAACTTGATCCCAGTGTCTAAGCTTTCTACTCAATTGAATTGCAAAGTTATATTTACTTGTGCAAATATGTTGATTCAGGGCCTTGTTGGGAAGCCAATGGTGATTGGTGAGAGATCCAAAGGCCTTTAAATACTCAGGAATTCACTACCTTCAGGTTCAAGCAAGGTGGTGGCAGCTCATACTACTTCAAAGGCAAATAAAGAGGAAGATTCTTGGCTTTGGCATAGGCGTTTAGGACACATATCATATACTCATTTGGGTCATTTCAATGATGCATTATGTTTAAATGACTCTTCAAATAAATGTGTCAAACATTGTACCATTTGCCCTTTGGCCAAGCAATCAAGATTATCTTTCCCTATTAGTCATTCTCATGCCTCTGTACCTTTTGCCTTGATACATTTGGATCTTTGGGAGCCATATAAAGTCTCTACAATCAAAGGCTATCAATACTTCCTCACCATTGTGGATGACTTTTCCAGGGCAACTTGGGTTTTTCTAATGAAGAACAAGAGTGATACCTTCATTCATATTCAAAGCTTCTTATTGATGGTTCAGAATCAGTTTGGAACTATGGTAAAGATTGCTAGGAGTGATAATGGATCTGAGTTCATCAATTCCATTTGCAAGGATCATTTCCTTCTTTTGGGAATTCAACATCAAACTAGTTGCACTTACACTCCTCAGCAGAATGGTAGAGTGGAGCGCAAGCATAGACAAATTTTGAATGTGGCAAGGGCATTAAGGTTTCAGGCTTGTATGCCTATCAAGTATTGGGGCTATTGTGTTCTCACTGCTTGCTATTTGATGAATAGGTTACCTTCATCTTCTTTGGAGTTCAAATCTCCTATGGAGGTTCTTTATGGCAAGCCACCTTCCATCAATCATTTAAGGATCATGGGCTGCCTATGCTTTGCCACAAACTTGAACAACTCTGACAAGTTTAGTTCAACAGCTGAGCCTTGCATTCTCATGGGATACTCCACTTCTCAAAAAGGTTATCTTGTGATGAAGATTTCCAATACAGCTTTTCAAGTTTCAAGGGATGTTATTTTTCATGACCATATCTTTCCTTTTGGCATGTCTAAGGCAGAGTTGAGATCTCTGTTACCTACTTGCTTGGAGTCCAATTTATTAGTTGAGGAGTGTTCTTCTAGATCACCAATGGTTTCTCCCCTGGTCTCTCCTCCTCAGCACCCCATGGTTGAGGATGCTCCTCCTCAGCCCCCCATAGTTGAGGATGTTCCTTTGATCCCTTTGGTTGAACCTCCACATGTACCCACCTTAAGAAGGAGTGCAAGGATTGCTCAATTGAGAAAGGAATCTTCTTCAAATGTTGCTTTTGGAATGGAGAAATACATTGCCTATGATCATCTTAATCCTACCTTCAATTGCTTCTTGGCTTCTATTGACAAGATCAAGGAGCCTTCTACATATAAGCAAGCCATCAAAGACACAAATTGGGTGATTGCCATGAAGGAGGAGATCAAGGATTTACAAGATAACAACACATGGAAGATTATGGAGCTGCCCCATGGGAAGTCTTCTATTGGTTGCAAATGGGTGTTTAGGGTGAAGTACAACTCTGATGGTTCCATTGGAGGTATAAAGCTAGGCTTGTTGCCAAAGGCTTTACCAAAATAGAAGGGACTGATTTCAATGAGACCTTTTCTCCTGTGGTGAAGATGACAACTGTGAGAATTGTTTTGGCTATGGCTGCCTGTTATTCTTGGGGACTCTTTAACATGGATGTCAACAATGCTTTTCTTCAAGGAGACATGCATGAAGAGGTTTACATGGACATTCCTCAAGGCTTTGATTCTCCTGAGATCAATCCTGGTGCTTTTAAGCGTGTATGCAAGCTTTTGAAGTCACTTTATGGGTTAAAGCAAGCATCTAGACAATGGAACATCAAGCTCACCAACACCCTATTGAAGAATGGCTATTCTCAAAGTGCCTCGGATTATTCCTTGTTCACCAAGGCAAATGGTGAAGACAGGGTGTCTCTTCTCATTTATGTGGATGATTTGCTCATCACAAGCTCAAGTGCTTCTATGATTGATCACTTGAAGTCCATTCTGAAATCCCATTTTAAGCTCAAGGATTTGGGTAACTTGAGGTATTTCTTGGGTTTGGAAATTGCAAGGTCTAATGAAGGTTTGGTCATCAACCAAAGGAAGTATGCCCTTGAGCTTATTGAGGAGGCTGGTTTGGGGGATGCTAGACCCTGTGAGACTCCTATGGAATTCAATCTCAAACTCACAACTTGTGCATATGATGAATCAACCAACACCCCCTCAGATGATTTGCCTCTTGATGATGTGTCTGCCTATAGAAGATTGGTGGGAAAGTTATTGTATTTGACAATGCCTAGGCCAGATATTAGCTTTGCAGTTCAAAGGCTAAGTCAATTTGTTGATAAGCCTAAGAAGTCCCATCATGATGCAGCTATAAGGGTGATCAAGTACATCAAAGGTACTCCTGGCCAAGGACTTCTCTACCCAACCAACATTCCACTTGACTTGAGTCTTTATTGTGATTCAGATTGGGCAGTGTTAGGATATAAGCCCTCGGTCAACGGGTCGTCAATTTAGAACTTATCTCCCACTAATAAAATGTCGGGTTCAGTGCTCCTGGGGCTAGTCGTTCTGATCCATGCCCTTATGCTCCCTGGGGGTAGTCGTTCTGATATACGTCCTTCTCTTCTCTCCTTATGACCTCCTTTCCTTCTCTCATTCTGACCTCCTTTCCTTCTCTCCTTCTGACCACCTGGGGCTTGTACTTCTGACCCCCTGGGGCTTGTCCTTCTGCTCTATGCTCTTCTGCTTCCTTGGCTCTCTTCTCCTTGCCACCCTGCAAGAGGGGCAATATCAAGCACGGAGGGGGGGTGGTGCTTGATGAACCCTCTCCGATGCTTAAGTCAGAATGTCGCTTTTAGAGAGATAAAGCTAGAGAGAAGCCAGAGCTAAATTGCATAACTAGCCAATATGATCAAATGAATAGTGGAGGGGTTGTATTTATAGGCAACGGTGTCATTAAGGTGACTTAATGACATCGTTAACCTTTAAACACACTTAATTAGTCCTTGATCACATAATTAAAACCTTAAAGCATGGAGAGGTTGGCGGCAATAATCTAAGTGTGGGAGTCGGGAAACGGTGCCAGGGCCCTTGGGGGCGGAGAGAAAATCCGACCCCCAAGGGTAGGGGTTGGGTGTGGCCACCCAACCCCTCCCTAGGGGAGAAGGGTTGGCTGACCCGGTCTCCCCTAGGGGAGTTCGACGCGTGGCCCGGACGAGTATTTTCGCCTCGTCCGGACCGTTGGTGTTTCGACGGGGTGTTCGGGTCAAAGTTTCAATTTACAATCATTAACGGGGTGACAAAAATAAAACGGTTCGGAAGTCAACGAGTTCAAATTGGGCGTATATCCATCGGATGCCCCCGAGTCAACCAATGGCATGACCCTTGATTGACTCTATTTTAGGATGGTATGACACGCGCAATTTGAAGCCGGAATTTTACCTTTTGTCGGAATCCTTACTTACCCATGGGTGTGTGTCTCTGACTCTGCCCCCTGTCTTATAAGATAGAGGAATTGCAAACGTCAGAATAGCACGGACACGTGTCCAAGCACGTGTCCGTCTAAGATTGAAATCATAAATCCAATACCGTCACGAGCTTATACTCGGAAAATATACGCATGTGTGGGGATGCAACATGAATATGGTTAAGTGAGTCCATGCTTCAATTTCATGATGGGGTGGGCCTATGTGGGGAAAAATTCTGAATTTGGTCCAAATTTTTTCTAAGTATGGGATACTAGAAAATATGACTACAGGATGTTACCTTGAGTGAACATGGATGTATCATGAACATGAAAGTGTGTACTAGCATATATGAAAGTAGGAACACAAGTATGGAAGTGGGTGTAGACATGCTGTGGTTGTAGTCATGAATGTATGCATGGATATATGGCGGCTATGTGCATGGACGTCTAAATGTTTGAACACACGGGAGTGTGAACGTGGGCATGCATGTGAGTGCAAGCGTAAACATGTATGTGTGTATGGATGGGTTGTGGGTATAAGCATGAGTGATGACATTGGTGTACTTGTAGATGTAAATCATGAATATGAGCATAAGTGCAAGGGTGAGAGGATAGACCTCTCCTTTACTTGAGGGTGGGAACTCTGCCACTCAATGGGACACAACATTCCGCCTCCCTTGTACTAGCGCGAGCATTGTCTTTCAACCTCGACCTTCGACATGTGTAACATTTTTCCTTCATTTGTTGGAGTGTGTGTATAGCTCTTGACCCTTACCCTGCAATTTGTTCCCCATAAAAGTGAGGGTGAAAATGCTTACGAGGATTCTTCTTACCCGCCGCGAGCGAAGGGATTTATTAACATGTGTTAAGGGTTGACCCTTCATTCGGATGTGTCGGAGCGTTGCTCCATTTGGGGAAGCTAAAAGTTCGCCCGCTTTGTGACGCTCTGGGATTTTTTCCCTTGGATAGGTCTCTTGGGGTTGTGGTTTTGTTTCCGTAACTTGATTTATGTTAAGGTTGCCCCCGTAGTAGGCTTATCTCACCCCTCCATGAGTAAGGGTCGATCTTTGCGTCAGTCGCTCGTATAGATGACTCACTTTTGGGAAGCTTTCTTCTTCGGACAAGGAGACCTTGAAGATCGTTTTCCAAGGCAGTCAGACCAAATCTCACTGTCATGGGTCTTGGGTGTCTGAGGTGGACTCGTATGAGGCGGGGACTCGCATGACCCCTCCTCCCATGAGCTTGGTATATCATTAATCCTCTTGTCTTCATTCATCTTCCGTTTTTCCCATGTAGGTTGGTTTCATGGGAAATTGTGTAGTGTGCCGGCGGAGCATCCCGAAGGCATCGTTGATTTGAATAAGAGAAAGGTATCCTCTATCTCTGCTCATAAGGCCAAAAAATCTTCTAAGTCAGGGAAGGCTGTTAAGGCTTCCAGTATGTTCTCATTCCATTCTCTTTTTTTTTTATGATACACTTATGATTATTCTCATGTTGCTTTCTTCTTGTAGTCAGAGCGTTCGCCCCAGGTTAACGAGCGGGTTCTTGCGGTGGGCGACAGTTTAAGTCAATCCCAATCCTAAGGCGCAGAAGCCTGATTCTGAGGTCGGGCCCTCGACTGTCAGGAAGAAGAGAGACATGAGGGACTCTCCTTCAAGTGCTCGCTTGCCAATTCCCTCTCGTGATAAGGAGGTGGTGGTTCAGGAGGCACCCTCTTTGCTTTGACGAAAAGAAACAAACTGTGGATGGCGATGGGATGGCCACGGATCTTGATGTCTCTCCTCTATCCTCTGCCCCCCAGTCGAGGGGACGAGTCTCAGATTCGTTTTTTCTTCATGTAGGTTTTACCACTTTGAAGGTGCCTTTGGCATATCTATTGGGCTATGTGATTAGCCATTGCGTTGAAGACTTTGTTTTTGGTGATGGGTGTGATCATCGCTTTTCATCTAGGTTCCTTTCTTTTGCCATGGCTCTGATTAAGATAGCAAATCCTTGCTTGAGAGTTTGTTGGAGTCTGCTCTTGAGTTAGCCTCTACTAGTATCGTAGTTGTGATCGTTGTGGGGATCGTTTTGTTATATGTCTCGATAGTGCTTGTCGTGATTCTTTTCTTTATGGTTGATTTCATAAGATATGGAGGTTGTCTTCATAATGAGGACGTCTCCTACCTAGTATCATCCAGGTGGTTGAAATATAAGTGCATACCTTTGATGAGCGTATGAAGTGTGTTGTTTTTCCCTTTTTCTCGAACCTCCTCCTAAGGCTAGGCGTAGCCTTTTGATGTTCGTGGTCGGGATGGTGTCTTTACAACGTATGTCTTTGACAGATGTTGCCATGATAATCATTTCGAGGTATGTGGACATGATAGCCACTTCGTGATGTGTGGGAGTGACAGCCCTTCTGTAGTGTGTGGACATGATAGCTGCCTCTTGGTATGTGGACTTGATAGCCACTTCAAGGTATGTTGACATGATAGCCGCTTCAAGGTATGTGGACATGATAGCCACATCAGGATGTATGGAGTTGTGCTTTAATATTCCTTTCTCATTGGAGAGCCTTCATTGCTATAGTTGCCTTTTGTTTAGGCTATGTTTGTTGGGTTAGGTCCTGATGTCTCGTCTTGCCAGATGTTGTATCCTTCATCCTTTTTAGATGTCTCCTTCATGAGTTGTGCTTGACGATGTTCAAGTCCGATACGAGCATAGGTCACGCGAGGGCGACATGCAAGACAATAACGTTTGTCGGAGGTTGCTTTGTGCGACTTGTAAGGCAATTCCTCTTCTTGATGGGTCGAGTTTATTTTGAGAGCCTTGAATCTTTGGATTTCATGTCTTTGCTATCCTTCTTGGTGGTGTTGGGTTCCTTTGAGATACTTCTCTTGACTTGTGATATGGATGGTAGGATAACTCGTTACTTTTCATGATAACCTCTTGTGCTTCTGTATACGATCCTTTGGTCATGGACTTCTCCTTTGTATATGCTTTCCTTTCCTTATCTTTCTTTTGTGTTTTCCTTCACATCATACCTGCTATCTCATCAAGAACAAACATTATGTGTTCTTCATTCAACTTTGCTTTGCAATTATTTTCTCACGGAATCCTTCTTAGTATGGTGTAATGATCTCTTCTGATACCCTTTAAATGGTATATATGGTACTGTTAGACCAAATATACGCTCTTGGTGGGCGTCGAATCTGTTCACGAGACAGGCTCTCGGAGGGCACTTAACGTTTCACAGGATAGGCTCCCGGAGGGCGCAAGTTAGACCAAAGATACGCTCCTGGTGGGCGTCGAATCTGGTAGTTTGAAATCTACCTCAAGATACGCTCTTGGGGGCGTCGAATCTGGTAGTTTGAAATCTACCTCAAGATACGCTCTTGGGGGCATCGAAGGTCGTAGTTTTTAGAAACCACTCTCAAGATACGCTCTTGGGGGCGTCGAATCTGGTAGTTTGAAATCTACCTCAAGATACGCTCTTGGGGGTGTCGAAGGTCGTAGTTTTTAGAAACCACTCCCAAGATACGCTCTTGGGGGCGTCGAAGTTCGTAGTTTTTGGAAACCACTCTCAAGATACGCTCTTGGGGGCGTCGAAGTTCGTAGTTTTTGGAAACCACTCTCAAGATACGCTCTTAGGGGCGTCGAAGTTCGTAGTATGAAAACTACTCTCAAGATACGCTCTTGGGGGCGTCGAAGTTCGTAGTATGAAAACTACTCTCAAGATACGCTCTTGGGGGCGTATCTGTGTAAGGATAACATAATGATTATATCAACACCTTCTTTGAAAGATACTTTTCAGTAACTTCTACTTCATTAGGAGCATTCATGCTTTATGTACACTTGGGGTGCCTTGGATGGATCAAGACACCCTTTGGAGGAAGTCAAAGATAGTTGTAGAGTTGGAGTAACTTCTTGAGTTCTCCTTCTCAAAAGTTGTATTTGGAAAACTTAAAATGCTTGAACATGCAAAGTGCTGAATATTAAACTAAGGATATGGGGTGGTGAGTGTGTCTGCGGCCACGTACTCCTTTAGGCCTCGTTTGTAAATCATCTCTTCCACTTCTATCTTCAACACCATGCAATCATTGGTTTTATGCCCCCAGGTCCCCATGGTACTCACACCAACCCTGTGCATCTCTTCCTAGGAAGGCCTTGCCCTCCTCCTTGCATGTTGGTAGTTCTTCTTTGAGGTACTCCTGGAAAATTTCTTCTATCTTCATTGTAAGGGGTGTGAATTTGAAGTTTACACCTCTTCATTGTGTCAGTCTGTCTTCCTTCTTCAAGGATTTCTTCCCATTGCCCTACCTCTTTTGCGAACGCCTTGTCCAGCCTCTCTTTGAGCTCCCTCATTGTGCTTGTCATGACCACCTCATAGAGCCCTCCATATGCTTCAAATGAGGTTGGATGCATGTTTCTAAGGAAGGCCCTTACGTCCTCTCGTCTTGTGATGTCCATGTTTGCACCAAAGTTGAAGAATCTCCCAAAGTAGCTTGATATGGACTCCTTTAGCATTTGCTTGATGTCGTCTATATATCGGAAACTTTTCAATGGATTCCCTTGTTCTCTTTCCTTCTGCATTCTCTGGCTGCCAAGGTATGCTTGTTATCCTTACAGCCTTACCTCTCTGCTTCTTCTTAGCTAGTCCTTGAAAGAACTGCCTACTCAGGCGGAGTGCAACTCCCTTTTTCGTCTTTCCCTGCCTTAGTCTTTTCATAATCTTCTCTTTATCTTGGATGGCCCCGGTCATGACCATGGCCACTGTGTCTGACTTGTGTGATCCACGTCTCATGGAGTTGAAGTAGCACTGCCTTGCAGTGCGTTGATCACCTAAGACTTCTCCAATTCCGTTTTCAGTTATATACTTCAACTTCTGATGCACGGTAGATGACACAATTTCGTATGGATTTATGGTTGTCCTTCCTAGGATCCCGTTGTAGGCTCCCAGGCTTTCAACCACCATTAAGTTGACGTTCACTCTTAGCTGTGTCCATCCCTGGCCCATGGTCACTGGCAGGGTTATCATTCCTAGCGGATAACTTGTTGCCCCTGAGAAGCCAACCAGAGGGAAGTTGACTGGTTTGATGTCTGCCTTGTTTTTCCTATCTCTTCCTGGACCCTTAGGCTTAGGAGGTCCGCAGAGCTGCCCCCATCTACCAGTATTCTTTTTACATCGAAGTTATCGATGTCCATCTTGATGACTAAAGCATCATCATGAGGGAAGACAATATGACTCTTGTCCTTCTCCGAAAACTCAATATTCATCTCCTCTCCTTCTCGTGGTCTCTTTCTCCACTTTGGTACTGAGCTCAGCTTGGATGCATAAACTTCCCTTGCATTAGCTGTTGGGCCACCTGATGCCACTCCTCCATGTATCATGTTTATAGTCCCCCTCTTGTTAGGTGGGGGATTATAATCTACCTTGTCTTTGCCTTTATCCTTGTATGATGGTCCTAACTGTATGCTATTGCCACCGTGATCAACAAACTGTTTTAGCTCCCCTCTTTGGATGATGTTGTTGATGCTTAGCTTCAAGCTAAAGCATTCGTTCGTATCATGTCCATATGCCTTATGGTTATCACACCATCTATCCTTGTGTGTCCCTACCATTGGCGCTCTCCATCTTCCGGGGGGCGACCATAATTTCTGAATTCTCATCTCTCTCAGGACCACTGCTAGGGTTGTATTCAATGGTATGAACTCGATAACATTTATTTCCTAGCCTTCAATGGTTCACCAATCTGGTTTCTTTGCTGAGGCGGACTCCACTCTTGTTGCCTTATGGGTTGAGGTGCCTGAGGTTGCTTTCCCTTATTCTGCTTTGTATTGTCCTCCTTTGCTGCTTGAATCTTGGCTTTCTTACTCACCCTGTGCCTCTCTAGGTCTATATGAGTTTTCACTATCCCTGCTAGCTCCTCTAAGGTGCTTGCAGGTTTTTTGGCCATCTTTTCTGCCAATGTAGACCCGAAGCGGCCTAGGTTTCATATGAAGGCTCTTATTATTTCACCCTCGGTGATGTCGCCCTGTATGTGTGCTATGTTCTGGTTGAACCTAGTGTAGTAATCTGCCAAAGATTCATCATTTTCTTGCTTCACATCATCTAGGAAGCCTGTTCCTTTGAGTAGTTTCCTTTCTCCTAGGTATCTCTGAAGAAACTTCGCCTTTAGCTGCGCCCATGAATGGATGCTCTCAGTAGGTAGGTTAAAGAACCAATGCGACGCCACCCCTGATAGGGTGTTTGGAAATAAGAGTGCCTTGTAGCGGTCGTCAGTAGTTCTCCCGAATAGAGAGGCTTCATGCTGCTGAATGTGATCTAAAGGGTCTCCCTTGCCATTGTACTTTGCTATCTGTATTGTATGCAAGGAGTCTGGCACTTTGTTCATTTCCAACTCCCTCGTGAAAGGGTGGTTCGTGTTGTCACTCAGGCAGTGCAGTCCGTTTCTCTTTGACTCAGTCATCTTCCTCACTATCATGGCTTCTACCTCCTCCGGGGTAATTATCACCGGCGTTGGAGTATAGTTTCTCTGATGTCCTCCATAGTTATAAACTGGGCTTACTGGGATCCCTTGTCCGTGCTGGTACGGACTGTAGGCGTATCCCTGATATCCCTGTTGGGGTACTTGGTGGAATTCCTGCCTTCTTGGAGGTCTTTCCTGTCTGTCTGCCCCCAGCGGGGTGGATGTCCTGGCGTCCTGCTGTGTCTGTTGCTTCCTTGGAGGTACAAACTGCTGCCTTCCCTCTGGGGGTGGCCTTTGGTTATCTCTCCTTTGTTCTTCTCGCTGCCATGTTGGAGGGTGCGAGTGGTGGTCTTCTTCTGGGACTTGTTCTTCCTCATGAAATTCTTCTTCTTCATGCTGGTGTTGCCTTCCCTGCATGTTCCTCAGAGTCTCTCTATAGGCTAGTAGCTCATCCAATGCGCTCATCAACCCCGGAGTCACTGTATGTGCTCCTTGTGAGTATGCGGGCCTTGTGTTGGTTGTGTGGGCGCGATTGTCGTTCCTTTGAGCCGGCATTCCATATGGATATCCTTGAGGTTGTGCCTCATAGTAGTACCCCTGAGGAGGTGCCGTGTATTGAGATGGCACTCCTTGTTGCTCCCCCTTTCTTTGTGGCCTTCTTGCCAATGGAGTTGAGGCTGTGGAAGACTCAGCCCCAGCTGGGCGTGAAGGACCTCCTTCCTGGTTGTTAGGCTGGGGTGGCTGTGGGGCTACCTGAGGCTCTGGGTGTACAGGCTGTTTTTCTGGGTTAGGCTGCCTTGCTGGAGGTATAGGCTGTCTCTCTCGCCTATTGCCCCCAGGTGGGCGATTATGTCTAGACGCTACGCTATTTGTCATCGCTCCTGTGATTGACAGGCTTTCTATTCGAAACCCACGGACGGCGCCAAGTGTTAGGTTATAGGTTTCAGGTCAACGGGTCGCCGGCCTAAATCTTACTCCTCACTGGTTAACTAGCGGATCCTGTGCTTCCTGAGTTCGGTCGTTCTGATCCGTATCCTTCTGCCCTTCTCCTTATCTTCTCCACGTGCCCTGCACGAGGGGCAATATCAAGCGCGGAGGGGGGGGGGGTGGTGCTTGATGTACCCTCTCCGATGCTTAAGTTAGTACGTTTCTTTCTAGAGAGATAAAGCTAGAGAGATGTCAGAGCTAAATTGCATAACTAGCCAAGATGATCAAATGAATGGTGGAGGGGTTGTATTTATAGGCAACGGTGTCATTAAGGTGACTTAATGACATCGTTAACCTTTAAACACACTTAATTAGTCCTTGATCACATAATTAAAACCGTAAAGCATGGAGAGGTTGGCGGAAATAATCTAAGTGTGGGAGTCGGGAAACGGTGCCAGGGCCCTTGGGGGCGGAGAGAAAATCCGACCCCCAAGGGTATGGGTTGGGTGTGGCCACCCAACCCCTTCCTAGGGGAGACGGGTTGGCTGACCCGGTCTCCCCTAGATTTATTGACAAAAGCTCTACTCAAGAAGCAGCACATTGCCTTGCTCAGGCTCTATGGCATCAAGGATGTTTTTCATGAAAAGACAAAAGAAGAAAAGGATGGGAGCATATAGGAATGTATATTCCATACATTCCATACTTGACACATTTATGCATACTAGTCTAGCTTACTTACAATCTAAGTTAGTTAGTTAGTTAGTTAGTTAGTTAGTTAGATGCTCTCTTCTCCTATATATACCTTGATCTACCAATTGTACAAACTGATTTTGGTTGTTAATACATTTGATATTCATCCAAGATCCTCTATGTTCATAGATATATGTCCAATTCGGGTTCGTATTTACGTTTCGGACCTCGCAAACACGTCAGAACCACAAACGAATTTTACCACGGTCACCCCGAGTCAAAACGGTCCAGATGCGCGCAGCACCCGGACCGGGACTTCCAGATTTCCTTGAAGCAATCCGGACAGGTCCGTTTTGCCCGGCAATCCGGAGCATGTCGGACGTCGACATGGTCCGGACTGCCGACTGGCACTGCGCGCTTACCCCCCTAGCACTGCGCGCTTACCCCTATTTTTACAAAGTATGAGAAGTTAGTGCGTACATAGCCAACCTCGATTTCGGTAAGCTTTTCCATTTAAACCGGCATCGAACCGCATAAAACCGGGTATGGTTCTCGGGTTTCCTATAAATAGGGACCTAGACCTCCCATTTGACAACTTAACTCGAAACTCTCCCAAATTGGCTATTTGTGCTCTGACCTCTCTCTACACACTTCCTCTCTCTAGATCGTGACTTAAGCATCGAAGAGGGCTCAACCAGCGCCACCCCCCCCCCCTCTCCATGCTGGTTATTACCCGTTTTGCAGGACCTGGCGTGTAGAAGATCGAGATAGGAGCCAAAGTCAGATTCGGGGTTCGAGGATCGAGGTTCGCAAAGAGCAACTCCTTCAGATAGGACCTCAACACTTGGCGCCGTCAGCGTGATTCGAGCAAGAAGCCGTTCCATACTGCAAGCTATGACAGACAGATGTACGAAGAAGGCGGGTGCGAGCAAGCCGAAGCTGACGAGAAGCCAACAAGGACCTTCTCACATTCCAGATGCAGGGTCTACCGCCTCCTCCATGCCAACCGCAAATGCACCTTCCGCGCAGCATGGTCCCGAGGTCCAGAACGAGGTACCAGTGCACGAGTTCGAGCAAAGGACGGAAAGGAACGAAGAGTTCCCACACGGGATGCCAGCTGACGGAGTGCAACAACAAGCAAGAGGTGCAAGCAACCTGCCACCAGTTACACCTGCCATGATGGCCGCACTGGACGAGCTCCTCACATTCAGGGAGACTCCAAAGAACCAAGGATACATGGCACCCCCGCCACCACCTCCGCCAGCTAGCGAGCATGCCGCACCTATGAGAGAGATGTCGCATGATGTCAACCATCAAGAGCCGCAACATCAAGAAGGCGGAGGATATTCTGAAGGTACCTACCAGTACCAGCAGGCAAGGCAGGAAGCGACACATTCATACACTCCAAGTGTTGGTGTGAAGCAGTAGCAGCAAGGAGTCAGATGGAAGCAACCCCCTGTGAACAACTCACAGCGGCCACAAAGGGAAGGTAATTTCAAGGAAGCAAGTTGTGCTCATACATACAATGAAGGGTGGAGGATGCTTGCATGCAACAGTGACATCCTAGTCACGGGACTTATGGCTAGGCCCTGGAAGAGATGATTGAAAAGAAGATGAAGCAGTCAAAGATGAAGGGAATGCATGCCCTTGAAGAGAACGCGTCGCATCCGTTCTCCGACGAGCTAGTTTACAGCCGCGTCCAAGACGCTCTCTACCGAATTGGAAGAGAAAAGTATAGAGGAAAATGAGATCCGATCGGACATTTTCAACAACATTAAGCCTCCTTGCTGGGACGAACTGATAATCCACATCATGTCGCCATGACAGTCCCCAACACCCTTGTGGGAACTGCAGCACACTGGTTCTTTTCATTACCATGCGGAAGTGTTACATCGTGGGCATACCTAAAGGCGAAGTTTATTCAAAGATACATGGGAGAGCGCACACTCCTAAAGGGACCAAACGCATTGAACGAGGTGGTACAACAAAATAATGAGTCATGCGGATTACTACATCCGTTTCAACCAAAATGTCGCAGACATTCAGGGCAACCTCACTGAAGGAAAGATCGTACGTGCTTTCATTGGGAACTTAGGCTGAAAAGGGTATTCCCTAGCGGAGAAGATGTCGAAGCGCCCCGCGGACACACTTGAAGAATTGGCAGCAAGAGTCAAAGAGTTTGTGGATCTAGAAAGATTCCGGGACCAGCATAAAGCAAAAGTCAGCGCAGCCCGCGCTAAAGAGAAGCAGGCTATACCTCAACAAGCTTCGCAACAAGAAAGGCAATTCCTGCCGCAGAAAAGGCCGTTCCAGCCAGAATTCCAAAGACCGAAGGAAGTGAACTTGACAGACTGCGTTCCCTTGAATACACCACTCTCCATGATCCTGAAAAAGATAAAGGAAAACAACATGTGGAGGGAGCTGGCAAACTTCCGAAAAGGTCTACTTGGAAAGCAAAAAGACAAATGGTGCGAGAACCATGAAGTCTATGGCCACGAGACGGACAGCTGTGTCAGCCTAAGATTCCGTGTAAACAACTTCATCCCCAAAGGAGAACTCAGGCAATACGTAGATCAAGGCGACAAGCGCCAAAAGAAGAACCATGTTGAGCCATCCGGAAAGATGAACAAGGGAAAGGAGAAAATGAATGACAATCCGTCACTTGAGAAGCGTGGCGTCATCAATGTGATTCATGGAGGGCCAGCTGCAGGAGGAAGCATTTCTAATGCTCGTGATGTCTATGCTGCACAACTACAAGTTTTGCCCATGTATGGAAAAAGACGCCAACCAGAGAAGGAAGACGTGATCATCCCATTCTCAAATGCTGACAAGAAGCGCATAGTCTACCCCCACGATGATGCTCTTGTTATTACGATGGATGTTAACGAATATGATGTGCGAAGGATATTGGTGGATGGTTTAAGTGCCGCAGACTTACTGCATGTAGATGTTCTCAAGAAATTGGGAAAAACGGAAGCCGATCTTTCGCCAAGTACATTCCCGCTAGTCAGCTTCGCAAGTGCTGCAACTTACCCGTTGGGTATGTTCACACTGCCAGTCATCCTGGGAGAAGGTTGGAAGGCGCTTCGTATCAATATCACATTTGTAGTGGTGAGCGCCCTAGTAGCATACAACGGCATCCTAGGAAGAACGACAATCAACCCGCACGACATCGTGCCGTCCAATGCTCACCAAAAGATGAAGTTTCTAACTCCTCATGGGATTGGCGAGGTGCTAGGAGACCAAACAGCCGCACAGAAGTGCTACGTCAACGCTCAAAGGAAGATAAAGCAAGTGTCCATTTCCATGATAGAAGTTGGCGTAAAAAGAAAGTTGTTCACTTCAAGTGATGATGATGAAGGAAAAAAGGAGTTAACACCGAGAGCTGGACTCGATAGGATGCTCTTCCCAACAAGACAAAGCGTCCTAGACGTCAGACAAGGACAAGAAGAGTTCATCACAGCTTACTTCAGGAGGTTCGCCCAAAATGCAACCGCACTAAGGGCTACCAAAAAAGAAGTCATCACTGAATTTTACTTGAACATGAACGCGCCAACGTTTTTGCTATTCTGAAGAATATATGGATGGCGTACAACCAAGGCGATGGCATGCCTGAAGGATAAATTGGAAACTGCAATCTCTTGTGAACGCGAGCTGGGATGGGGTACACATCTCAGCTCGAATCAGGAAGCTCAGACTTCAAGAGAACCAGGAAGCTCAAGCGTCGAATACCCTGACATCTTCACTCCCTTAAACACGGAGGTGGAAGAGATATAAATTAAGCTCCTGGAAAACAAGCTTCCAGGTCCACTCGAGCCGATGACTGCCTTCTTAGGTAGAAACATCGAAGATTGGTGCTGATACTACCAAACATGGGGGCACCATACTAACAGCTGCTTAACTTTGAGAATGGAGATCGAGGAGTTCATTGCACATGGAGCTTTAGGAAGCTATGTTGCAAGTGACGATGCTTGTCCGCCACCAAGACATCTCCAAGGGAGATAGATATCCACTCTTTATCTATCTTTACATCATTGTCAACACGTCTATTCTAGCTGAGAACTTAAGTGTCGTTTACGCTTTTGTACTTAGAAATATTTCGGAAAGTGCGATCAGTAGACGCCTTCCTGCAAGTGATTGTACGCATAACAAAAGTCTAATGAAGATTAATCTACTTTCGTAGGTACATCTCTATAATACGCATGTTACTTCGGATTAACACCAAGTAACAAACAAAGAGTATATGACTCATATCAACAACAAACGGCTTAGGCCATGCAACACCCATATGTTTATTATCAACACCAAGCATCGCCCTCAAAAGACGATCTCTTCTACTTGAACAAGGTCCAAGTAACACACGTTACTTCCAAAGGTAAAATCAGGTATGAGGTAACAAATCCACAACAGCACTACTATGAATAAAGCAGACCACTCGAGTAGGACATCTACTCAGGGTAGCCTGATTTAGTCAAAACAAAATCCAAGCTGAACGGAACAGACTAGTCGCGGATAGTCTGATCCAGTCATATTGGCATTGCAGGCAATAGAGCCATATGAGGAATTTATAACTCCATTATATTCCCTAACCAATATATATCTCAAAGTATTGCGACTAATTTGAGACAGGTTGTATGTACATCCAAGAGATGTCTCAATGACACACCCTATCTAGAGAGCAGCACTAGGAGGAGCTGTATGCAACACTCTCAAGAATTCTCTATCTATGGACATTCTACTCAGGCATCTAAGCCAACGAATATTCTAATCAAACATCAACTCTTTCCTTGGAAACAATACCAAGCAACGATCATATATACGTGTGTGCATCACGCTAAGGAAGCATCGAAGGGTATCGACTAAAGGATGCATACAGCAATACATAGTCTCTCTTTGTACGTACATATTCACAAACACATACAGTGGGTGGTACTTGAAAAGCTACGCTCCCGACATGTATGCACCTGTTGCGTCCACACCTATCACATCTGCACTAAGGGAAGTTTCCTGCACAACGAAGGGATCCTCGTAAGATTCATTTACTCTATTTATTATATGCATTAGTTAAAAGGAAATTCATAACTGCATATTTTTACAAACATTGCAACTATCTGACAAGGCGCAACCATGTTCGTAGGTAAATACTACACTATGATTACTACAATGGAATTGCCCCAGGTAGCAACCTACGCGCATAATATCTAATTCAACAATACAAGCTAAACACTATGTGTAACGAGGAACTTATGGCATACAACGCCAACATATCTATTATCTACACCAACAAAGAGTTTATTTCTCCATATATAACGACGTCTATCTCAAGAAGATGTCGGCAACACAAATCCATTGCGCTATGTACACAATCAGCTTACATCACGCAATGACAACTTGCGTATTATCAACAACAAGGGACTTAAAAAAATTCTCTACTCAAAGTGACGGCTATTCCAAAGACGTCAAATGCATGCAATATCTTGGAAAAACACCAAGGTCTACTATCAAAATGACGACTATTCAAAATGCGTCAACATCAAGCAATATCTTGGATAGACACCAAGATTTACTATCAAAAGTGACATGCTGCGACATCCTCCTTGCGAGGGAAAACCCCATGTTCACATCTATCAAAGTAGCATGCTACGACATCCTCCTTGCAAGGGAAAACCCCATGCTTACTTCTAAAAAATGGCATGCTGCGAAATCCTCTTAGAGGCAAATCCACATGTTCATAGCCATTCCCTGCATACAAACCAGGATGCGGCACTTAGGTGGGACTGATCAACCCATAGTGACGGAAGTCCTCTTGTTAGACGACAACCCCAAACATCTACAAAGTACGTACATCCCTCTTAAGGGTCCATACGCCATGAAGATACATTCCTTGATAGGATAGCTTCATGTACACTCAAACTATACGTATCCTCTTAAGGATGCTGACATAAGGAAGACCTATACCATAATTGAGCAGGCTTCATTCAAAAACGCTAGCAGGAGCGCACCCTGTTTGAAAAACTCACCAAACTTACAAGTCGAGTCTTATACAACGTCGCCTTAGAGTGGAAATAAGAGACGGTATAAACTTAAGTCTTGCTCCGTCAAGACGACATTGCTACATGTCAAGGGCCAAGTGCCAAGTACATTACTACCTGCAATGCTACGAGTACCTAGTGTACGCATCTTGCCATGCCTTGGAATCTAACCAAGAAGGGCGCTCATAACACTCAACAATGCGCGACATAAAGTCGCAACTACGGACATCATGTTCATCATCTAAGGATATCTATCCTATCTTCCAAGTCCAAAGCATACGGACAACATAGATAACGCAAGGTATGAAATACTACTAACACAACGTACAATCACACATTAAGTGCGCGAAGGGTGCCATACTATCAATGGTAAACTTAGCCAAATACCAAGCAGACAAAACAAAGACTCGGGGGCAAGAATGTGCTCACCCTCCATAAATCATACATCAAGACGCCAGCGCTTGTCTAGATGTCATCACGGCATAATTGCGCACCTCGCTATCATCAGCAACCTTCGTACGAAGGATAGTAGCCTTGGAATCAAGAATAACGACTTGAGCATATCAAACAAAGATAACAGTTTACAATGCAACAAACTAAGCACCTAAGTAGCAAATACTTAGAGTGAAGAACAAGATGCACGGGGGTAAAACCGACTAGCATACGTGCACACCTTCAGCATGCGCGCAATCTCTTAACACGCGTGTAACCCCTTAGCACGCGCATGACGCCTCAGAAATATTACCATCAAACAAACAAGAAAGAAGGATAGACGCAAAATGGAAGATCATCAATATAAGCAGTATGCTCGCTTCAAGCGACTCCTCCACCAAGATCCGGTCCTTCGACCGGGGGGCAGATGGGCAAGTCCGCTGGCATTAAACTAAGATCACTCGGAGTTGCTCGAATAACGAATCTCGGAGTCGGATCGGTTTATTCTGGACCAAGTGAAAACATCGTTAGCAACGACGACGACCTCGATCTTGACTTGGACTCAGAAAGACACATTGTTCACAAACTAAGTATGAAGACATCAAGCACAATGCGCGTGCGTCGACGCGTTGGGAAGCATAGATGACACCTCTTGTAAGCTAAAGATAGCGGCAGCAAACAGTATATAGTACGCTCATGTTTCGATACGTCGACAAGAGGTGCAACAATTCATTTTCAAAGTTCTAAGTAAAACTGCCATGATCGCGAGTACGCGTACGCACGTATCAACATACCAACGTGAGGTCTACTACTTTAGGGCTAAGCGGCTATCATGTCCACATGTCTTTAGGCGGCTATCATGTCCGCACGTCTCTTAGTGGCTATCATGGCCGCAAAATCAGCTAAGTCTGGATGTATACTCTGGAAGATACGCTTTGACAAATTAGTCTACAAAGATGAACAGCAACTTCATTAGTGCGTGTATACGCGACTGTCATTAATGTAAGCATTAAGGAATGAACACTCTCCCGATGGAGACAACTACATATCTACATACTCGTTAGTCTCTACACATCATATAGCGAACATCCCCCTCGGGGGATAACTCTATGTCAACCTGGGCCTCGTCCCATCGCTCACATGTTTTATGTGATCTACGCGCATCTACATGAGACTCTATCTCAACATGGGACTCACCCTGACACCTACGTGTTCTACGTAATCAACGCGCGTCTACATGATACAACGCCTTCATTTAAGGTAACAAGTGTGAATATAATTATGGCACTAACTTTAATACTTGCGTGTATTTGCTAGTTAATGCAGGACTGCGACATGTATGTTGACATACAAATGAGAAGTTCTAAGTGTTCAAGATATTACATCACGCATGCTATGATCATGTATACAACGAGCAACGCGCGCAGAGAACAACGCGTGCGACATATGACAAAGTGTCGACTATCAAGAAATATTCCCAAGTATTTTGCTATGTCAGCAGTCGACATATGACGAAGTATCATCAGGCGAAGAAATATTTTCTATGTGCTCTACCATATGTCAGATAGCATGCTACAACAAGCAAGAAATATTTTCTAAGTTTTCTTGCATGTCAGCATGTCAACATCTGACGGGAGGTCGACAGCCGACGACATACACCTTATGTCTACATCAAGTCTATGGATACAACGTACATAGAAATGGATAGAGAAAAGATTCTAGTGTGGGGGCAAGTGCGCACATACAAGTGCGTACGTACGAGCACGCGCATACAGCTATCGACATACAACGAGATGTCGGCTATCAGGAATATTTTCTAAGTGTTTCAACTATGTCAGTTGTGAGCTTACAACGGGATGCCGGCTGTCAGTAATATTTTCTAAGTGTTCCACCATGTCAACAATCAACAACTGACAGTCACGACAACGTGCATACACGCAACAGTCTCTCATACAGACATCTAAGCAGTGTACACTCCATATGGAACAACTATGTACGTATAAGACTTGTTAGTCTTCGCACAACAAGTAACAAACATCATGCAAGGGGGGTAACTTCCTCAACAAATCGACCTTAATATCAACATCAAGCTCATACTCGCAGCATACATGATTACAAGGGTGAAATATTTTCGAAGTGTTTTGCTCAGGATGACAGTCAGCATATTGCAAGCTGTCAGCATGATACTAAGTGTCAGCATATTACTATGTGTCGACATGCTACTAAATGTCAACATGATGCTACATCTCCACATACTATAAGTTGACCGCATCCTACTAAGTGTCAACATGCTACTACCTATCGACATACAACAAGCTGTCAACATACTATCAAGTATCAACGTACGACAAGGTGTCGGCATGCAACAAAATATGGCTGAAATATTTTCTAAATATTTCGCTTACGACATGGGACTATACGCGACAAGAGACCAACCGTCAGAAAATATTGTCTAAGTATTTCCTTGATGTCAGCAATCAACAAGCGGCATGGAATCAACTATCTAGGAGCATTCTCCAAGTATACTAGCATGATGACGGATAACATATATCAAGTGGCAAACATCAACTACTACGAAATATTTTCTAAGTGTTTCTATGCCGGCAGTCGACAAGAATCATATGACGACATCAATGGTAACGAGCACTAGATATTATTGAAATATTTTCAATGTGTTTTAGCATGTTTGCAGACAGTGACCAACGATCAATACATGATGCTCAACACACATTGCCTAAGTTATCACTACCAACATACAACCATTAACGACCATGTACGAACAACTACCGATAGTTAACATCGAGCATACTAAAACAACGGCTAAGGCATGGAGCAACATGTCGGCAATTAATACTATGCATAAGGGAAGTGTAACAATTCATTTGCACTTTTCTAAAATTTTCAGCACTTAGAAAAATTTTGGTCGATTTGGGGCTAAGTATCCTAATGCATTTCATCAAACACCTTGTATGCATCTTAAGGTGACTACTCCAAATTTAGACCTCCATAAGCTCCTTCTTCAACAAGTAATGAGAGGTTCTTGGAAAACTATCAAAGGAGGATGTAAGCCTATGACTATTCTCTCTCCTAATTTTCACTAATAGTGTCTACACCATGTGCCAAGGACTAAACTCGTATTATTTTCACACAAGTCCCTAGCATCATGTATGAGCATGTTTATATCTCTCCTATGCTTACATTACATACATGCTCCCTAATGTTGCATGACGCGCTACGTACAATTATTATTGCATGTTGCATACACATAGGCTATTATGCGTGATATTATTTTTATATATATATGATTCTAACTTATGATTGCTACATGATTATTTTATAATCTAAGTATGAATTGCATGTATACATCATATTGCATGATTACATCATATTACATGCTAACATCGTGTTCTATGTTTACATCGTGCTTCATGTTGACAAGCATGCTCTCCAATTTTATATTGCTCTAAGTATTTTGCTTATTGCGCGATAACGTCATCCATGTGTTATGTTGTCATCTCCATGTTAACATCATGTTACACGTTTACGTCACATACCATGATGATACCACATTGCATGATTATTTATTATTACAAGTATCTCGCTTATTGCATGTTATTACAAATATGACGTTAATTGCACGATGTTATATGTATACCGTCTGTTACGCTAACCCCGTAAACATATTACACACGTTCATCGAAAAAGTAAAGATCGACGAATTTGTGCTCTGCGCATTCGATTGAGAAACAGGCCACCCCTGAGGTCAGTGACGAACCTAAATTAGACGAATATCCTATCTTAAATAGAGTCAAGCATGGGTTTTTAATCGCTACTTAACTCGGGGGCAAGTGTTGGATATCTGTCCAATTCGGGTTCGTATTTACGTTTCAGACCTCGCAAACACGTTAGAACCACAAACGGATTTTACCACGGTCACCCCGAGTCAAAACGGTACGGATGCGCGCAGCACCCGGACTAGGACTTCCGGATTGCCTTGACAATCCAGGCAGGTCCGTTTTGCCCGGCAATCCGGACCATGCCGGACATCGACATGGTCAACCACGATGTCGATAAGCGTTTCCCTTTAAACCACATCGAACCGCATAAAACCGGGTATGGTTCCCATTTGAAAACTTAACTCGAAACTCTCCCAAATTGGCTATTTGTGCTCTGACCTCTCTCTACACACTTTCTCTCTCTAGATCGTGACTTAAGCATCGGAGAGGGCTCAATCAGTGCCACCCCCACTCTCCATGTTGGTTATTGCCCGTTTTGCAGGACCTGGCGTGTAGAAGACCCAGATAGGAGCCAAAGTCAGATTCGGGGTTCGAGGATCGAGGTTCACAAAGAGCAACCCGAGGTGTCCCAGGTGGAATCGACCTCAACACTTCCGATCAAACCTCCTTCACCAGGCATCCAACGTGGATTTCCTCTTCAACCTCCAGCCTGAGGGTTAATCATTTATTGGTGCTATGTCCCTAGGCTTTATGGTAATCACACCACCCCTCCAGCTCTGCTCCTATGAATGCCCTTGATGATTCCGAGGGTGGTGGAATCCTGTCATAGAGGACTGTATTGTATAGCTCTTGTATCTCGCTCCATAGAGGTGTGAAGTGCACTATCCACCCTGTTGGATCACGGTAGAACTCCGGCACGATCTTTGACGGCGATCCTAGCTCCTTCGCTCCACGTAATCCTGCAAGAGGGGATAGACCGGGCGGTGACCCAGAATCCCTCTTTGATGCTTAAATGAGTATCTCGTATGGACTGGCAAGCAGTAATCTCAAGTAGCGTATCTAAAAACGTAATGTGATCTGAGGTAACCTCTGCCCTTTTATAGGCGGAGAGGTACCTCAGTTACCTGGTGAACCGTTGGGGTGGTTAGCCCATATTTCGCGTATCTCGGGCACGATTCCGCCTATCTAGGCCAAGATCTCGCTTATCTCGGCCACGCCCCGCGTATCTCGGCCACGCTCCGCGTATCAAAATCACGCTCCGCGTATCTCGGCCACGCCCCGCGTATCCCGGCCTCAACCTCTAATAGCAAGTCCCAACTAACATCGGGGACTCCAGAGTTATCTCGTTGTGTCACCGCTCGGGGCCCCTCGTCATCGTGACAGGGCCAATCATTCTCAGGGATTCATCATCGGGGCCTACTTAAAGGCATCTCATCGGGAGCATTCAACTCACCTATCAGGACCGACTCTGTCGGGACCTTTCCTCATCGGGACTCCCTCCATCGGGATCCTTCGCCCGGGTCATCTTGACCTCCATTGAGGGCCCAGTGGCCCTATTCAGCGTTTGCTAGCCGTTAAAGGGCATAACGGCCACAGCGAAGCCCATCATTTGCCCCCAAGACGTGAGGGACTTACAGTTCGTCGTGTCTTACAGCGAAGCCCAGCCATTAAATGCAGCAGATAACGAAGCGACGTCTCTGGTACCCGTGCCTGATTTTTCGCACCTGCTTTTTCTGAAAAAGTGCTTTTCAGGCCGTTTCATCATTGCACCCGTTCCCATTCTGCACGTTTCATCTCAACGGCTCAGATCAAAACGCTTCGACTTCGACGATTCAGATCAGAACGTCCTTTCATCTGTCCTCTTTGCCTATAAAACCCTCACCCTGGGTACGGTTTCCCTTTTACCGTATCCGAAATTTCAAAAGCTCTCTGCAACTTCTCTGAGAATTCAAGCTTTGCGATTTCGAAGACCCAAGTGTTTCTCCGACCACCTTTCCGGCAACGTCAAGTTCATCCTTCCAACCTCCAATCATCATGTCTGGTAAGGGTTTCTTCTTTATTGTTCGCATATCTTTTTCCTTGCCATGGCTGATTTCAGATAGTGGATCTAGTTCTGAGGGAAGAAGGCCCTTCAACTTCGACTATGCTCTGAACGAGATTTACAGCACTGCGTACGATGCAGCTCTCCAGGAGGGATGCATCACCTCTACCTGGGAACCTCGTTTCCCGTATCCCTGGCCCCGCCCCTCGTGAAACCTTGAGGTTACTCGTCCCCGGAAAGAGGAGGTGTTTGTCTCTACGGGGCAAATATCAGCGGGGATTAGATTCCCCTTCTGTGGTAATCTGGTCGAGATGTGCCAGCACTACAAGACGCATCCGACCACCTTCTCTCCCCACGCCATACGTTTGTGGAACGCCTTCCAGGTCCTCTGCTTCCGACAGAAGTGGGTTTACAGCCTCAAGCTCTTCAGGACCTTCTACGGGATGAAGTGCAACGAGGCGGGGGTCTGTGCCTTCTACCCCCGGATGCCGAAGTGGAACAAGACGCAACTCGGGTTGTGCAACTGGACCAATGACACCTGGAAGGTGGTCAAGGGTCGGGGACTCCTGGTCGACACGGGGTCCGATAACAGTGGGTGGAAGAGGAGCTACTTCTTCATCCAAAACTCCTCGATCCCGTGGCCCCGATGGGAGGTGGAAGCGGACTCTCCTCCCGCTTTCCACACCTACACCGATGAAGACTTCCAGACTCTTCAACTCATCCAGCTCTACCGGTGGGGGGAGTCTTACACTCCCCTCGATGCCAATTCTCTCGTAGAGCGGGACCTGGTGAATGCCGGGATCCGACTCCTCGACATAGTCTCCGGGGGGCAGCTCTTCGACGGCCCCTCCAATATGGTTCCCTGGGTAAATCTCTAACCTTTGTTTTTTACTGTTTGCAGCTAAGAAGGTATCCATGCTGACCAATCTGATCCTTAAGCAGAAGGAGACCGATGTTGTCTGCTCTACGCAGAAGAGGAAGTCAGCCAAGAAGGCTGCTGCTCCATCGGGATCTCCTTCCGCGGAGCGGCCAAAGCGGAGCCGCGTGGAGGTGGACAAGCTCTTCGACGTCCAAACCGCTGAAGAAGGTAAAAAGCTCCGCCTCACTATTAAATCGTACATGAAGCTGGTTCCGAAGGAGTTGATTCCTTCAACTATGGAGGCCCGCATCGCCGATGTCAAACGTGTCCTCCGAGGGGAAACTCCTCGTGTCCTGAAGGCGGGCTACTACAACTATCGCAGGAAGGACCAATATGTCTCCCGACGCATTGTTTGGTGTAAGGGCTCTAATGAACTTCCTGATTACGTTTCTAAAGCCTCCTCTCGTCCTCTAGGTGCAGGTCACTCGGGGACTCCGTCGGGTGTTGGAGCCTCAGCAGGCGCACCACCCTCATCAGGGGCGCCTCCTTCAGCGGGGGCACCACTTTTCTCTTGCGGAGAGACCCCGACCGGCGAACAATTTCGTCGGGTGGAGAGCCTGGACTCCTCCGAGGAGACTGATGAGGGTGGCTCCCTTCGCCATCGTCGGAGGACGGGGCAGTCCCCGCTGAAACCAACCTCCAAGGGGCTGCCCCCCTCGCCTTCTTCACGACCGCAGCGACAACCGTCGCCTATCCACGACTTCACTCCTTCCCCCGCCCGGGGTGGGTCGGAGGCACGCCCCTCCATGACCCCAGTCGGCCCTTCCCCTCTTCCCCTCGACGGGAATTTTTACAAGGCCTTCGACCCCGCAAAGGAGGATGCTCCCTGGACCCCGATCCAAACGCTGCAAGGGGTCCAGCTCCGACAAGGGGACACATATCCGGAGCTGGCTCTACACCTGGTAGCAGGCTCCGGAGCTGGCTCTACACCTTGTCCAGCTCCGACAAGGGGACACTTTAGATCGGGAGGACATGCGCCGGGATGTGCAGGAGATGTGCATGCGTCGGATAGAGGTAAGACTTTCGCTTTTCTTTTCTTCATCAATAAGACCGGTTGCTCATCTACTAATACTTCTCTTCCTTCCTTCGCAGGAGATAGGGGACCTCAACCGTTCCATCGGGTACCTCTTCGCCTCGAGGAGACCCTAGAGCAAGAGCGGGCGGTCATAGCCAAGCTTAAGGAGGATCTCGCGTCCTCCGAGTCTTCGCGGGGAAAACTGGCCAAGGAGCAGGCCATCCTCGATCAAAAGACTCGGGACCTCCAAAAGCAGGTCCATGACTTCGAGGGGCTCCTGAAGCGGGAGCGGCAGGAGCGGCGGGTTGCCGAGGACAAGCTGGTCCTCGAAAAGAAGGCTCTGCAGGAGCAAGTTGCTGGGGTTCCCGCGCAGCTGGTCGCGGCCGAGAGCAAGGGCCGGGAGGATTATCAGGGGTCCGAAGTCTTCCAGGCTGATGCTGTAAAGTTCTGCGGCGCGGAGGTGGAGAACACCCTCTTCAATGCAGTTGAGGAACTCCACCTGGAGTATGGCGACGCCATCAACTTCGACAAGTCTCCTTCTCTCGCTCCCTTCGCGAAGAAGTAATTTGCTCTCTCGGAGGAGAGTGATGAGGGGAGCACTCCCGCGATTGTTGAAGACACAGCGGAGTCTCCAAGTGCTGACTCCCTGTTAATCGACCCTCCAGCGGCTGAACCTGTGGAGCCTACTGCCACAGACCTCGTGGACCCTGCTCCTGTTGATGCCGCCGACAAGGACCAAGCCTGACTGCTTTATCTTTAGAGTCCTTGTATTTCCCTCATTTTTGTAATCCTCGGGCCTTCGGGCCCTTATGAATATCGGAATTTCTTAGTTCCGATTTTCCATTGCACTTCTTAAAGCGACTTTACTATACTTACTTAAGTCGAAAACCTCGACACTTAAGATATTCTCACACATCACCTAAGACGATTTACCAACTTGCACCACTTAAGGTGACTTATCATCACGCACCACTTAAGGCGACTTTTCCATACTTAGAATATATCCAAGAATCATGCATCACTTAAAACGACTTAATCTCGTGCATCACTTAAGACGACTTAATCTCATGCATCACTTAAGACGACTTTAACAACACTTAGCGTAAATCTAAGAATCATGCATCACTTAAGACGACTTAATCTCGTGCATCACTTAAGACGACTTTTCCCGTGCACCACTCAAGGCGACTTTTTTCGTGCACCACTCAAGGCGGCTTTTCTCGTGCACCACTCAAGGCGACTTTTCTCGTGCACCACTCAAGGCGACTAAATAACGCTTAGAATAAATCTAAGAATAACTCTGATTGGAAGCAACGTCTTTATTTATTGATGGCACAAAATTTGCTTACATCGAATCAAACGATAAATAAATTACACCACTTAAGGCGATTTTACATCGGGCACCACTTAAGGCGACTTTTCATCGGGCACCACATAAGGCGACTTTTCATCAAGCATGACATTTCTTCAAGTGTTCGCCACTAAAAGAATGCTTCAATGCTCTGCCATCGAGGTCTTCCAACTTGTACGCATTCAGAGCTGGCATCCCCACGACCTTGTAAGGTCCTTCCCATTTTGGTGACATCTTGTTGATTCGATCCAAAAGGGTAAACTCGTTGCGACGCCAAACCAGCTCCCCGACGAAGAATTGTCGGGACTTAACTCGCCGATTGTAATACCTGGCCGTCGCCAAACGCATTCGAGCCTGGACTTCATCGGCTTCCCGCCTCTTCTCTTCGAGCAATTCCAAATCCAGACGTCTCATTTCATCATTCGTCAAAGGCTCGTAATATCTCATCCGATGGGGTGTCACAGCTACCTCCACGGGAGCAACAGCCTCCGTGCCACAAACAAGGCCAAACGGAGTCTCCTCAGTTGATCGTTTGGGTGTCGTTCTAACAGCCCAAAGCACGTTTTCCAGCTCGTTCAGCCATTTGCCCTTCAAGGCATAGACCCTTTTCTTCAGGCCATCCATCACGATTTTGTTGGCCGATTCCACCTGGCCATTAGTCTGAGCATGGCGGACAGAGGCAGTCCGATGCTCGATGTTCAACTCCTCCAGATACTCCTTCACCTGAGACCCATTAAACGGTGGACTATTGTCGCTGATCACCATCTTAGGAATCCCGTATCTGGATACAATATGAGTCTGGAGAAATTTGACGATCTGGTTCCCCGTCGTCTTGGCCAACGCCTTTGCTTCTATCCATTTCGAAAAATAATCGATAGCTACAAGCAAATACTTACACTGACCTTGTGCTTGTGGAAGAGGTCCCACCAAGTCGATGCCCCACTGCGAGAAGGGCCAAGCGCTCTTGATGGATGTCAGATTAGTAGCCGGAGCCACAATACTCGGGGCGTACCTCTGGCAAGAGTCACAAGATCGGACCAACGCCGTCGCCTCCTTTCTCCTTGTAGGCCAATAATAGCCCAAGTTCAGCACCTTCCTCATAATGGATCGGGCTCCTTCGTGACAAGCCGCGACCCCTTCGTGCACCTCCCTCAGGATTCGACTTGTGTCGGGTTCAGCCACACACTTCAAGTACGGAGTCGAGAACCAGCCCTTCTTGTATAGCTGATTGTCTAGCATCACGTAATTAACCAAGATCCGACGTATCCTGTCAGCTATCACTTCATTATCAGGGACTGCCCCCGTAGTCAGGTACGCGACTATCGGGGTCATCCAAGTGGGCTCCTCCTCCGATCCTGCTTCAATAGCACACACCTGTGTCGGGTCGGTGGTCGACAAGATCACCTCTCCAAGAAGTGCACCTTCCGATTTTCCTCCAAGGGTGCCCCCAGGGCAAATTTGCTCAAGGCATCTGCCTCCATGTTTTCCTCCCTCGGGATCGCCTCGATGTCGAAGCTTTTAAAGCTCTCCTTCAAGACTTGCACCTTGCGAAGGTACTTCCTCATCATCGGGCTCTTCGCCTCGTATCGCCCTTGAACCTGGTTCACAATCAAGGCCGCGTCACACTTCACTCTCAAGTGAGCAACTCCCGTACCTTTAGCAATTTTCAGGCCCGTGATAAGAGCTTCATACTCAGGTTCGTTGTTCGTGGCCCTAAATGTTGAGGCCAAAGCATATCGCAGCGGCTCACCTCCGCCAGGTGGTATCAACATAAAGCCTGCTCCTGATCCGTCTGAACTCGAGGAGCCATCCGTGTACATTTCCCAAGTATTTTCCTCGTTTGGCTGTTCTGATTTCTCTGCCATCTCTGGTTGTTCTGCTATCGGGACCTCCATGGTTACCCCTCTACAGGGCCCGCTTCTTCCAGATTGGGGGCTGGAGACTCTGCTATGAAATCCGCCAATGCCTGGCCCTTAATAGCCGTTCTCGGAGCAAAGTGTATGCGAAACTCACTAAGATCGACTGCCCATTTCACTAATCTCCCCGACGCATCCGGTCGGTTCAAAAAATGCTTCAGAGGCTGGTTCGTCAACACAGTAATCTCGTGTGCATGGAAATAAGGCCTCAGCTTCCGAGCAGTAATAATCAACGCAAAGAGATACTTCTCAACGGCAGGATAATTCATTTCAGACTTGGCAAACGCCTTGCTTACATAATAGACGGGGACTTGATTACCCTCGAAAACCTTCACTAACAAAGAGCTAATGGCAAATTCAGAAACAGCCAAGTAAAGATAGAGCGGCTCGCCTGGAACCGGTTTCGCCAACGGCGGGAGGGTGCGACGGTGCTGCTTGAGTGCCTGGAACGCTTCTTCACACTTGGTGGTCCATTCGAACATCTTGTTGGCCCTCAGGACTTCAAAAAATGGCATTGACCGGTCACTTGCCTTGGACAGGAAGCGATTCATTGCAGCTAGTCGACCATTCAGCACTTGCACCTCCCGATGGTTTATCGGAGACTGCATCTCCTCAATCGCTCTCAGTTTCTCGGGGTTCACCTCAATTCCTCTCTGACTCACCATAAAGCCTAGAAACTTCCCCGAGTGGACTCCGAAGGCGCATTTTGTCGGGTTCAAGCGAACCTGATGAAGCCTCATCCGCTCAAGCGCCTGGGCTAGGTTGTGCACATGATCCTCAACTTGTCTGGACTTCACCAGCATATCGTCCACGTAAGCCTCCATGGTTTTCCTCAGTATATCTCCGAACAGCTTGTTCACCATCCGCTGGTAGGTTGCCCCGGCATTGATCAACCCGAAAGGCATGACATCGTAGTGATAGATGTCACTGTCTGCATAAAATGCTGTGTGAGGAGCGTCTTCCTTAGCCATCTTGATCTGGTTATAGCCCGAGTACGCATCCATGAAGCTCAACAGCTCATGACCCGACGTGGCATCCACCAGTTGGTCGATTCTCGGGAGCGGGTAACAGTCCTTCGGGAAAGCCTTATTTAGGTCGCGGAAATCAACGCACATCCGCTATTTCCCATTGCTCTTCTTCACCAGCACCGGGTTAGCAACCCAAGTATGGAATCAGAGCTCCTTGATAAACCCAGCATCGAGCAACCTGCCCACCTCCTGCTGGATCGCAATCCTCTTGTCTGCGCCCATCGGACGCCTTTTCTGTGCGATAGGCTTGATCGCGGGATCAATCTTCAACTCATGCACGATCACGTCGGGGCTGACTCCTGGCATGTCACTCGGAGACCAGGCAAACAGCTCCTTGAACTCTTTCAGTAGATCGATCAATTCTCGGGCTGTCTCCTCGGTCAGAGCAGACCCGATTTTCACCTTCCTCTGAGGCCCATCAATCTCGACCTCCTTCAAATCCTCCACGGGGGCGGGACGACCAAACTCTTCTTTGGGATCAGCATCTGTCTGAAGGACAGTCATAGCCTCCCTTCTTCTCCTTCGGGTTGCGTTAACATAACAATTCCTGGAAGCCACCTGGTCGCCCTTGACCTCTCCGACTCCTTGATTGGTCGGGAACTTCATCTTCTGGTGAACAGTCGAGGCAACTGCCATCAGGGGGTTGATGGTAGTTCTCCCGATAATCGTGTTGTAGGTCCCCGCGGACTCAACTACCACAAAATCCACGTTCCTCCTCTCCGATTTCCACCCGCTACCAAACTCCACTGGTAAGGTGATCACTCCTAGCGGATAGGAGGTAAAACCAGAGAATCCGACCATCGGGAATGATGGATATACGCCCAATTTGAACCCGTTGACTTCCGAATCGTTGTATTTTTATCATCCCATTAATGATTCTAAATCAAAACTTCAACCCGAACACTTCGCGAGAACACCAACGGCACGGACGAGGCCGAAGCGCTCGTCCGACCGAGTCAAACTCACCTAGGTGAGGTTAGGTGGCCACACCCGACCTCCCCTAGAGGAGATCGGGTCAGCCAACCCGATCTCCCCTAGGGGAGATCGGGTGGACCAACCCGATCTCTCCTAGGAGGGATGGGGTTGGCCAACCCCATCCTCCCTAGGAGGGGTTGGGTGCCCTCACCCAACCCCTACCCTTGGGGGTCGGATTTCCCTTCCCCCCAAGGGCCCCGGCACCATTTTTGGACTCCCATACTCGGTTTACTCCGCCTACCTTCTCCGTATCTGAAGGTCTTAATTACGTGTTTAAAGGTTAATTAACTGTGTTTAAAGGTTAACGATGTCATTAAGCCACCTTAATGACACCGTTGCCTATAAATACCCCACCTCCACTATTCATTTACACATCTTGGCAAGTTGCACAATTTTGCTCTGACATCTCTCTAGCTTTATCTCTCTAAAACCGTACTGACTTAGGCATCGGAGAGGGTTCATCAGGCACCACCCCCCCCCCCTCTGTGCCTGGTATTGCCCCTCTTGCAGGGTGGCAAGGAGAAAAGACCCAAGGAAGCAGAAGAGCATAGAGCAGAAGGACAAGCTCCAGGGGGTAAGAAGTACAAGCCTCAGGAGGTCAGAAGGAGTGAAGGAAAGGAGGTCAGAAGGAGAGAAGGAAAGGAGGTCAGAAGGAGAGAAGGAGAGGAGGTCAGAAGGAGAGAAGAGAAGGACATATATCAGAACGACTACCCCAAGGGAGCAGAAGGGCATGGATCAGAACGACTAGCCTTAGGAACACTGAACCCGACATTTCATTAGTGGGAGATAAATTTTAGATTGACGACCCGTTGACCTAGACTTTATAACCTAACACTTGGCGCCGTCTGTGGGCTTCGAACAGAAATCCTGGCAATCACAAGAGCGATGACGAATAGCTTAGCATCTAGGCATAACCGCCCACCTGGGGGCAGTAGGCGAGGGAGACATCCTATACCTCCAGCAAGGCAGCCTAACCCAGAGAAATAGCCTGCACACCCAGAGCCTCAGGTAGCCCCACTGGCACCCCAACCTAACAAGCAGGCAGGAGGACCTTCACGCCCAGCTGGCTAGGAGGCTTCCACAGCTTCAACTCCATTGACTAGGAAACCAGAGGGACAGGGGGGCAATAAGGAGTGCCATCCCAATACACGGCACCTCCACAGGGGTACTACTATGAGGCACAACCTCAAGGGTGTCCATATGGAATACTGACTCAAAGGAACGACAATCGTGCCCACACAACCAACATAAGGCCCGCATACTCGCAAGGAGCACAGACAGTGACTCTGAGGTTGATGAACGCATTGGATGAGCTGCTAGCCTATAGAGATACCCTGAGGAACAGGCAGAGAAGGCAACACCAGCATGAAGAAGAACACCACTTGCACCCTCGAACAGGGTAGTGAGAAGAACAAAGGAGAGACAACCAAAGGCCACCCCCTGAGGGAAGGCAGCAGTCTGTGCCTCCAAGGCAGCAACAGACACAGCAGGATGCTAGGGCATACACACCTCCGAGGGCAGATAGACAGGTAAGACCTCCAAGGAGGCATGGATTCAACCAAGTACCCCAACAGGGACACATACAGTCGGGGATTCAACCAAGTACCCCAACAGATCCAACATCCACCCTGGCAATGTACACATACAGTCCGTATCACTACAGACATGACTAAGGGACATATCAAGGAAAGCTAAAAGGGAGGAACATAGTCCCAACAACACAACAAGGCAACCACCTACCCATGATACAGCACGACAGATCCAAACCCCTTGTGCATGACAACCCTTGGCACACATCCCCCTAGGACAGGGAAGGAGTTGAAAAGACAAGGATTTGAACAGGGGACTCATAGAGTACCACACTACGTTAGCACATAGCTACTACAATAGGAAGTCTCATGGAGAGACGTAGTAGAGTAAGATCGCACATAGCATACATGAAGGATACACCTCCACCTAGTCCGCCTTGCAAGGATGCGACCTTATATTCCTCAAGTGGAAGGAATACACACAGACTAATGGAGAAAAACAGTTACATTACCAAAGAAGCAGGGGATATCAACACCCCCAAACTCATATCCTTCCTATATACTCTTATTTAATTCAACTGCACAACAAGTCAACTCCCTAAAAGGGGTAGATTTTGACACTTGATATCAACATGTTTTCCAATAATGACCATACCGGACGCCTTCGGGCTCCGTGATATATATATACACAGGTGGACCACTAGAAGAATACGTAAAAGGCCATCGCCAATCAAGAGATGCACAAGCAACAGATTCCTCAATCCCAAAGAACACCTATAAGGTCAAGTTTCTGGGAAAGATCACAAGATGGAAGGCTCACTTACAAAAATAAGTTGAGCACCCCCAACATCCTATAGAGGAACTACCATGAAGGTCACAAAAGATTACCCCCACCATAACCTTCCACTAAGCATCCTAGGGCCAAGTCCGTCAAAGGATCCCATCGGGCATTGGTATGCAAGGGGGGCACCAGTTACAACATGCCCTCCCCACAAACGCCCATTAGCATAAGAGGGGGTAGCCGCGAACACATCCCTCCAAAAATGGAGGAAACCATATCACATGGGCAACGCCCACCATCAGAAGCAAACACCTCCAGCGGATCTTTATGATTTCATAAAATAGCCAGGAGATACAACTACACTTAGTAAGCTCACCCAGGTAATGGAATACACTTCCATCAAAAACTCTCAAGGACACCAAGCCTAGCAAAGGAAGAATGATGACACCATCATCAAGCTTTTAAAAAGGGATATGGAAAACATAGTATTTCCACACAATGATATATTAGTCATAAGAGAGGGAATCACCAACTTTGACATGAAGAGAACCATAGTGCATGAAGGGAGTCCGTCAGACATCTCCCGTGACCAACCATTGATGATACTAGAGAAGAGTCAGGCATACCTAATACCAAAGGACCCCCTACTAGTAAAGGTGGTCAGAACACCAACACACCCATTAGGGACACGGCACTGCAAATGAACCAGGAATAAGGATGGAACACATATCCTTACACATATCCTTACAAGTATCCTTACAAGTATCCTTACAAGTATCCTTGCATTTATCCTTGCAAAAATAAACTCCGTAGATAAAGAGGTTATCTAATAGATGACTATGTCTCTGTTCTCAAACTATGATCCTAACCCGGAGATCCTTGGACTCCGTACTATATATGTAATGAATAACATGTTCATCAGAGATAGGTACACGAAGATTCAAGACAGCGCCATAAAGATTAGGCGCATACCTCTACCAAGTGCGACACATAGGAGTGTTCACAAACACTCCTTCGCCATCTCACAAGAAAGGAAGGCAACCAAGGATACAAGTCCTAATAGAATAAACATCGGTAGAAAATCCTGTCATTGAAGTCATGCACAAAGAGAGAAACTCTAAAGATGCAAGATTAGCAAAAGAGATAGTGCAACAACTAGAGTATAAAAAAGGAGATACATCTCCTATCAAGAGCCTTAGGGCAGGATAATAGTTCTACAAGATCAACCAAAGAAGAGCTCTAAAGCTTGGGGAGTAAGGTTTCAAGATCGACCCTCACACTAGACGCACATCCCGATCAACCACCTTGTCTGCAAATGATAAGACATTTGACTCTGGCATCCCATCAAGAGGAGAACCCCGGTAAAAGGGACACTAGAACAATATCCCGCCTTTAAGGCCATACGCTGAATACATAGTGAATGAAGGATATGACAAAATGAAAAAGGAGGGACTTGTCAGCTCAACACACCTCAAACACATATACGTACGCAATACAAATGCAGTCTCTAATGAAGCTATCCAACAAGGAATAGCTAATACGGGGGCAAACCCATGGAAAATCATGGAGCATCACTTGCAAACCTAAAGGAAAACATCCTTTTTAGGTTCAAGTCCTAATTCAAAGGAAGTCTATAATCAAGATTCAAGGTGGGAGGAGCATGACCAATGTGACACTCCCTAAAGGCATTGAAGAATACTCCAATGTAAAGGAAAAGGCAACGCACACTAAGTGCCACAACACTCCAAGATTATCACAGCCCGGTCAGACCCCCCCATGCACGAGCAAAGAGCATGGATCAGATTGACTAGTCTGAAACACACCTATGAGATTAACAACTCAAGACGCCATTCTATGAGAGAGCTTTTCAACCTAAAGCACAAGGAATGGGGGGAAAGAATTTACAAGCACCCCTAGGATACAGACACTGCCGCATCCTGGTTATCAAGAGAATGAAAATCACCCCCACCCACCCAAAGCAAAAGCTCTCCACCCAATCCCTAAAGATACATCCGACAAAGGCATTATCCAAACCATGCCTATGACTGAAACAAGCAAGCATGAGAAAGAGTAAATCCTACAAGGGATACTCATCGCATTCAAACAAGCAGACAAGGGAGCCCCGAGCATAAGGGGTACCAAACCAAGAAAATGAACGAGGGGCCTTCAACGGCCAAATATGAAAGGCGGTATGACCACCAAGCAACTTGGGGGGCACCAAACGAATAAGTGCTTGGTAGTCCACCTAAGTGTAAAAGAAGAGATTAGAGGCAGAAGATCACAAGAACATGCAATACCACTTCTCCTAGAAGAGGTCACATAAGAGGAAAACATCATCAACGCCCTATACGAACTCGTCCTAAGTTGGCAACACACAAACATCGCCCTCGAGAGGTGATCTCCCACATTGAAGGAAAAGCGTGGTAGCATGCAATATCATAAAAGTAAAAGTCAAGTAAAGACTCGAAAAGCATACCAAAGACGCACCCTACATGAGAAAGGACACAAGATAAGGTAATATTATGAGCCCTCCGGGAGCCAATCCCGCGAACACATTCGACGCCCCCAAGAGCGTATCTTGAGAGTAGTTCTAAAACTACGAACCCTGTGCCCTCCGGGAGCCTATCCCGCGAACAGATTCGACGCCCCCAAGAGCGTATCTTGAGAGTAGTTTTTATACTACGAATTTCGAGCCACCAAGAGCGTATCTTGAGAGTAGTTTCTATACTACGACCTTCGACGCACCAAGAGCGTATCTTGAGAGTGGTTTCCAAAAACTACGAATTTCGACGCCCCCATGAGCGTATCTTGAGGTAGATTTGCAACCTACCAGATTCGACGCCCCCAAGAGCATATCTTGAGGTAGAAAAAACACTACCAGATTCTACGCCCCCAAGAGCGTATCTTGAGGTAGATTTCAAACTACCAGTTTCGACGCCCACCAGGAGCGTATCTTTGGTCTAACTTGTGCCCTCCGGGAGCCTATCCTGTGAAACGTTAAGTGCCCTCCGAGAGCCTGCCTCGTGAGCAGTTTTCGACGCCAACCAGAAGCGTATCTTTGGTATAACTTGTGCCCTCCGGGAGCCTATCCTGTGAAACGTTAAGTGCCCTCCGAGAGCCTGTCTCGTGAACAGTTTTCGACGCCAACCAGGAGCGTATCTTTGGTCTAACTAGTGCCCTCCGAGAGCCTGTCTCGTGAACAGTTTTCGACGCCAACCAGGAGCGTATCTTTGGTCTAACTAGTGCCCTCCGAGAGCCTGTCTCGTGAACAGTTTTCGACGCCAACCAGGAGCGTATCTTTGGTCTAACTTGTGCCCTCCGGGAGCCTATCCTGTGAAACGTTAAGTGCCCTCCGAGAGCCAGTCTCGTGAACATTCGACGCCCACCAAGAGCGTATCTTTGGTCTAACAGTACCATATATACCATTTAAAGGGTATCAAAAGAGATCATCGCACCATACTAAGAAGGATTCCATGAGAAAACAATTGCAAAGTAAAGTTGTATAAAGAACACATAATGTTTTTTCTTGATGAGATAGCAGGTATGATGTGAAGAAAAGCACAAAAGAAAGATAAGGAAAGGAAAGCATATACAAAGGAGAAGTCCATGACCAAAGGATCATACACAGAAGCACAAGAGGTTACCATCCATAGCACAAGTCAAGAGAAGTATCTCAAAGGAACCCAACACCACCAAGGAGGATAGCAAAGACATGAAATCCAAAGTTCAAGACTCTCAAAATAAACTCGACCCATCAAGAAGAGAATTGCCTCACAAGTCGCACAAATCAACCTCCGACAAATATTATTGTCATGCATGTCGCCCTCGCGTGACCTATGCTCGTATCAGACTTGAACATCGTCAAGCACAACTCATGAAGGAGACATCTAAAGAGCATAAAGGATACAACATCCGACAAGACGAGACATCGGGACCTAACCCAACAAACATAGCCTACACAAAAGGCAACTATAGCAATGAAGGCTCTCCAATGAGAAAGGAATACTAAAGCACAACTCCACACACCTTGAAGTGGCTATCATGTCCACATACCTTGAGGTGGCTATCATGTCCACATACCTTGAAGTGGCTATCATGTCCACATACCCTGAACTGGCTATCATGTCCACACACTACAGAAGGGCTATCACTCCGACACATCACGAAGTGGCTATCACGTCCACATACCCCGAAGTGATTATCATGGCAGCACATCATAAAATATCTGTCAAAGACATGAATTGTAAAGACACCATCCCGACCACGAACATCAAAAGGCTACGCCTAGCCCTAGGAGGAGGTTCAAGAAAAAGGGAAAAACAACACCCTTCGTACGCTCATCAAAGGTAGGCACTTATATTTCAACCCACTGGGTGATACTAGGAAGGAGACGTCCTCATTATGAAGACAACCTCCATATCTCACGAAATCAACCATGAAGCAAAGAATCACGACAAGCACTATTGAGGGCATATAACAAAACGATCCCCACAACGATCACAACTACGATACTAGTAGAGGCTAACTCAAGAACAGTCTCCACCAAACTCCAAAGCAATAATTTGCTATCTTAATCAGAGCCATGGCAAAAGAAAGGAACCTCAATGAAAGGTGATGATCACACCCATCACCAAAAGAAAAATCTTCAACGCAGGGGTTAATAACATAACCCATAGGAAAGACAAAAACACTTTCAAAAGTCGTCAAATCTACATGAAGATGAAATAAACTTGAGACTCGGCCCCTCGGCTGGGGGGCAGGGGATAGAGAAGAGACATCAAGACCTATGATCACCCCATCACAAGCCACAGGTTGTTTCCCTTTGTCAAACAAAGAGGGCGCCTCTCACCCACCACAAGAACCATTCGGTAACCAGGGTAGAACGCTCTAACGACAAGAAGGAAGCAGCATGAGAACAATCATAAGTATATCACAAAGAAAAAAGAAGGGAAAAAGAACAAACTGGAAGCATTAGCAGCCACCCCTGACTTAGAAAATTTCTTGGCCTAATAAGCAGAACTAGAGGGTTCTTCCCTCTCATCTGATTCAACGGTACGTTCGGAACGCTCTGCCTACACCTTGTATGTTTCTCCATAAAATTAACCTACAAGGGGTCATACGAGTCCCTGCCTCATACGAGTCCACCTCGGACACCCAAGACACAGGACGGTCAGATTTGGTCTGACTACCTTGGAAAACGATCTTCAAGATCTCCCTGTCTGAAGAAGAAAGCTTCCCAAAAGTGAGTCATCTATACGAACAACCAACGCAAAGATCGACCCTTACTCATGGAGGGGCGAGATACGCCTATTACGGGGGCAACCTTAACACCAAGGGAAGAGGGCAAACTTTTAGTTTCCCCAAATGGAGCAACGCTCCAGCACATCCGAAGGAAGGGTCAACCCTTAACACATGTCAATAGACCCCTTCGCTCGCGGCGGTAAGAAGAAAGCTTGTAAGCTTTTTCACCCTCACTTTTATGGGGAACAAATTGCAGGGTAAAGGTCAAGAGCTATACACACGCTCCAACGAATGAAGGAAAAATGTTACACATGCCGAAGGTCGAGATTAATGGAAAATGCTCACGCTAGTACGAGGGAGGCGGAACGCTGTGTCCCATTGAGTGGCAGAGTTCCCACCCTCAAGTAAAGGAGAGGTCTATGCTCTCACCTTTGCACTTATGCTCATATTCATGATTAACATCTACAGGTACATCAATATCATCACTCATGCTTATACTCACAACCCATCCATACATACATACATGTTCATGCTTGCACTCATATGCATGCCCACATACACACTCCCGTGTGTTCAAACATTTAGACGTCCATGCACATGGCCGCCATATATTCATGCATACATTCATGACTACAATCGCAGCATGTCTCTACTCACTCCCATCCTTATGTTCCTACTTGCATGTATGCTAGTACACATCCTCATGTTCATGATATGTCCATGTTCACTCCTAGTTAACATCCTATAGGCATATTTTCTAGTATCCCATACTTAGAAAAATTTCGGACCAAAATTGAAATTTTTCTTCACTTAGATGAATCCCGGCATGAAATTGAAGTATGAATCGCTTAGCTGTATTCGTATTGCATCCCTATGCGAGCGTGTATCTTTTGAGTATACGCCTGTAGCAAAGATAGATTTATTACTCCCACCTCAGACGGACACGTGCTTAGACACACGTCCGTGCTACTCTGACGTTTACAATTCCTCTATCTCATAAGGCAGGGGGCAGAGTCAGAGGCACGCATCCATGGGTAAGCAAGCATTCAGACAAGAAGGTAAAACCCCGGTTTCAAATTGCGCGTGTCATACCTTCCTAAAATAGAGTCAATCAAGGGTTAGGCCATTGGTTGACTCGGGGGCATGTGATGGATATACGCCCAATTTGAACCCGCTGACTTCCGAATCGTTGTATTTTTATCATCCCATTAATGATTGTAAATCGAAACTTCAACCCGAACACTTCGCGAGAACACCAACGGCACGGACGAGGCCGAAGCGCTCGTCCGACCGAGTCAAACTCACCTAGGTGAGGTTGGGTGGCCACAACCGACCTCCCCTAGGGGAGATCGGGTCAGCCAACCCGATCTCTCCTAGGAGGGATGGGGTTGGCCAACCCCATCCTCCCTAGGAGGGATGGGGTTGGGTGCCCTCACCCAACACCTACCCTTGGGGGTCGGATTTCCCTTCCCCCCAAGGGCCCCGGCACCATTTTTGGACTCCCATACCTTCTCCGTATCCTAAGGTCTTAATTACATGTTTAAAGGTTAATTAACTGTGTTTAAAGGTTAACGATGTCATTAAGCCACCTTAATGACACCGTTGCCTATAAATACCCCACCTCCACTATTCATTTACACATCTTGGCAAGTTGCACAATTTTGCTCTGACATCTCTCTAGCTTTATCTCTCTAAAACCGTACTGACTTAGGCATCGGAGAGGGTTCATCAGGCACCACCCCCCCTCTGTGCCTGGTATTGCCCCTCTTGCAGGGTGGCAAGGAGAAAAGAGCCAAGGAAGCAGAAGAGCATAGAGCAGAAGGACAAGCTCCAGGGGGTAAGAAGTACAAGCCTCAGGAGGTCAGAAGGAGAGAAGGAAAGGAGGTCAGAAGGAGAGAAGGAAAGGAGGTCAGAAGGAGAGAAGGAAAGGAGGTCAGAAGGAGAGAAGGAAAGGAGGTCAGAAGGAGAGAAGGAGATGAGGTCAGAAGGAGAGAAGGAGAGGAGGTCAGAAGGAGAGAAGAGAAGGACATATATCAGAACGACTACCCCAAGGGAGCAGAAGGGCATGGATCAGAACGACTAGCCTTAGGAACACTGAACCCGACATTTCAATAGTGGGAGATAAATTTTAGATTGACGACCCGTTGACCTAGACTTTATAACCTAACAGGGAAGTTCGCCTCCTTCAGGCCCTTATTCGTTTTCCCCATGGCCTCCTGCGCATCCATGAACAGAATATCGGAGGAGCTCCCTCCATCGATCAGAATCCGCTTCATCTCGTACCCATCCACATCCAAAGTCACGACCAAAGCGTCATCGTGCAGAGTCTCCACGCCTACGAGATCCTCCGACGAAAAGGAGATCACCATCTCTTCCATCAGGGTCCAGGATCGGTACCTCTTACCCAGTACCACAGCAGCTGGAATTCTAGAGGCATAAACCTCCCGGGAGGACGAGGTATCACCTCCCGCGGCAAACCCTTCGTGAATCACATTGATAGTGCCCCGCTTCTCCTTACGAGCACCAGAAGACTCCGGGTCAGACCTCTTCTTCTTTGGGGACCGATCGCGGGATCGGGAACGGGACCGTGATCGGGATCGAGAACGGGATCGACACCGCTTCTCTCCGACAAACTCCTTAAGCTTCCCCTTCTGGATCATCTTTTCCATCTCCTTCTTCAGCTCCCGACAATGGTTAGTATCGTGACCGTTTGCAAGGTGGAATCGACAGTAGCGATCGGTGCGGGATCCCAAAAATTCTCCTTCCTTCTTCGGGGGTACCTGGAGATACCCTGTCGCTCCATGACCGTTAACACTTCTGCCATAGAGTTGTTGAGAGGAATGTCATGATCCTCCCGCCTGTCCTTCTTCGAGGAACGCCTATCATCCCTCCGATCAGAGCGACCTCGATTCCGACTGTTCTCGGATTTATCCTTCGACTTGCGCTCGTCTAAGGGTTTGACCGACTGCTTTCCCTTATTCGACTTCGGGGCTCAAGCTCTCCAGCGGCTATCTTCAACTCCTGGACATCGATTTGCCGCTTCACCCTCTTCTGCAGTGCCTCCATATTCCACACGGCCTTCTCAGCCACGTTGTGCATCAAGTCAGAACCGTAGGGGGCTGTTAGGTTCCGAATAAAGGTACGGATGGTTTCACCCTCCGAAATCTCCTCGTCAATCTCCGCCACGCTGGCCGTGTATCGCTGGTAATAGTGCGCCAGCGACTCATCGGGCCTCTGTACCACCTGGGTCAGGGACCTTACACTCTTCAACAAACGTATGCGACCCTGGTACTGTTGAATAAAGCGGTCGTGCATATCAGCACAGCAAGTGATGCAGCCTGGGGGCAGACTGAAGAACTAGGTCAGGGCTCTCTCACCAAGTGTGTTCGGGAACAGCGTACACACGATATCTTCATTCGGGGCTCTGCCCAGACACGCCGTAAGGTGCTTCTGGACATGAAGAACCGGATCTCCCTCGCCATCATACTCCTTAATCGTGGGGATACCCAGCCCTGGCGGGGCGAGGGTGTCTATGAGTCGAGGAACGAAGGGATGGGTGGATCGATCCCTCAGCTCCGACACCAGCGGCTTCTGCTCTCCCATGTAGATGTTCACGATCTTCACCACCTGATCGGGGGTGATCGGACCATTAAGGGGAATGGTCCTATGCTGCACTGGTCCTGGCCCAACGACCACAAATCGTTCTGGTTGAGTGGACTCCCTACTCCTGCCCTGACTTTGTGGCTGAGCCTCCCGCACATTCTAAACCTCTGCTGGTGGAGGCGCTTCCTATTCTAGTGGGGGCATCTCCTCTTGCCTCCTCGCATCCTCTCTCCGATCTAAGAGAGCTTCCACGACTGCCAAAAACATCAGCATGGTCTCCGCCACAGCCCTCGTCAGGTCCGCATTTGGGGGAGCCTCCTGCTCCCTATTCCCCTGGTGTTGAGCAGCAGTATCTTCAGGAGCTTCATTATGCCCCCCTGTCCGGGAGACCTCCGCGGGGATATTCTGGTCCTCAGCATGCTCCGGTGGTGAATTCAAAGTCGTCCTAGCAGGATGACAGGAACCACCAGACTGTCCTTGTCTTCTTTGCTTGCCAGCCGCCATTGAACGAGTAGAAGGCATATCATCTTTTTGTTACGTTACCACAGACGGCGCCAATGTTGGATCACGGTAGAACTCCGGCACGATCTTTGACGGCGATCCTAGCTCCTTCGCTCCACGTAATCCTGCAAGAGGGGATAGACCGGGCGGTGACCCAGAATCCCTCTCCGATGCTTAAATGAGTATCTCGTATGGACTGGCAAGCAGTAATCTCAAGTAGCGTATCTAAAATCGTAATGTGATCTGAGGTAACCTCTGCCCTTTTATAGGCGGAGAGGTACCTCAGTTACCTGGTGAACCGTTGGGGTGGTTAGCCCATATTCCGCGTATCTCGGGCACGATTCCGCCTATCTAGGCCATGATCTCGCTTATCTCGGCCACGCCCCGCGTATCTCGGCCACGCTCCGCGTATCTCAATCATGCTCCGCGTATCTCGGCCACGCCCCGCGTATCCCGGCCTCAACCTCTGATAGCAAGTCCCGACTAACATCGGGGACTCCAGAGTTATCTCGTTGTGTCACCGCTCAGGGCCCCTCGTCATCGTGACAGGGCCAATCATTCTCAGGGATTCATCATCGGGGCCTACTTAAAGGAATCTCATCGGGAGCATTCAGCTCACCTATCAGGACCGACTCTGTCGGGTCCTTTCCTCATCGGGACTCCCTCCGTCGGGATCCTTCGCCTGGGTCATCTTGACCTCCATTGAGGGCCCAGTGGCCCTATTCAGTATGCACTATCGACTCCTCGCGGTGCTAACCTGCAGGAAGGGCAATAACCAGCACGGAGGGGGGTGGTGCCGGTTGAACCCTCTCTGATGCTTAAATGAGCGTTTTTTAAAGATAGAAAGTCCTAGAGAGAGGTCAGAGCTCCATGGCCAAAATCTTCAGAATGTGTCTAAAATGGGCTGCCAAGGTCTCCTATTTATAGGCGACCTTAGGACCGGGCCATGTTTTTGTGCGGTTTGACGCCGGTCTAAAAGGAGATAAGAACCGTCGTCAAGTTAGGCTTTGGAGAACTCTTCACTCCTTGTGTTCGGACGATAAAGGATGTGCGCAGTGCCCGTTGATAGCAGTCCGGACCCTCTCGGACATAGAATCCGACGGGGTTCGGATTGCTTGGGACAATCCGGACATCCGGTTCGGACTGCCAAGGCAATTCGGACCTCCGGTTTGCCGTATGGCAATCCAGAGGTTCTGGTCCCATTTGTGGTTTTCGACGTGTTTGCGAAGTCCGGAATGTAAATACCAACCCGAATTGGGCAGATATCCAACCCTTGCCCCCGAGTCAAGTAACGGTTCAGACCATACTTGACTCTAATTTAAGCTAGGCTATAAGCCCAATTTCGGTTCGGCGCTGACCTTAAGGATGGCTTATTGCTGATTTAGCGCGTCGGCTTTGATTTCGCTCCACTTTAATTTTTGTCGGGAGGGATGTTAACTGTCGACATGATTAGCACAACCAAATATACATATAACAGTGAACAATAAACAATGTGCACATGTTTATGAACTTATGCAATAATTCTCATAGAAGCATGTGAAGACGACATATGACGTCGATATGAATATGAAGTCGATATGAACGTGATGTCATCATGATTGTAAAACACGCGAATAGACGATTGATAATTAAATCATACACGTGATCATGTGATAGAAATCAAAGATACGAATCATGCATTTAAAATGCTATAATGCGTATGAAGTCATGCGCGCGTTATGTCATGTAAGTACAAAATCATGTGTGCATAATGTATAGTAATGGCACACTTAGAAAATTCTAAGTGTTGAGATGAAGAGATGTCATCATGTAAACATGCTACTAAAGGACTTAGTAATAAATAATTTAAAGTTTTAGCATGCACTCATAGATAATGATGGATAGATATAGGAGAGAGAATACCCATTACTTAATCACCCACCATTAGTAACTTGTAGTGTTTTCTCCATTCTTTAGGAAGAAGAAAACTTGGGAGTAGCCAATTTGGAGACCAAATATTTGAAGACCAATTATTTTTAGGACAACCACACCAAGGTCATAACCGGCGGGATCCCGGCGACGAGAAAGGCTGCATTCAAGGCGAACGGCGGCGGTGCGTGGGGCGGACGACGACGGCGCGTGAGGCGGACGGCGGTGGGTGACCTCCGGCGGTGGTGGGTACTTTTCCGGGGTCGTCTCGTGGTGGCGAGTTTCATTTCGGGTATGGTTGGACCCTTTGATACTTCGTTTAAGTTCAATTCGATCTTGATTGCTTCTTGAATTTGACTAATCTAGGATGCACACAAGGTTTTTGTTAAAATTCCCTAAAGAGATTAGTCTCACAAGTCGGCCAAAATTTTGGCTAAGTGCTGGAAATTTTAGAAAAATAGAGATAAGTTGTTAAACTTCCCTTATGCATTGTGATTGTTGTCGACATATTGCATTATGACTTACGTGATATTTTGGCATGCTTAATGTTGGTTGTTAGCCGGTGTCCGGACACAGTTGTATGTCAACATATTGATCCTTGTTCATTGAGCTTATATGTTGTCTGCAACCATGATAAAACACTTAGCAAATATTTTTGAGATATTTAATGCTTGTTACCATGATTGTTGTTTACTGCCATTATAGGAGAATACTTAGAATATATTCCTTGATAGGAGGCATTTTGTTGTATGTTGATGGTTGTTGATTGTCATCAACTTGTCGCGCGTTGATGGTTGTTGATTGCTGACATGGTGGAACAATTAGAAAATATTCTTCAATAGTTGACACCTTGTCATATGTCGATTTTCGACATAGTGGAACACTTAGGAAATATTCTTTGATAGTCGACACCTTGTCATGTGTCGATTGCTAACATAGCGGAACACTTAGAAAATATTCCTTGATAGTCGACACATTGTCATGTGTCGATTGTCGACATAGTGGAACACTTAGCGAATATTCCTTGATAGTCGACACCTTGTCATGTGTCGATTGCTGACATAGTGGAATACTTAGAAAATATTCATGACAGCCGGCATCCCGTTGTATGCTCACAGCTGATATAGTGAAACACTTAGAAAATATTCCTGACAGCCGGCATCCCGTTTTATGCTCACAGCTGATATAGTGGAACACTTAGAAATTTTTCTTCATAGCCGACATCTCGTTGTATGTCAACAACCGATATGGTTTGAACACTTAGATAATATTCCTGATAGCCGACATCTCATTGTACGTCGACTGCCGATACGCACGCGCTTGTATGTGCGCGCTAGTATGAATGCACTTGCCCCCATACTTAGATTCTTCTCTCTATCCATTGCTATGTACGTTCTATCCATATGCTGAATGTAGACACAGGGCGTATGTTGTCATGGTGATTGTTAAGTCTGCTTCCACTTGGGTAGCTTCGGGCTTCTTTTTCACGAACGGGCTCGGGATGTGTGTATAAGGACGGGAACGCCGCGATCCTTGAAACACAATCCTTGAACTAATTCAAGTCCTCGACCTCGAACTCTCGAACTTCGGATCCTGCACGAGGGGCAGTAACCAGCGTGGCAGAGGGGGGAATGCTGGTTAGGCCCTCTCCGACGCTCAAGTCAGAATTTCTAGAGAGAGAAAGCCTTTTAGAGAGAAGTCAGAGCATTCAAAGCTAAAAAATGAGGGAGTTGTCCCAAAATGAGAGACCTAGGCCCCTATTTATAGGGAACCTAAGGATCATGCCCAGTTTTGAACTACTTGATGTCGATATGAAGGAAGACGTATACCGTCATCAGGGTGGACTATGCGTGCACCGACTTCTCGCACTTGGAAAAATAATCGGGATGAGAGCGCGGAAAATATCGGTAATCCGGCTCTACCCGGATTGTTTAGCAATCCAGGCCTCTGGATCGCCTTAGGGCAATCCGGAATTACTCCGGTCCGGGTACTGCGCGTATTCCGGACAGTTTTAGACTTGGGTGTCCGAGGAGAGTTCTTTTACGGGTTTTGGAGTGTTTTGCGAGGCCCGGAACGTAAATACGAATCTGAATTGGACCAATATATAACACTTGCCCTCGAGTCAAGTAGCGGTTCAAAACCCATACTTGACTCTTTTTAAGATAAGATATTCGTCCAATTTAGGTTCGGTTCTGACTTCAAGGGTGGCCTGTTTGTCAATTCGAGTGTTGGGATCATAAATTTGACCAACTTCAATTCTCCTTAGTACGTACGTAATCTGTTTACAGGGTTAGCGTAGCGGACAATATACATACAACAATATGCAATTACATTCGTAATATCATGTAATGAGAGAAATAAAGATTTGTATAACGTGATAACATCATGGTACATGAAGTAAGCATATAACACGTTGCCACTATCTAGATGACGGTATAGTAAACGGATGACGTAATCATGTAATAAGCAGAACACTTAGAATAATATGGAATTGGATAGCATGTACGTAATCACGTAGCATGATGTAAACATATAAAATGATGCAAGCACGTAGTATGATGCAAACATTCAATTCATACTTAAATTCTAAAAGTAATCATACAAAAATAATGAGTTGGCATTATGCACGTATAAGAATAATAAAACGCGTAACGATCTACGAAGCGCGTCATGCAACACTAGGGAGCGTGTATGTAAAACAAGCATAGAAGAGATGTAAGTATGTTTGTACATGATACTAAGGACTTGTGTGAAAATAGATATTAGTTTAGTCCTTAGTACATGGTGTAGGCACCATTAATAAGAATTAAGAGAGAGAATGCACATTATCTTACATCCTTAATAGATAAATCCTCAAGAAGCTCTCCATTCTTGATGAAGGGGGAATTCATGGAGGTGTGATTTTGAAGTAGTCACATCATATTTGACATCGATCAAGATCGAATCTGGGCAAGGAGGGGACCAAGGCGGCGCGTGAGGAAAGGGGACGGCGCGTGAGATCATTGCGGCGGCGTGTGAGGTTGCAACGACGGCGCGTGGGTCTTTGGGTGAGGGCGAGTATCAATTCGAACTTGCTTCGTGTCGGTGAGTACAATTTCGTACATGGTTGGACCTTTCGTGACTTCGTTTGGCCTTGATTTAGTCTTGAAATCACCATGTACCTAGTTATCTTACCATTCATACAAGGTGTTTGATAAAATGCATTAGAATACTTAGCCCTAAATTGGCCAAAAATTTTCTAAGTGCTGAAAATTTTAGAAAAGTGCAAATGTATTGTTATACTTCCCTTAGGCATAGTGTTCATTGCCGACATGTTGTTCCATGCCTTAGTTGTTGTTTTAGTATGTTCGATGTTGATGATCGGTAGTTGTACGTACATGGCCGTCAATGGTTGTATATTGGTAATGATAGCTTAGGCAATGTACGTTGAGCACCATGTATAGATTGTCGGTCATTGTCTGCAAACATGCTAAAACACTTAGAAAATATTTTAACAATATCTAATGCTTGTTAGTTGTTACCATAGATGTTGTCGTATGAGCCTTATCGATAAGCGTCGTAGGAATGCTTAGGAAGTATTGTGTAGACGTTGATAATAGCTACTTGATGCACGCAATCCATCACTGTTGACATGTATGTACGTATATGGAGACACTTAGAAAATATTCTCCCTTTGTTGACATGTATGTACGTACATGGAAACACTTAGAAGATATTCTTCATTTGTCGACATGCACCCTTATCGACATGTATGTACGTACATGGAAATACTTAGAAAATATTCTTCATTTGTCGACATGCACCCTTGTCGACATGTATGTACGTACATGGAAATACTTAGAAAATATTCTTCACTTGTCGACATGCACCCTTGTCGACATGTATGTACGTACATGGAAATACTTAGAAAATATTCTTCACTTGTCGACATGCACCCTTGTCGACATGTATATACGTACATGGAAATACTTAGAGAATATTCTTCTCTTGTCGACATGCATCCTTGTCGACATGTATGTACGTACATGGAAATACTTAGAAAATATTCTTCACTTGTCGACATGCACCCTTGTCGACATGTATGTACGTACATGGAAATACTTAGAAAATATTCTTCACTTGTCGACATGCACCCTTGGTAATACGCTTGACACATAGTAGCATGATGTCAACTTGCAATATGCTAACTATCATCTTGAGCAAAACACTTAAAAAATATTTTGCCCTTGTAATCATGTATCCATGTCAATATGTATGTACATACATAATGCTCACATACTGACTGATTTATTATTTGTAATTTTCAGGATTCTGAGTTACGTAGTCTCCTTTTCAGAGTTAGTCTCCTTGCCACGGTTACTATGAGTAAGTCTTCTATCCCCATTCCGCGAGTGATATTATGTTCAGATGTTGGTGACGAGCTATATGTTGACGATCCTCGTAACCTTGCTTATATCATCTTTGTAGACTGGTTTATTGGTAAGAACTCTTCCTTACACGCGGAGTCTATTCGCAACACTCCTCCACTCGAGACGTCCGCTTCATCACTTGTTCTTGCTGCCCCCTTGACTTCTGGATATGGTCGCGGAATGGGGCTCATGGGTAAGATGTTTTTCCTTGTAACTTTTCCTTATCTTTTACTTCTTTGACTTCACATTTCTTTTGTATTTTTGATTATGCAGTACGTTCCCCTGTTCTTGATGTTTCCGTGGATGATTATCAATTTCCTGTCAAGCGATCCGAGGTGGTGTCGCATGTCTCGAGTGATCCTAAGCGTGTAAGGACGAATACTTCCCTTCCTCCCTCCACCTTTGATAAGGGAAAGGAAGTCAGTGAATGCACGATGGTATCTTCTGCCCCCCAGTCGAGAGATCGACTCGCAGAGGATCGCTCCTTGTCTGTTGGTATGAGATGTACTTCGCATTTCTCATTATACTCTTATTTTTAACACTTGGTTTTATCATTATCTTTTCCTTAAAGTGATCCCAGCTTTGAAGCTTGATCATCTTCTTCGTCCCTTGGAAGGTGATATATCTTGTGATGCTTGGAAACCTCTTGGTAGGGGTGGTCTTCGCTTTCTTAAGGAGGCGAAAATTAATTTGTCGGAGGTTGGTGTTCGTGTGCTGCATAGGAGTGTACCCCCAGGCGATCGACGTGCTTATCCGAGAACTGATGAAGAGGCCGAAGAGTGTGTTGAATATGTTTTGGCCAACTTTGCTCCTGTAAGTTAACAAGTTCTCTTCCTTGATAACTTTCGTGCCGTACACCTTTGTTGTGTAATGTTTATGGCCTTGCGTTCTTGTATGATTTTCAGGCTGTGTCTCAGATGGTTTATATGTTGTCGTATGTTGTGGAGCTTGTTAGTGCTAGAAGAGCTGCTGTCAACAGATGTAACACTGTTAGTCTTGAACTTGCTCGTTCTAAGGAGAAGGTGTGTGTACTTAGCTTGAAGATAGTTGATTCCGAGACCAAGTATCAGGTGCAGGAGACTTGAATTTCTGATCTTGAAGCTGAGATGATTGCGCTTGAGAAACAGATTTCTGATGACATTACATCTCGAGAGGCTGCCTTGATTGCCGCACGTGAGGAACATTATGCGCTTTGAATTGAAGCGGGTTTTTCCCAGTATTTGAGTACTCCTGCTTTTAGTCTTGCAGCTAAGAAGATAACTAATACCATGATGGGAAAGCGTGCCGAGGATTATTTTCGTTGTGTCAACGCGCTTGCCCCCAATTTTCCTTTTGACAAGCTTGGGCCTTGTTATGACTACACCGTTAACTATCTTAAGGCATTGCACACTTTGGGGCTTGATGTAACCGCCTATGATATGATTGAAGATGGAGGAGGTGCTGATGTTGTTGTTACTTCTCCCGAGCTTATGGGTGTTGTTCCACAGCTTACTGGGGATAGTGGGACTTCTCATGTATCTTTGAGTTGATGTTTGAATTTGGTGGTCCTTTGGAGTTGATGGTATGTTTGCTTGTATGGTACTTCGTCCTTTGGACCTGTTTTCAACAATAATAATCATGTGATAACTTGTTAGTAATATTTCATACCTTGAGTTATCTATGATGCCCGTATGCTTTGGTCTTGGAAGATAGGATAGATATCCTTAGATGATGAACATGATGTCCGTAGCTGTGATTGTATGTCGCGCATTGTTGAGTGTCATGAACGCCCCTCTTGGTTAGATTTAGAGGCATGGAAAGATGCGTACATTAGGTACTTGTAGTGTTATAAGTAGTAATGTATTCGGCCCGGGCACTTTGCACTCGGCACTGGCACTTGACATGTAGCAGTGTTTTCTTGACGAATCAAGACTTAAGTTTATACCGTCTCTTAGTTCCACTCTAAGGCGACGTTGTTGCAAGATACTTCTTGTTTATTTTTCTGTTTTTGCATTAAATGCTAAAGAGAAAGATAACATTATACAAGACTCGACTTGTAAGTTTGATGAGTTTTGTACAAGGTTTGCTTTAAAAAGCGTATAACATGAAGCTGTCCCTTTTCGGGCCTAAGTCTTCATGGTGTATGAACCCTTAAGAGAGTATCCATACTTTTAGTGTGTGGGGTTGTCGTCTATTAAGAGGATTTCCGCCACGGTGGGGTGATCAGTCTCATCATTGTATTTGCCGCATCGTGTTTTTTTTTTTTTTTTTCAGGGAATGGCTATGAACATGAGGATTTGCCCGAAGGATTTCACAACATGCCATTTTTTAGAAGTAAACATGTGGTTTGCCCTTTTAGAACGGATTTCAAAACATGTTTCTTTTGATAGATGTGAACATGGTTTTATCCTTTCAAGGAGGACATTGCACCATGTAACTTTTGGAGCATTGCATGATGTTGCTTTTGAGTGAATATTACTTTGAATTTGTTGAAGATGAACTTGTTGATGTCGCCTATTATAAGTTGCATGGCGTGATGATTTGTTGATATGAGTAGTATGCACGTTGTTTGCTACTTGATGTTAATCCAGAGTATAGTGCATAATGTGGGGAGGTACCTACGAGAGTAAATTGACTTTATTAAATGATTGATGTGATTACATGATTGTAAACAAACTTGGAGTTAATAAATCTCCCCCCTTTAATATAAAATTTTAAGACAAAAGAACTTGGTACAATAGCTCTTTTGTAATATAATGTTCTTCCTTCATCTGTGGAATTTTTTCAAGTGTCCTCTGTTGAATGTGTTTGGAAGGATGTTGCCTTCAGTATCTTGGAGGCGGTATGCGCTAACATAAGGGGCTGAGACAATATTGTATGGGCCTTCCCAATTTGGAGATAACTTGTTGATTTGATCTAAGTGTGAGAATTCATTCCTTCTCCACACCATCTCGCCCACATGGAATTGTCTTTGTTTCACTTTCCTGTTGTAGTGTCTTGCAGTTATTAAGCGCATACGTGCTTGGGTTAGCTCCGAGTTTCGCCTTCATTCGTCTGCCAAGTCCAGGTCTAAACGCATTTCCGCTTCGTTGGTTTGGGGATTGAAGTGAGTTGTGCGGTATGATGAGACAACGATTTCGATTGGGGATACGCTTTTTGTTCCGTATACCAGGAAAAACGGTGTTTCACCTGTTGACTCCTTTGGAGTTGTGCGCACAGCCAATAGGACAGTGCTAAGCTCCTCTGCCCATCCTCCTTTCAAAGCATGAACTCTCTTCTTAAGACCATCCAAGACGATCTTGTTGGCGGATTCGACTTGTCCATTGGTTTGGGCATGACGCACTGATGCGAAACGGTGATCTATGTTGAGTCTTTCACAGAACGCCTTAAGTCTTGAAATTCCGAATTGTGGCCCATTGTCGCTGATGAGTACTCTTGGTACGCCATATCGTGCAATGATGTGGTTTCGCATGAAATCCATTATTTGTGCGTCCGTCGTACGTGCTAATGCCTTAACTTCAATCCACTTGGAGAAGTAGTCGATAGCTACTACAATATACTTTGTTTGCCCCTTGGATTGTGGAAGTGGACCTACCAAGTCAATTCCCCATTGTGCGAAAGGCCAGGAACTTGCAATTGGTCACAACGTCGTTGCGGGAGCCGTTATGTTCCTTGAATATAGTTGACAGGATTCGCATTCCGTGACCATGTTTGTTGCTTGGCTTCTCATTGTTGGCCAATAATATCCTAGACCTAGCGCTTTTGGGATTAAGGATCTTGCCCCCTCATGACAAGCTGGTTGGCCTTCGTGCAAGTCCTTCAACACTATCATACCTTCTGGGAAAGTTAAACACTTTAGGTATTGCGTGGAGAATCCTTTCTTGTATAGCTGTCCTTCGATCAATGTATAGTTGACAGCGATTCTTCTGATTTTTTGCGCTTTAAGTCTTTCTTCTGGTAGAACGTTATCCGTGAGGTATGCCAGTATTGGAGTCATCCAGGTCTGCTCTGTGTTGATATTTAACACCTCTAGTTTGTCGATTACGGACATGATCCTGTTTTCGACGAAGTGTGTTTCTTGGCCTTGTTCCCTTCCTTGTGCAAACTTGCTTAATGCATCTGCCTCTTGATTTTCTTCCCTAGGGACGGACGTTATGTTGAAATTTTGAAAGCTTGTGATGAGCACCTTTGCGTGCCCCAAGTATTTCTGCATGTTCTCTGACTTGGCTATGTACTCACCTTTGACTTGATTGACAACGAGCTGTGAATCGCACTTAACTCTTAAGTGTTTGATTCCGAGGCATTTTGCGATCATTAAGCCTGTTATCAAGGCTTCGTATTCTGCCTCATTATTCGTTGCTCTGAATGTTAGGCTTAGAGCATACTCCAACGGTTCCGACCCATCAGGCAGAATTATGAGGAATCCAGCTCATGATCCTTCAACATTTGAGGAACCATCATTGTACATTCGCCATACCTCAGTGTGCTCTTCACTTTGTTGTGCCCCGTCTTGAATGTCAGTTTCCAGGGTTATTCCAGTGAATTCCGTGATAAAGTATGCCAATGCTTGTCCCTTGATTGCTGTACGTGGTGCAAAGTGAATGCGGAATTCACTTAGCTCGATTGACCACTTTGTCAATTTTCCTGACATGTTTGGCTTTGACAGGATGTGCTTCAATGGTTGGTCTGTCAGGACTGTTATCTCGTGTGCATGGAAGTATGGCCTCAATTTCCTTGCCGCCACTATGAGAGCATATAGGTACTTCTCGATAGGCATGTAATTTACTTCGTATTTTTCCAGGATCTTGCTCACGTAGTATACTAGTAGCTGTGTAGTCCCTTTTTGCTTGACGAGTACCGAGCTGACTACAATATTGCTTACGGATATGTACAGGTAGAGCGGCTCGCCTTGTATTGGTTTTGCTAATGCAGGGAGCGTTGGCAAGTGCTGCTTCAATTGTCGGAATGCTTCTTCACATACCGGTGTCCACTCGAACTTCTTGTTTGCACGAAGTACTTGGAAGAATGGCAGAGCTTTATCTCCTATTCTTGCGAGGAACCTGTTAAGAGCTGCTAAACGTCCATTCAGTTGTTGGCTTTCTTTGTGCTTTTTGGGGGACTCAATTTCTTCTATCGCCTTTACTTTTTCCGGGTTTTCTTCATCCCTTTTTCGCTGATCATGAAGCCAAGAACTTTTCCTGATTGCACGCCAAAGGCACACTTTGTTGGATTTAATTTGACTTGGAATTCTCGCATTCTTTTAAACACATGGCGGAGGTCATCATCATGGTTACGCCTTTTTGTCGACTTCACGACCATGTCATCTACGTATGCTTCCATGACTTTCCCGATCATATCTCCGAAGATTGTGTTGACCATACGCTGGTATGTTGCTCCGGTGTTAATTAGTCTGAATGGCATGACCTTGTAATTATAGATCTCGCTGTCTGCATAGAACGCAGTGTGAGGTGCGTCTTGTTCCGCCATTGGAATTTGGTTGTATCCTGAATACGCATCCATTACTGACATTAGCTCGTGTCTGTTGGATCACTGTTGGAACTCCGGTACGTTCTTTACGGAAGTCCGAACTCCTTCGCTCCAAGTAATTCTTCAGGAAGGGGATAGACCGGGCGGTGACCCAGAATCCCTCTCCGATGCTTAAATGAGTATCTTGATGTAGGCTAGCAAGTATCAGTATGTAAGTATGAGCGTCTTGATTGTTAGGTTCTAAGTTTTAGGTCAACGGGTTGTCGGCCTAAATCCTACTCCTCACTGGTGAACTAGCGGATCCTGTGCTTCCTGGGTTCAGTCGTTCTGTTCCTTTCCTTCTTCTCCCTTCGCCCTGCAAAAGGGGCAATATCAAGCACGGAGGGGGGGTGGTGCTTGATGAACCCTCTCCGATGCTTAAGTCAGTACGTCTTCTTTAGAGAGATAAAGTTAGAGAGATGCCAGAGCTAAAATTGCATAAATGGCCAAGATCCCGCAAATGAATGGTGGAAGGGTTATATTTATAGGCAACTGTGTCATTAAGTTGGCTTAATGAAATCATTAACCTTTAAACACAATTATTTAGCCCTTGATTACATAATTAAAACCTTAAAGCACGGAGAGGTTGGCGGAAATAAATTGAGTACGGGAGTCGGGAAACGGTGCCGGGGCCCTTGGGTGGGGGGGGAGAAAATCCTACCCCCAAGGGTAGGGGTTGGGTGTGGCCACCCAACCCCTCCCTAGGGGAGATAGGGTTGGCCAACCCTACCTCCCCTAGGAGAGATCGGGTTGGCCGAACCGACCTCACCTAGGTGAGTTCGTCGCGGTCCGGACGAGTATTTTCGCATCGTCCGGACCGTTGGTGTTCCGGCGGGGTGTTTGGGTCGAAGTTTCGATTTATAATCATTAACGGGGTGACCAAAATAAAACGATTTGGAAGTCAACGGGTTCAAATTGGCCGTATATCCATCACATGCCCCCGAGTCAACCAATGGCCTGACCCTTGATTGACTCTATTTTAGGATGGTATGACACGCGCAATTTGAAGCCGGGATTTTACCTTCTGTCGGAATCCTTACTTACCAATGGGTGTGTGTCTCTGAATCTGCCCCCTGTCTTATAAGATAGAGGAATTGCAAACGTCAGAATAGCACGGACACGTGTCCAAGCACGTGTCCGTCTGAGATGGAAATAATAAATCCAAAACTGTCACGGGCGTATACTCGGAAAATATACGCACGTGTGGGGGTGCAACATGAATACGGCTAAACGAGTCCATGCTTCAATTGCACGACGGGGTAAGTCTAAGTGGGGAAAATTTTTAATTCTGGTCAAAATTTTTTCTAAGTATAGGATACTAAAAATATGCCTATAGGATGTTAACTTGGGTGGAAAAGTGCCTACCATAACCTAAGGGAGGTAAAGATGATAGTTTTCCCTTTAACCCTTAGATCTTTTCTAAATTTAAATGGAGGGTTGTGATTATGTCATTTTAAAAAACCCTACACCTTTTCAATTATATAGAGGAGTAAAGAAATTACCTCACTTAGCCACCATTGTCATCTTTTCCTTTTTTCCTCACACTTGGAGACAAAGGGAGGAATTCTTGCACACCAAGGGAGGGGGCCGGCCAAGAATTCCGACGAAGGGGTGGAATTCCGGCCAGCGGTGCGACGGAGGAGGCCGGCAAGGGACGGCGACGTGACCCAAGGCGAAGGCGGAGCGGACCCTGATCCGCGGCGGCGCCAGGCGAGGTCGTAGGAGAGCAGTGGCGTAGAGGGGACGCCGACGGCGCGGAGGACGGCGACCGTTGTTCCGGCGAGCCACGGCAGAGGCGGGACAGGCGAATCCCGGCGCAGCTTGGTCTCGGCGGTGGCGAAGAGCAGTCTCCGGCGAGAGGCTGATTTCCGGCGACATCAAAATTCGAATTCCGGACCCGTCTATCACATCGGGTCGGGTTTTCCGAAGGTCCGATCTTTTCCTTTCCGTTACGATACAAAATGTCAATACTTGAATTGCCGATATTCGATTGCCGATTCTTGATTGAACACGTGATTGCCGTGGATAGCCGCCGATTTGGGGATTTTTTTTTTTGGCCGTTTGCCTAGAGATACTTTTTTTGATAGTTTGAACTATTCTTGCTTGAATTTTGACGTCGTGGAACCATTTGCATGTTGATTTCTATTGAGGGGCATAATTGTAACTTTGCTCGGGAACTGGTTTTTGATTCGAGCAAAATTGCCCGATTTTATCGTTGTAGTGTCCTAAGCACGTGTTTGTTATCTTTGATGGGTGCCTTTGAGTTTTTGGTTGTTGTTTGTCGGGTGCCGAGGTATGCCCGGTTTTTCCGGAGATCTTCTTACCTTGACACCTATCATGCCGTGACAGGTATTATACTCGTGGTGGTGCCCCCGTACAAAAACTTGGCAGAGGCGCTATATCATTCGAAGGATGAGTAAGTTTCTCTTTCTTTCTATTCGTCGCGTTGCTTTCTTTCCTGCCATTAGTTCGATGTCGGAGTCTGAGCCGTATACTGAGCCAGGGTATTGGTCGGAGCCTGATTCGAGCTTGGAATTTCTCACTGCCTTTGATCTAGGTCCGACTATAATGAGCACGTCACCTTAGGTGACATTTGTCCCTTAGATGAGCCTTTATATCCCTTCCTTCCTTCTTTGGGAAACACTCGCCAGACAGTGACAGAGCCTCCCAGGGGGAAGGTTGTTATCTATCCTTCCCAAATTCGGTTTGGGTTGCGTTTGCCTTATTGCGATGAGCTCGTAGAATTGAGTAGATTTTTTAGGATCTCTCCTGTAAACCTTGCCCCCAGTGCTATTCGCGTCTGGGTGGGTTTCCGGGTGCTATGCCAGTGGTACTCCTGGAAGTATTCCTTGGTCTTGTTCCGGTGCTTCTTCCGGTTTCAGTATCAGAAGAAGGTAGGCTTTGCGAGTTTCGTGACTCGCTATCCTTTTCTCAAAGATTCCCGATTTGCTGATTTCGGGTTGAGCGGAGTTAAGTGGGACACTTCTCTTCGTTTCGTGGTTCGGAGCGACAATTCGGCGAGCCATTGGGCCAAGCACTACTTCTTTAACACGGATCGATACGTTACCTGGCCGGTTCTGAGTGAGGACCGATCAGACGGCTGGCCTGCCTTTGGGGAGTTCTCTTCTGTGGACTTAGAGACTATGAAGACTATCTATGAGAGCCACAAGACCCAGTCTTACTGCCCTGTGTCCTTGGTGACCGAGACAGACCTCTATGAGGCAGGGATTAGTTTGACTTCTCACTCCGGGGATTCGGTATGCCACTTAGTCTTCTCATCTATATTTATTTTCTGTTTTTCCCTTGTAGGTTGGTTTCACGGGAAAACATATAACGTGCAGGCAGCGCCGGTTGATTTGAGCAAGAGGAGGGCTCCTTCCAGCTCTACTCCGAAGAAGTCCTCTATGCCTGGGAAGACTGCTGGGACCTCTGGTATACTTCTTTCTTTCTTCTCTTATGGTATACTTGTGTTTTTTCTTACATTGTTTTCCTCGTCTTGTTAGGGCACTCTCCCTTGGTGACTGAGAGAGTCGTCTCTGTGGGCAAGGGTTCTGGACCTTCTAAATCCAAGTCACAGAGGTCCGACTCTAAGGCCGGGGCCTCGGCTGTCAAGAAGAAGAAGGCTGCAGATCCTCCTCCCCCTGGTGTTCGTCCCTCGTCCCTGTCTCGCGACAAAGAGATAGTGGTGGAAGAGGCGCTTTCCCGAGCTGATAAAGGGAAGCGGCCTACTGGTGATGGTGGGGTGGTCACTGATTCTCCATCTCCTGCCCCCCAGTCGAGGGCACGGTCGTCAGGTTTGTTTTCCTTTATGCCATTGATGCTTCTTTGCTTGTATTTTTCTTTACCTTGCTTTCTTTTTATAGGTTGGCCTCCGGCTTTGAGTCAGAAGGACTTTCCGCGCCTTACTGATGAGGATATCGTGGGAGCTGAGTATACTCCCTTTGCTGGATTGAAGGAGTTTCACTTTGACAGCGGTTCCTCCTTGCGCACCCCGGAGGTTGGCATTCGGGTGCTTCGCGGTGCCATTGCCCCTGGTGATCATGCTCCTCAGCCTAAGTCTCCTAAGGAGACCCGGCGCTTCATTCAAGGGGTGTTATCCCGTTATGTCCCTGTGAGTGGTGTTTCTTTTGCCTTTCTACTTTCATGTGATTGTTTGCTAAGTTACTTACCACTTGGTGAATTTTCAGGGTATGTCCGACATGGTGAACATGTCGTCTCTTGCGCTTGAGCTGTCAGATGAAAAGAAGGATCTTGAGGATAACCAGGTATCCTTGAAGGCGGAGATTGCCACTGCCGCTGAGAAGGCTCGCCTGTCTGACTTGCAGATGCAGGAGCTTAGGGACCAGGTGGCTCTACTTGAGACTACCGTGGGTAGCTTGCGCCGTGAGGCTGATGTTGCATCGTCACTTCATGCTGAGGAGTTGAGAAAACTTGAGGCAAGGTGCCGGGCGGAGGAGAGAGCTGTTGCAGTATCTGAGTACAAAGCTTCCTCTGCCTTTACTGCTGATTACAGTGTTCGGTTGAACCAGGAGATGAACCAGTTCGGGGAGTACCTTGTTGATCACATCTTTCGTATTGATCCCCAGTTTCCCGTTAATGATCTGGGTGACTTTGGACCATATGCTACTGGTTATATGGCCGTTCTTAGGGGTCAAGCTGCCGTTGCTGATGAGCCTGCCCCTGCACAGGTGGATGCTATACCCGTGGATGTTTATAGTTCAGGCTTTTCCTCCTATTCTTTGATCTCTGTTGGTGGTTCTTCCTCAATGGGTCAGGACCGTGAGGACTCTCCAGCAGGCTCTGGTTGATGTGCTGATATCTCTTTATCTTTGTGTATAAGACTTTACTTTTCCTCCCCTTTAATGGATTGAGTGTTTCTCCCCTTGATGGGTCGAGTTCATTTTGGGATTGCTATACTTGGGATGTTTTGTTGCTTTCCTTCTTTGCATGGTTGTGTTGGAGGTGTGTGGAACACCTGCCTTTGGTTGTGGTATGCATGGTGTGTGGGACACCTACCTTTTGATGGGTACTTCGTATGCTTCTGTATATATTCCTTTGATCATGGACTTTTCCTTTCCTTGTGCTTTCCTTTACTTATCTTTCTTTTGTGTTTTCCTTCACATCATACCTGCTATCTCATCAAGAAAAAACATTAAGTGTTCTTCGTACAACTTTTCTTTGCAATTATTTTCTCATGGAATCCTTCTTAGTATGGTGTAATGATCTCTTATGATACCCTTTAAATGGTATATATGGTACTGTTACACCAAAGATACGCTCTTGGTGGGCGTTGAATCTGTTCACGAGACAGGCTCTCGGAGGGCACTTAACGTTTCACAGGATAGGCTCCCGGAGGGCGCAAGTTAGACCAAAGATACGCTCCTGGTGGGCGTCCAATCTGGTATTTTTAAATCTACCTCAAGATACGCTCTTGGGGGCGTCAAATCTGGTAGTTTGAAATCTACCTCAAGATATGCTCTTGGGGGCGTCGAAGGTCGTAGTTTTTAGAAACCACTCTCAAGATACGCTCTTTGGGGCGTAGAATCTGGTAGTTTGAAATCAACCTCAAGATACGCTCTTGGGGGCGTCGAAGGTCGTAGTTTTTAGAAACCACTCTCAAGATACGCTCTTGGGGGCGTCGAAGTTCCTAGTTTTTGGAAACCGCTCTCAAGATACGCTCTTGGGGGCGTCGAAGTTCGTAGTATCAAAACTACTCTCAAGATACGCTCTTGGGGGCGTTGAGGGTGCTGTTGACTTGGAAGTCATATCTGTGTAAGGATAACATAATGATTATATCACCACCTTCTTTGAAAGATACTTTTGAGTAACTTCTACTTCATTAGGAGCATTCATGCTTTATGTACACTTGGGGTGCCTTGAATGGATCAAGACACCCTTTGGAGGAAATCAAAGATAGTTGTAGAGTCGGAGTAACTTCTTGAGTTCTCCTTCTCAAAAGTTGTTTTTGGAAAACTTAAAATGCTTGAACATGCAGAGTGCTGAATATTAAACTAAGGATATGGGGTGGTGAGTGTTCTGTTGCCACATACTCCTTTAGGCCTCCTTTGTAAATCATTTCTTCCACTTCTATCTTCAACACCATGCATTCATTGTTTTGATGCCCCCAGGTCCCATGGTACTCACACCAACCCTTTGCATCTCTTCCTAGGAAGGCCTTGCCCTCCTCCTTGCATTTTGGTAGCTCTTCTTTGAGGTACTTCTGAAAAATTTCTTCTATCTTTGCCGTGACGGGTGTGAATTTGAAGTTTACACCTCCTTCCAGTGTGTCAGTCAGTCTTCCTTCTTCAAGGACTTCTTTGCATTGTTCTATCTCTTTTTCGAATGCCTTGTCCAGCCTCTCTTTGAGCTCCCTCATTGTGCTTGTCATGACCATCTCATAGAGCCCTCCATATGCTTCGATTGAGGTTGGATGCATGTTTCTAAGGAAGGCCCTTACGACCTCTCTTCTTGTGATGTTCATGCTTGCACCATAGCTGAAGAATCTCCCAAAGTAGCTTGATATGGACTCCTTTGGCATTTTCTTGGTGTCGTCTATGTGTCGGAAACCCTTTTCAATGGAGTCCCTTGTTCTCCTTCCTTCTGCATTCTCTGGCTGCCAAGGTATGCTTGTTACCCTTACAGCCTTACCTCTATGCTTCTTCTTAGCTAGTCCTTGAAAGAACTGTCCACTCAGGCGGAGTGTAACTCCCTTTTTCATCTTTCCTTGCCTTAGTCTCTTCATCATCTTCTCTTTGCCTTGGATGGCCCCGGTCATGACCATAGCCACTGTGTCTGACTTGTGCGATCCACGTCTCATGGAGTTGACGTAGCATTGCCTTGCAGTGCGTTGATCACCCAAGACTTCCCCAATTCCGTTTTCAGTGATATACTTCAGCTTCTGATGCACGGTAGATGGCACAATTTCATATGGGTTTATGGTTGTTCTTCCTAGGATCCCGTTGTAGGCTCCCAAGCTTTCAACCACCATGAAGTTGACGTTCACTCTAAGCTGTGTCCATCCTTGGCCCATGGTCACTGGCAGGGTTATCATTCCTAGGGGATAAATTGTTGCCCCTGAGAAGCCAACCAGAGGGAAGTTGACTGGTTTGATGTCTGCCTTTGTTTTTCCGATCTCTTCCAGAACCCTTAGGCTTAGGAGTTCTGTAGAGCTGCCCCCATCTACCAGTATTCTTTTCACATCGAAGTTATCGATGTCCATTATGATGACTAAAGCATCATCATGCGGGATGACAATATGACTCTTGTCCTTTTCCGAAAACTCAATCTTCATCTCCTCTCCTTCTCGTGGTCTCTATCTCCACTTTGGTACTGAGCTCAGCTTGGATGCATAAACCTCCCTTGCATTAGCTGTTGGGCCACCTGATGCCACTCCTCCATGTATCATGTTTATAGTCCCCCTTTTGTTAGGTGGAGGATTATAATCTACCTTGTCTTTGCCTTTATCCTTGTATGATGGCCCTAGCTGTATGCTATTGCCACCGTGCTCAACAAACTGTTTTAGCTCCCCTCTCTGGATGATATTGTTGATACTTAGCTTCAAGCTAAAGCATTCGTTCGTATCATGCCCATATGCCTCATGGTTATCACACCATCTATCCTTGTGTGTCCTACCATTGGCGCTCTCCATCATCCGGGGGGCGACCATAATTTCTGGTTTCTCAGCTCTCTCAGGACTACTGCTGGGGTGGTGTTCAATGGTATGAACTTGATAACATTTATCTCCCTAGCCTTCAATGGCTCACCCATCTGATTTCTTTGCTGAGGCGGACGCCACTCTTGTTGCCTTATGGGTTGAGGTGCCTGAGGTGGCTTTCCCTTATTCTACTTTGTATTGTCCTCCTTTGCTGCTTGAATCTTGGCTTTTTTACTCACCCTGTGCCTCTCTAGGTCTATATGAGTTTTCACTCTCCGTGCTAGCTCCTCCAAGGTGCTGCAGGTTTTTTGGCCATCTTTTCTGCCAATGTGGACCCGAAGCGGCCTAGGTTTCTTATGAAGGCTCTTATTATTTTACCCTCGGTGATGTCGCCCTGTATGTCTGCTATGTTCTGGTTGAACCTAGTGTAGTAATCAGCCAAAGATTCATCATTTACTTGCTTCACATCATCTAGGGAGCCTGTTTCTTTGAGTAGCTTCCTTTCTCCTAGGTATCTCTGAAGAAACTTCGCCTTTATCTGCGCCCATGAGTGGATGCTCTCAGTAGGTAGGCTAAAGAACCAATGTGACGCCACCCCTGATAGGGTGTTTGGATATAAGAGTGCCTTGTAGCGGTCATCAGTAGTTCTCCCGAATAGAGAGGCTTCATGCTGCTGAATGTACTCTAAAGGGTCTCCCTTGCCATTGTATTTTGTTATCTGGATTTTATGCAAGGAGTCTGGCACTTTGTTCATTTCCAACTCCCTCGTGAAGTGGTGGTTTGTGTTGTCACTCAGGCAGTGCAGTCCGTTCCTCTTTGACTCACTCATCTTCCTTACTATCATGGCTTCTATCTCCTCCGGGGTAATCATCACCGGCGTTGGAGTATAGTCTCTCTGATATCCTCCGTAATTGTAAAATGGGCTTCCTGGGATCCCTTGTCCGCGCTGATACGGGCTGTAGGCATATCCCTGATATCCCTGTTGGGGGTACTTGGTGGAATTCCTGCCTCCTTGGAGGTCTTGCCTGTCTATCTGCCCCCAGCGGGGTGTATGCCCTGGTGTCCTGCTGTGTATGTTGCTGCCTTGGAGGCACAAACTGCTGCCTTCCCTCTGGGGGTGGCCTTTGGTTATCTCTCCTTTGTTCTTCTCGCTGCCCTGTTGGAGGGTGCGAGTGGTGTTCTTCCTCTGGGACTTGTTCATCCTCATGAACTTCTTCTTCATGCTGTTGTTGCCTTCCCTGCCTGTTCCTCAGAGTCTCTCTATAGGCTAGTAGCTCATCCAATGCGCTCATCAACCCCGGAGTCACTGTATGTGCTCCTTGTGAGTATGTAGGTCTTGTGTTGGTTGTGTGGGCGCGATTGTCGTTCCTTTGAGCCGGCATTCCATATGGATATCCTTGAGGTTCTGCCTCATAGTAGTATCCCTGAGGAGGTGCCGTGTATTGGGATGGCACTCCTTGTTGCTCCCCCTCTTTTTATGTTCTCCTAGCCAACGGAGTTGAGGCTGTGGAAGACTCAGCCCCAGCTGGGCGTGAAGATCCTCCTTCCTGGTTGTTAGGCTGGGGTGCCTGTGGGGCTACCTGAGGCTCTAGGTGTACAAGCTGTTTCTCTGGGTTAGGCTGCCATGCTGGAGGTATAGACTGTCTCTCTCGCCTATTGCCCCCAGGTGGGTGGTTATGTCTAGACACTAAGCTATTCGTCATCGCTCTTGTGATTTCCATGCTTTCTATTCGAAACCTACGGACGGCGCCAAGTGTTAGGTTCTAATTTTTAGGTCAACGGGTTGTCGGCCTAAATCCTACTCCTCACTGGTGAACTAGCGGATCCTGTGCTTCTAGGGTTCGGTCGTTCTGTTCCTTTCCTTCTTCTCCGTTCGCCCTGCAAAAGGGGCAATATCAAGCACGGGGGAGGGGTGGTGCTTGATGAACCCTCTCCGATGCTTAAGTCAGTACGTCTTCTTTAGAGAGATAAAGTTAGAGAGATGCCAGAGCTAAAATTGCATAAATGGCCAAGATCCCCCAAATGAATGGTGGAAGGGTTATATTTATAGGCAACAGTGTCATTAAGGTGGCTTAATGACATCGTTAACCTTTAAACACAATTAATTAGCCCATGATTACATAATTAAAAACTTAAAGCACGGAGAGGTTGGGGGAAATAAACTGAGTACGCGAGTCGGGAAACGGCGCCGGGGCCCTTGGTGGGGGGGTCCGACCCCCAAGGGTAGGGGTTGGGTGTGGCCACCCAACCCCTCCCTAGGGGAGATAGGGTTGGCCAACCCTACCTCCCCTAGGGGAGATCGGGTTGGCCGACCCAACCTCCCCTAGGGGAGATCGGGTTGGCTGACCTGATCTCCCCTAGGGGAGACCGGGTTGGCTGAAGCGATCTCCCCTAGGGGAGGTCGGGTGTGGCCACCCGACCTCACCTAGGTGAGTTCGTCGCGGTCCAGACGAGTATTTTCGCCTCGTCCGGACCGTTGGTGTTCCAGCGGGGTGTTTGGGTCGAAGTTTCGATTTATAATCATTAACGGGGTGATCAAAATAAAACGATTTGAAAGTCAACGGGTTCAAATTGGGCGTATACCCATCATTGATCCTGAGGTAACTCCTTCCTTTATATAGGGGAGGAGTTACCCCAGTTACCTGTTGTGATAAATGCTGGGGGCAGTAAGCCCACGTTACGTTTATCTCAGCCACTTGCCCACGTTCCGTCTTTTCAGGCCATTTCCCCACTATGTCGATAGTGGGCATGTTTCTCGGCCTCGTTCTCTGATGGCAAGTCCCTACAGATGTCGGGGACTCCAGAGTTATCTCCTTTGGTCACCGCTCGGGACAGGGCCAGTCTTCTCAGGGATTTAATATCGGGGCCTACTCAGAGGCATATAATCAGGGCCTACTCAAAAACATATCATCGGGAGCGTTCAGCTCGTATGTCGGGACCGACCTTGTCGGGTCCTCTCGTGTTGGTCTTCTAAGCCTCTTTTGGGGCCCAGTAGGCCTACTTCGCCGTTTAGTCGTCGTTAATGGGCCTAACGGCTATATCGAAACCCATTATTTGCCCCCAAGACACGAGGGACTTATAGTTCGTCGCGTCTTCCAACTTCGAACCTCTCGATATTCCGAGGATAACCACTGAATCCGAAAAGATTTCTCGATCACTCCACTATTAAATGCGATGGGTGATGAAGCGACGGCTTGGGTGCCCGTGCCTGCTTTTCTGAAAAAGCGCTTTTTAGCAATTTTGTCGCTGGTGCCTCAACGCAGCGTTTCATCTTCAACGGTCCGGATTGCAACATCTCTTTGGCTATCCTCTCTCCTATAAAACCCCAAATCTTGGCACTATTCAGTTCTCCTCTACCGTTACACTCTCTGTGTTTTCAAAAGCTCAAGCTCTCCTTTCTAATTTCCGATCTGCACTCCTGCAGTCAGGATCTCCGGCCATCAATATCATCTTCTCTTCTCCACTTCAACATGTCTGGTAAGATTTCTCCTTTGATTCTGAAGAAACTGTTAGCGTAGTTTTTCTTTTATCTTGATCAACTTACCCGGATTTTTCCGAGAATCAACTGTGCCTTTTCTTGCTCTGATCATTTTCCAGACGGTGAATTCAGTTCCGGGGGGAGGAAACCCTTCAAGTTCGATTATGCCTGCAATGAGATTTCAGAAACCGCCTATGATGCAGCTCTCCGGGAGGGGTGTATTACTTCCACCTGGGAGCCTCGCTACCCTTTTCCTTGGCCTCGCGTCCCGAGTGACCCTGTGGTCACTCGTCCCCGGGAACTCGTCCCCGGGAAGGGGAGGTATTTGTCTCCACCGGGCAAATATCGGCAGGGATCCGATTCCCCTTCTGCGGGAATTTAGTCGAGATGTGTGAATATTACAAAACACATCAGACTACTTTTTCCCCCCACGCCATCAGTGTGTGGAATGCCTTCCTTGTTCTCTACCTTCGCACACAGTGGACCTACAACCTTTGACTTTTCCGGACCTTCTACGGGATGAAATGCAATGACGCCGAGGTCTGTGCCTTCTACCTACGAATGCCTAAATGGAGCAAGGCGCAGCTCTCTCGGTACAGCTGGAATGGTGACACCTGGAAGGTCGCCAAAGGTCGGGGGCTCATCACTGACTCTGGGCCCGATAACAGCGGCTGGAAGAAGAATTACTTCTTCATCCGGAACAGCTCTATTCCGTGGCCCCGATGGGAGGTTGAAGCAGACCCTGCCCCCGCTTTTCACACTTACTCCGAGGAGGATTTCCAGATTCTCCACTGCATCCAACTTTATCGCTGGAGGGACTCTTTCGCTCCCCTCGATGCCAACTCCATCGGGGAGCGGGACCTGGTTCTGACCGGGATCCGACTCCTTGATGTCGCCTCCGGGGGTAAACTCTTCGACGGCTCTTCTAACCTCGTTCCTTGGGTAATATTCTAACTACACTTCCGTTTTCGTCTTTGCAGCTAAGAAGGTATCATTGCTGACCAATCTCGTGCTTAAGCAGGCGGAAGAGGAAGATCAACGCCCCGCGAGGAAGAGGAATTCTTCAAAGAGGGCCGCCTCCTCATCGGCACCTCCCACTTCGGAGCAGATCAAGCGGGCCCGGGTGGAGAAGATGGAGCAGATCTTCAACACCAAGACTCCCGAGGAAGGTAAACAGCTCCGGTTAGGAATTCGATTATACATGAGGCGTATTCCGATAAGGGAGCCCGGATCAAAGGGATCAAACGCATCCGGCAAGGAGAAACTCCCCGCATTCTCAAAGCGGGTTACTACAATTAATACGGGAAGGACCAGTATCTCTTCCGCCGCGTCATCTGGTGTAAGGATCCTGATCAACTTCCTGATTTTCTTTCTGAAGCTTCTCGTCCTCCAGCTGCAGGTCAATCGGGAGTTGGAGCTTCGGCAGAGGTGCCATCCTCCGACGCCCGGGTCGGAGAGCCCCTTCTTTCCCTTCCAGCCCCAGGAGAATCGGAGACTGAAGACGCCCCGACCTGGACGTCTCTCACTCTTCTGAGGAGGCGAACGAGGGTCAGCCCCTAGTTCGTCGTCGGGGGGCGAGGCAGACCTCGCTGGAGCCAACTTCCGAAGGGCTGCCTCCATCTTCTCCGGCTTTCGCCGGTCTTGAGCCTGACTCCTGAGGGGACGACGGGTTCTCATGGCGGCTCGGAGGCTCGCACCTCCGACACTCAGGGCGTCGTTCCCCCTCTCCTATTAGACGGGAGCTTCTACCAGGTTTACACCCCCGACCATGCGGCGGCTCCTTGGACTCCGATCGAGTCACTGCGGGGGGTCTCGTTGCGTCGGGATGATGTATCATCAGAACTGGGTCTGCACCTGCTGGCAGGTTTAGTTCCGCCATCTATGAAGCTTCCGCCATCTATGAAGTTCCGCCATCAGTCTGAAGGTTGAAATACCTATCCGCGAAGTGGCACTGACGTAGCACCTCCTGGAGGCTACTGATCGCCCTGCACCTCCTTTTAGTTCCGCCATCTATGAAGCTTCCGCTCTCCTTGGCTCGAGAGGACATCCACGCGGACATCCACGCGGACATTCGCAACATGGCCGTTCGTCGTGTGGAGGTAAGGTTTCCTGTTTTTACACTTAGTACATATAAGGCAGAATATTCTCGTGTACTGACCTCTTCCTTTCTTCTTCACAGGAAATAGCGGACCAACACCGCTGTTTCGGGTACGTCCTGGCCTTGGAGGAGGCTCTGGAGCAGGAGCGAGCCAAGGCGGCCCCTGAGGTCTTGGCCAAGCTCAAGGAGGATCTGGCTGCCTCCGAATCGTCGAGGGGGAAGCTGGTTAAGGAGCAGGCCCTCCTTAATCAGAAGACTCGGGACCTCCTGAGGCAGGTTCACGACTTCGAGCGGCTGCTGAAGTAGGAGCGACAAAAGCTCCAGGAAGAGCAGCAGGGGCGTGCGGAGGATCGGGACAGACATTTCCTCGAAAAGAAGGCCTTTGAGGACGCCAAGGCGGGGCTGGAGGCTGAGAAAGTCCTTCTCGCCAATCGGTCTCAACAGATGGAGCGGGAACTCGCTGAGTTTCCCACTAAGCTGGCCGAGGCTGAGGTCAAGGGACGGGAAGATTATCGGGGCTCCGAGGCTTTCCAAGTGGATGCGGTGAAGTTCTGTACGGCGGAGGTGGAGACCACCCTGCTTAATGCTGTCGAAGAGCTCCATCTGGAGTATGGTGGTGCCATCGACTTCACCAAGTCTCAGACTCTCGCCCCCTTCGCGGATAGGTATTTCAACCTTTCCGAGGAGAGCGACGGGGCCAACACCCCCGAGGGGGCTGCGGGTGCTGAAGGCACAGTGGAGCCTCCAAGTGCAGACCTCCCGACAACCGATCCCCCGATAATCGACTCTTTGCCGGCCGACCTCCAAGTGTCTGATCCTCCCGCGGCCAATCTTCCAGGATCCGATACTCCGACCACGGAGCCTTCTGCCATAGACGTCGTGGACCCTGCTCCCCTCGACGCTGCCAAGGATCAAGCTTAATCGCTTTATTTTCGAATCCTTGTAATTTCCTTCTTTTGTCGTGAACCTCTTAGATCTTTATAATATCAATCTCTTTTGGTTCCGGTTATCGCTGCACCACCTAAGGTGAATTAACCACGCCACATAAGGCAATTTGATCATACCACTTAAGAGTGATTTCGACGCGTCACTTAAGAGTGATTTCGACGCGTCACTTAAGACATTTTACCCACACCACTTAAGGTGATTTAATCGTGCCACTTAAGGTGAAACCACGCCACTTAAGGCGATTTAATCGTGCCGCTTAAGGCGAAACCACGCAACTTAAGGCAAAACCATGCCACTTAAGGAAAAACCATGCCACTTAAGGCAAAACCATGCCACTTAAGGTGAAACCACGCCACTTAAGGCGATTTAGCTACACCACTTAAGGCGGTTTAAGCACACCACTTAAGGCGATTTATCCATTCCACTTAAGGCGATTTAAGCATACTTAGAATGATAAGTCTAAGCACAATCTGGTCGGAAGCAACCTCTTTATTCATTGATGGCACAAAGCCTGTTTACGTCAAATTAAAACAATAAACAACTTGCACCACTGAAGGCGACTTTGATAAACAACTTGCACCACTGAAGGCGACTTCGATAAACAACTTGCACCACTGAAGGCGACTTAATATCAAGCATGACATTTCTTCAAGTGTTCGCCACTGAATGAATGATTCAACACATTGCCATCGAGGTCTTCCAACTTATACGCATTTCGAGCTGGCATCCCCACGACCTTATAAGGCCCTTCCCATTTTGGCTACATCTTGTTGATCCGATCCAAAAGGGTAAATTCGTTCCGACGCCAGACCAATTCCCCGACAAAGAACTGTCGAGACTTGACTCGTCGATTATAATATCGGGTCGTTGCCAAGCGCATCCGAGCCTGGGCCACCTCAGCACTCCGCCTCTTCTCTTCGACCATGTCCAAGTCCAGACGCCTCATTTCATCATTCGAAAGAGGTTCGTAATACCTCCTCCGATGGGATGCCACAGCTATTTCGACGGGAGCAACTGCTTCCGTGCCATAAACAAGGCCAAACGGAGTCTCCTCAGTCGATCGTTTGGGTGTTGTTCTAACAGCCCAAACCACATTTTCCAGTTCGTCCAGCCATTTGCCCTTCAAGGCATGGACCCTCTTCTTCAGGCCATCCATCACGATCTTGTTGGCTGACTCCACCTGTCCATTGGTTTGAGCATGACGGACAGAGGCTGTCCGATTCTCAATTTTCAGTTCCTCTAGGTACTCCTTCCACTGGGCCCCGTTAAACGGAGGGCCGTTATCGCTGATCAATACCTTTGGTATCCCGTATCGAGATATGATATGGGTCTGGAGGAACTTGAGGATATGATTCCCCGTTATCTTGGCACCCGCCTTAGCTTCTATCCACTTCGAGAAATAATCAATAGCCACGACTAAATATCGGCACTGACCTTTTGCAACTGGAAGGGGTCCCACCAAATCGATTTCCCATTGCGCGAAGGGCCAAGCACTCTTGATGGACGTCAGATCGGCAGCTGGAGCCACGATATTCGGGGCGTACCTTTGGCAAGCGTCACAGGATCGGACTATCATCGTTGCCTCCATGTTCATCGAGGGCCAGTAATAGCCCAGGTTTAGCACTTTCCTCACGATAGATCGGGCACCTTCATGGCAGGCCAAGTATCCTTCATGTACCTCCCTAAGGATCCGATCTGTGTCAGGCTCAGCCACACATTTCATGTAAGGAGTTAAATACCCCTTTTTATACAGCTGATTTCCCACCATCACATAATTGGGCGCTATTCGGTGTATTTTTCCGGGTGCTGCTTCATCATCGAGGACTTCCCCCGTAGTCAGATACGCGGCTATCGGGGTCATCCAAGTGGGTTCCTCCGATTCGATCTAAATGGAACATACCTCCGATTGATCGGTTGTTGAAAGGATCACCTTCTCCAAATGCACCTTCCGACTTTCATCAAGGGGTGCCCCCAAGGCGAACTTGCTCAAGGCATCTGCTTCCACATTATTCTCCCTCAGGATTGCCTCAATATCGAAGCTCTTGAAACTCTCCTCCAGGGTTTGTACCTCGCGAAGATACTTTTTCATCATCGGGCTCTTTGCTTCGTATCGCCCCTGGACTTGGTTCACGATCAGGCTAGCATCACACTTCACCTTTAAGTGACCAACTCCCATTCCTTTAGCAATCTTGAGGCCACTGATGAGAGCCTCATATTCAGCTTCATTGTTGGTAGCCCTAAATGTCAAGGCCAAGGTATATCGGAGGGGCTCGCCTCCATCTGGTGGTATCAGTACGAAACCTGCTCCCGATCCTTCTACATTTGAGGAGCCATCGGTATACATCTCCCAAGTATTTTCGGCGTCGGGCTGTTCTGACTGCTCTGTTATCGGGACTTCCATAGTTGCCCCCTCTACAGGGCCCGCTTCTTCCAAATCGGGGGCTGTAGACTCTGTATGAAATCCGCCAATGCCTGGCCTTTAATAGCCGTTCTCGGAGCAAAGTGAATGCGGAACTCACTAAGCTCGACTGCCCACTTCACTAATCTCCCCGACGCGTCAGGTCGGTTCAAAAAATGTTTCAAGGGCTGATTCGTCAAAACGGTAATCTCATGCGCATGGAAGTAATGTCTCAGCTTCCGAGCAGTATCAATCAACGCATAAAGATACTTCTCAACGGCGGGATAATTTATTTCAGACATGGCGTGTGCCTTGCTTACATAATAGACGGGGAGGGTTAAAGGTACTTTTGATACCACATGTTTGATCGAATGTGGCTTTTAGTACCGGATGTTTAGTTTTGTATACTTTTGGTACCGAACGTTTGAAAAAATGTGGCTTTTGGTACATCTGTTGGTTGGTCGTTAGTTTTGGCCGTAAAATGACATGTGCAACTCACGTGATCGACTCTAAACTTTTAATTTTGTTCAATTTAGTCCCTCAAATATATTCCTAACTTTTATTTTGTTTAACTTAGTCATAACACTTCATAATCGGAACCAATTAAACCAATCGAATTCAATTGATATATCCCCATTTGGGTCAAATTTACCCAATTGGAGATAGGTCCCAATTGGGTTCGATTTTGAAGCTTTATGACTAAATTAAACAAAATAAAAGTTATGAATATATTTGAGGGACTAAATTGCACAAAATTAAAAGTTTAGAGTCGATCACGTGACTTGCACATGTCATTTAACGACCAAAACTAACAGCCAACTAACGGATGTACCAAAAGCCACATTTTTTCAAACGTCTGATACCAAAAGTATACAAAACTAAACATCCAGTACTAAAAGCCACATTCGGACAAACATGTGGTATCAAAAGTACCTTTAACCCTAGACGGGGACTTGGTTACCCTCTACGACTTTCTCTAAGACAGAGCTCACAGCAAATTCAGAAACAACCAAATACAGATAGAGTGGCTCGCTTGGGATGGGCTTCGCCAATGGCGGGAGGTTGCGGAGGTGCTGCTTGAGTGCCTGGAACGCCTCTTCGCACTTGGCAGTCCACTCAAACTTCTTGTTGGCCCTCAGAACTTCAAAAAACGGCATGGATCGATCACTTGCTTTGGACAGAAAGCGATTCATCGCGGCCAATCGGCCATTCAGCACCTGCACCTCCCGATGGTTCGTCGGGGACTTCATCTCCTCGATTGCCTTCAGCTTCTCAGGGTTCACCTCGATTCCCCTTTGGCTCACCATGAAGCCCAGAAACTTCCCTGAGTGCACTCCGAAGGCACACTTGGTCGGGTTCAAGTGAACTTGATGAAGCCTCATCCGCTCAAACGCTGTGTCCAAGTTGTTAACATGATCTTCGGCCTGTCGGGACTTCACCAGCATATCATCCACATAGGCCTCCATTGTTTTCCCAGCATATCCCCGAACAGCTTGTTCACCATCCTCTGATAAGTTGCACCTGCATTGATCAGTCCAAAGGGCATAACATCATAGTGATAGATGTCACTATCAGCATAAAAGGCGGTGTGGGGGGCATCCTCCTTGGACATCTTGATCTAATTGAAGCCGGACTATGCATCCATAAAGCTCAGCAACTCATGTCCCGATGTGGCATCCACCAGCTGGTCGATCCTCGGGAGCGGATAACAATCTTTCGGGCATGCTTTGTTCAGGTCGCGGAAATCAACACACATCCGCCACTTGCCATTGCTCTTCTTCACCAGGACGGGGTTGGAGACCCAGGTCTGGAATCGGAGCTCCTTAATGAATCCAGCATCGAGCAACCTGCCCACCTCTTGCTGGATCGCGATCTTCTTGTCGGCACCCATCGGGCGCCTTCTCTGTGTAACCGGCTTGGTTGCGGGGTCAATCTTTAGCTCGTGAGTAATCACATCGGGGCTGATTCCTTGCATGTCACTCGGGGACCAGGCAAAGAGCTCCTTAAACTCCTTCAACAGATTAATCAGTTCTCGGGCCATCTCCTCAGACAGAGCGGACCCAATTTTCACCTTCCTTTGAGGTCCGTCGATCTCGACCTCCTTCAAGTCCTCCATCGGGGCGGGACGCCCAAACTCCTCTCGGGGATCAGCATCAGTCTGGAAAACAGTCATAGCCTCCCGATTCCTCCTTCGAGTGGCACTGACGTAGCACCTCCTGGAGGCTACTGATCGCCCTGGACCTCCCCGATTCCATGGTCGGTCGGGAACTTCAGCTTCTGATGGACAGTTGAGCCAACTGCCCCCAGCAGGTTGATGGTGGTCCTCCCGATAATTGCATTATAGGTCCCCGCGGACTCGACCACCACGAACCCCACGTTCCTCTTCTCTGAATTCAACCTGTAAAGTAATCATCCCCACCGGGTGAGAAGTAGAGCCAGAAAATCCGACCATCGGGAAGTCTGCAGGCTTCAAGTCCTTCTTGATTTTTCCCATGGCCTCCAATGCATCCATGAACAGAATATCGGAGGAGCTCCCTCTATCTATCAGGATTCGCTTCATCTCGTACCCATCCACGTTTAGGGTCACGACCAAAGCATCATCGTGCGGGGTCTCCACACCTACCAGGTCCTCCGCTGAGAAGGGAATCACCATTTCTTCTTTCGGAGTCCAATTTCGGGCCCTCTTGCCCAGCACCACAGCAATGGGAATCCGAGAAGCATAGACCTCCCGAGATTCCGTGGTATCTCCTCCCGCAGCAAGTCCTCCATGAATCACGTTAATGGTCCCCCGCTTCTCCTTGCGGGCATTGGAAGACTCAGGTTTGTCCTTCTTCGGGGATCGATCGCGGGATCGAGAACGGGACCGCGGCCGGGACTGGGAACGGGATCGGTTCCGTCGCCCATGGTTTGTCCTTTAGCTTTCCCTTCCGGATCAGCTTCTTAATCTCCTTCTTCAACTCCCGACAATGGTTAGTGTCGTGACCGCTGGCACGATGGAAACGACAAAAATGATCGGTGCGAGCTCCCATGAACTCTCCATCCTTCTTCGGGGGGTACCTGGCGATACCCTGTCGGTCCATCACCGCTAACACAGCACCCATGGAACAAATGAGAGTAGTGTAGTAGTCCTCCCGCTTGTCCGACTTCGAGGGACGACTGTCTTCCCTTTGATCAGGATGGCCTCGACCCCGATTGCTCTCAGGTTTATCTTTCCTCCTGCGATCGTCCGAGGGTTTGAACGACTGCTTCCCCTTGTTTGATTTCGGAGGGTCAAGGTCTCCGGCAGCTATCTTCGACTCCTGTACGTCGATTTGTTGCTTCACCCTTTTCTGCAACGCCTCCATGTTCCACACAGCCTTCTCATCCACGCGGTGCATCAAGTCGGAACCGTATGGTGATGTCAGGTTCCGAATGAAGGTGCGGATGGTCTCTCCTTCCGACATTTGCTCATCAATCTCGGCCACGCTAGCAGTGTACCTCTGGTAGTAATGTGCCAAAGACTCGTCGGGCCTCTCTACCACCTCAGCCAGGGACCTCGCGCTTTTCAGGAGACGCCGACGGCCCTGGTATTGCTGGATGAACCGATCATGCATCTGGGTCCAGGTAGAGATGCACCTTGGAGGGAGGCTGAAGAACCACGTCAGGGCTCTTTCACCAAGTGTGCCCGGGAACAGAACGCACACTATATCGTCATTCGGGGCTCTGCCTAGACAAGCCATGACATGCTTCTGGACGTGGCGAACTGGATCTCCTTCGCCATCTTACTCCTTGATTGTCAGGATACCCAGTCCTGGCGGGGCAGTGGTGTTCACTAATCAGGGAACAAAAGGGTGAGTGAATCGATCCTTCAGCTCCGACATCATCTTCTTCTGGTCTCCCATATAGATGTTCACAATCTTCACCACCTGGTCGGGGGTGATAGGACCACTAAGAGGGATGGTCCTATGTTGCACCGGTCCAGGCCCATCGATCACGAACTGCTCCGACTGAGCGGGCTCCCGATTCTCCATCAGCGGAGGCGGAGGCAACTCCTCCTCCTTCTTCTTGGCGGCCTCCCTTTGGTCCAGGAGAGCCTCCATAGCTTCCAAAAATATTGGCATGGCATCCATCACAGCCTTTGCCAAGTCCGGCTTTGCAGGTGCATCCTGGTCCCTCCTCGGGATCTCTTCCCGGCTCTCCGACGACTTTCGAATGGAATCTGCGCGATCATCATGATGCCCCCTTGTTTGGCAAACAGCAGGGGGAGGATCATTCCGATCAACAGTGCGCTCCGGCGGCCCTGAATTCAGAGTTCCAGCAGGGTGACGGGAACCGCCGGATTGTCCTTGTCTCTTCTTTTGCTTGCCAGCCATCGATCGGGTAGAAGCCATTTTTGCTTTTCGTTACGATTTCCACAGACGGCGCCAATGTTGGATCATGGTTGGAACTCCAGTACGTTATTGATGGAAGTCCAAAATCCTTCGCTCCAAGTAATCCTACAAGAAGGGGATAGACCGGGCGGTGACCTAGAATCCCTCTCCGATGCTTAAATGAGTATCTTGATGTAGGCTAGCAAGTATCAGTATGTAAGTATGAACGTGTTGATCCTGAGGTAACTCTTTCCTTTATATAGAGGAGGAGTTACCCCAGTTACCTGTTGTGATAACTGCTGGGGGCAGTTAGCCCACGTTCCGTTTATCTCGACCACTTGCCCACGTTCCGTCTTTTCGGGCCACTTCCCCACTATGTTGATAGTGGGCGTGTTTCTCGGCCTCGTTCTCTGATGGCAAGTCCCGACGGATGTCGGGGACTCCAGAGTTATCTCCTTTGGTCACCGCTCGGGGCCCCTCGTCATCGGGACAGGGCCAGTCTTCTCAGGGATTTAATATCGGGGCCTACTCAAAGGCATATCATCGAGGCCTACTCAAAGGCATATCATCGGGAGCGTTCAGCTCGTATGTCGGGACCGACCTTGTCGGGTCCTCTCGTGTTGGTCTTCTAAGCCTCTTTTGGGGCCCAGTGGGCCTACTTCGCCGTTTAGTCGTCGTTAATGGGCCTAACGGCTATATCGAAACCCATCAGTATCCTGCGGTGGCATTTACTAGTTGGTCGATCCTTGGTAGCGGATATGAATCCTTTGGACATGCGTTGTTGAGGTCTCTGTAATCGATGCACATTCTCATCTTGTCGTTAGGTTTGGGTACCAAAACTGGATTCACAACCCATGTTTGGTATTGCGATTCTTCAATAAAGCCCGCTTTCAGCAACTTGACCACTTCTTCTCGTATTGCGAGCTTTTTGTCTCCCCCCAATGGACGTAGCTTTTGTGTTATAGGTCTGGATCCTGGTTTCATGTTGAGCTTGTGAAAAATTATGTTTGGGCTTATTCCAGGCATATCGCTTGGTGACCATGCGAACAGCTCCTTATTTCACCGTGATGTTGACGCTATCATACCCCATTTGTTCATGGTTGTGTATCCCAATATTCCATTATATGCGTCAAGCTTTTCTACGATCACGAATGGTACCTCTATTTGGAACTATTGCTTTCCCTCTCCCATGATGACTGGCAGAGTTATGAATCCTAGCGGGTAGCTTACATCTCCCATGAATCCAACCAAGGGTGAGTCCATTCTTTTGACGAGCCTCTTTCTCCCCAGGGCTAAACTGATAGCCTTTGTTATGATGTTGGGCGAACTTCCACCATCTACAATAAAGCTCTCAACGTCCATGCCATCAATTTTCATAGTTATAACCAATGTGTCGTTGTGCGGGTGCACAATGTGGACTTTGTCTTTTGACGAAAAGCCAATGACGTCTTTCGTGCAATCATCCTCTTCGTCAGCATCTATCATGACAGTATCCCTTATGTCAGCATCCTGGCATATGCGCTTTGTGCGGGTAGCGTATATTTCTCGTTCATACGATGTTTCTCCTCCGGCTCCAAAGCCTCCATGGATCACGTGCACATTTGCCATCTTTGGTCGTCTTCCTATCATGGCTTGCAGCACGGCTTTTTGGTCGGATCACTCAGACGGCGCCAAATGTTAAGTCTGCTTCCACTTGGGTAGTGATGGGTCTCGCTATGGCCGTTAGGCCCTTTAACGGCGAGGAAACGGTGAATAGGTCCACTGGGCCCTAAATGGAGGTCAAGAAGACCAAGGGGAACGGTCCCGACAGAGGGAGTCCCGATGGTGAAAGGTCCCGACAGAGTCGGACCCGATAGGCGAGTTGGATGCTCCCGATGAGATGCCTTTAAGAAGGCCCCGATGATGAATCCCTGAGAATGATTGGCCCTGTCACGATGACGTGGGGCCCCGAGCGGTGACACAATGAGATAACTCTGGAGTCCCCGATATTAATCGGGACTTGCTATCAGAGGTTGAGGCCGAGATACGCGGAGCGTCGCCGAGATAAGCGAGATCATGGCCTAGATAGGCGGGATCGTGCTCGAGATATGAGGAATATGGGCTAACCACCCCAACGGTTCACCAGGTAACTGGATACCTCTTCGCCTATAAAAGGGCAGAGGTTACCTCAGAACACATTACGTTTTGAGATACACCATTTGATATTGCTGCTTGCCAGTTTATACGAGATACTCATTTAAGAATCAGAGAGGGATTCTGGGTCACCGCCCGGTCTATCCCCTCTTGCAGGATTACGAGAAGCAAAGGAGCTCGGATTGCTGTCAAAGACCGTACCGGAGTTCCACCGTGATCCAACATTGGCGCCGTCTGTGGGAAGCGTGACAAAAAGCTAGTATGACTTCTACTCGTTCAATGGCGCCTGGCAAGCAAAGAAGACAAGGACAATCTGGTGGTTCCTGTCATCCTGCTGGGACGACTCTGAATTCACCACCGGAGCGTGCTGAGGACAAGAATCTCCCTGCTGAGGTCTCCCAGACATGGGGGCACAACGAAGTCCCCGAAGATGCTGCTCAGCACCAAAAGAATAGGGAGCAGGAGGCTCCTCTAAATGCGGACCTGACGAAGGCTGTGGCAGAGGCCATGCCGATGTTTTTGGCGGCCGTGGAGGATTTCTTAGATGGGAGAGAGGCTGCGAGGAGACAGGAGGAAGTGCCCCCACCAGCAGAGGTTCAGAATGTGCAAGAGGCCCAACCTCGGAGCCAGGACAAGGGTAAGGAGCCCGCTCAGTCAGAGCGATTTGTGGTCGATGGGCCAGGACCCGTACAGCATAGGACCATTCCCCTTAATGGTCCTATTACCCTCGATCAGGTGGTGAGGATCGTGAACATCTGCATGGGAGAGCAGAAGCCGCTGCTGTCGGAACTGAGGGATCGATCCTCTCATCACTTTGTTCCCCGACTGATAGACACACTCGCCCCGCCAGGGCTGGGTATCCCCACAATTAAGGAGTATGATGGCGAGGGGGATCCGGTTCGTCATGTCCAGAAGCACCTCATGGCGTGTCTGAGTAGAGCCCCAAATGAAGATATCGTGTGTACACTGTTCCTGAACACACTTGGTGAGAGAGCCCTGACCTGGTTCTTCAGTCTGCCCCCAGGATGCATCACTTGCTGGGCTGATATGCACGACCACTTTATTCAGCAGTACCAGGGTCGCCGACGTCTGTTGAAGAGTGTGAGGTCCCTGGCCCAGGTGGTACAGAGGCCCGATGAGTCGCTGGCACACTATTACCAGCGATACACTGCTAGCGTGGCGGAGAGAGACGAGGAGAATTCGGAGGGTGAGACCATTCGTACCTTCATTCGGAACCTAACAGCCCCCTACGGTTCCGACTTGATGCACAGCGTGGCTGAGAAGGCTTTGTGGAATATGGAAGCATTGCAGAAAAGGGTGAAGCGGCAAATCGACGTCCAGGAGTCGAAAATAGCCACTGGAGAGCTTGAGCCCCCGAAGTCAAATAAGGGAAAGCAGTCGCTCAAACCCTTGGACGACCGTAAGTCGAAGGATAAATCCGAGAGCAGTCGGAGTCGAGGCCGCTCTGATCGAAGGGAGGATAGGCGTTCCTCGAGGAAGGACAGGCGGGAGGATCATAACATTCCTCTCAACAGCTCTATAGCGGAGGTGTTAACGGTCATGGAACGACAGGGTATCTCCAGGTACCCCCCGAAGAAGGAAGGAGAATTTTTGGGATCCCGCACCGATCGTTACTGTCGGTTCCACCGCGCAAATGGTCACGACACTAATCATTGTCGGGAGTTGAAGAACGAGATCGAAAGGCTGATCCAGAAGGGGAAGCTTAAGGAGTTTGTCGGGGTGAAGCGGTGTCGATCCCGTTCTCGATCCCGATCGCGGTCCCGTTCCCGATCCCGCGATCGGTCCCCAAGAAGAAGAGGTCTGAGCCGGAGTCTTCTGGTGCTCGTAAGGTGAAGCGGGGCACTATCAATGTGATTCACGGAGGATTTGCTGCGGGAGGTGATACCTCGGCCTCTCGGGAGGTTTATGCCTCTAGAATTCCCGCTGCTGTGGTGTTAGGTTAGAGGTCCCTATCTTGGACCTTGAAGGAAGAGATGGTGATTTCCTTTTCGTCAGAGGATCTAGTAGGTGTGGAGACTCAACACGATGACGCCTTGGTCGTGACCTTGGACGTGGATGGGTACGAGATGAAGCGGATTCTGATCGACGGAGGGAGCTCCTCCGATATTTTGTTTATGGATGCGCTGGAGGCCATGGGGAAAACGAAGAAGGACTTGAAGGAGGATAACTTCCCGATGGTTGGATTCTCTGGCTTTACCTCCTATCCGCTGGGAGTGATCACCTTACCAGTGGAGTTTGGTAGTGGGTGGAAATCGGAGAGGAGGAACGTGGAGTTTGTGGTGGTTGAGTCTGCGGGGACTTACACGCGATCATCGGTAGAACCACCATCAACCCCCTGATGGCAGGTTCCTCGACTGTGCACCGACGGAGTCGGGGAGGTCAAGGGTGACCAGGTGGCTTCCAGGAGGTGCTACGTTAACGCCACCCGACGGAAGAGGCGGGAGGCCATGGCTATCCTCCAGACCGATGCCGATCCCAGAGAGGAGTTTGGGCGTCCCGCCCCCTTGGAGGATTTGAAGGAGGTCGTGATTGATGGACCTCAGAGGAAGGTGAAAATCGGGTCCGCCCTGTCTGACGAAAGGGCCCGAGAATTGATTGAATTGCTGAAGGAGTTAAAGGAGCTGTTTGCCTGGTCCCCGAGTGACATGCCAGGAATCAACCCCGATGTGATCGTGAACGAGCTAAAGATTGATCCCTCGATTAAGCCTATCGCGCAAAATAGGCGTCCGATGGGCGCAGATAAGAGGATCGCAATCCAGCAGGAAGTGGGCAGGTTGCTCGATGCTGGGTTTATCAAGGAGCTCCGATTCCAGACTTGCGTCGCTAACCCGGTCCTGGTGAAGAGAGCAATGGGAAGTGGTGGATGTGTGTTGATTTCCGCGATCTGAATAAGGCTTGCCCGAAGGACCGTTACCCGCTCCCGAGAATCGACCAGCTGGTGGATGCCACTTCGAGACATGAGTTGTTGAGCTTCATGGATGCGTACTCGGGCTATAATCAGATCAAGATGGCTAAGGAGGATGCCCCCCACACTGCCTTTTATGCTGATAGTGACATCTATCCTTACGATATCATGCCTTTCGGATTGATCAATGCCGGGGCAACCTATCAAAGGATGGTGAAAAAGTTGTTCGGAGATATGCTGGGGAAGACCATGGAGGCTTACGTGGACGATATGCTGGTGAAGTCCCGAAAAGCTGAGGATCATGTGCACAACCTAGCTATGGTGTTTGAGCGGATGAGGCTTCATCAGGTTCGCTTGAACCCAACAAAGTGCGCCTTCGGAGTCCACTCGGGGAAGTTTTTGGGCTTTATGGTGAGTCAAAGAGGAATTTAGGCGAGCCCCGAGAAGCTGAGGGCGATCGAGGAGATGCAGTCTCCGGTAAATCATCGGGAGGTGCAAGTGCTGAATGGCCGACTAGCTGCAATGAATCGCTTCTTGTCCAAGGCAAGTGACCGATCTATGCCATTTTTCGAAGTACTGAGGGCCAACAAGAAGTTTGAGTGGACACCCAAGTGTGAAGAGGCGTTCCAGGCACTCAAGCATCACCTTCGCACCCTCCCGCCATTAGCGAAACCGATCCCAGGCGAGTCGCTCTATCTATACCTGGCTGTTTCTGAATTTTCCATTAGCTCTATGTTAGTGAAGGTTGTCGAGGGTAATCAAGTCCCCGTTTATTATGTAAGTAAGGCGTTTGCCAAATCTGAAATGAATTATCCCGTCGTTGAGAAGTATCTCTTTGCATTGATTATTACTGCTTGGAAGCTGAGGCCTTACTTCCATGCGCATGAGATCACTGTGTTGACGAATCAGCCTCTGAAGCATTTTTTGAACCGACCTGATGCGTCGGGGAGATTAGTCAAATGGGCAGTCGAGCTTAGTGAGTTTCGCATACACTTTGCTCTGAGAACGGCTATTTAGGGCCAGGCGTTGGCGGATTTCATAGCAGAGTCTACAGCCCCCGATCTGGAAGAAGCGGGCCCTGTAGAGGGGGCAACCATGGAGGTCCCGATAGCAGAACAACCAGAGACGGCAGAGCAATCAGAACAGCCAAACGAGGAAAATACTTGGGAGATCTACACAGATGGCTCCTCGAGTTCAGACGGATCAGGAGCAGGTTTTGTGTTGATACCACCAGGCGGAGGTGAGCCGCTTCGATATGCCTTGGCTTTAACGCTTAGGGCCACGAACAACGAAGCTGAGTATGAGGCTCTTATCACGAGCCTGAAAATTGCTAAAGGTACGGGAGTTGCTCACTTGAGAGTGAAGTGTGACGCGGGCCTGATCGTGAATCAAGTTCAAGGGCGATACGAGGCGAAAAGCCCGATGATGAAAAAGTACCTTCATGAGGTATAAGCCTTGAAGGAGAGCTTCAAAAGCTTCGATATTGAGGCAATCCCGAGGGAAGAAAATGTGGAGGCAGATGCCTTGAGAAAATTCGTCTTGGGGGCACCCCTAGAGGAAAATCGGAAGGTCCACTTCTTGGAGAAGGTGATCTTGTCGACCACCGACACGACGCAGGTGTGTGCTATTGAAGCAGGATCGGAGGAGGAGCCCACTTGGATGACCACGATAGTCGCATACCTGACTACGGGGGCAGTCCCCGATAATGAAGTAGTAGCTGACAGCATACGTCGGATCGTGGTTAACTACGTGATGCTGGACAGTCAGCTATACAAGAAGGGCTGGTTCTCAACTCCGTACTTGAAGTGTGTGGCTGAGCCCGACACAACTCGAATCTTGAGAGAGGTGCACGAAGGGGTCGCGGCTTGTCACGAAGGAGCCCGATCCATTATGAGGAAAGTGCTGAATTTGGGCTATTATTGGCCTACAATGAGCAAGGAGGCGACGACGTTGGTCCGATCCTGTGACGCGTGCCAGAGGTATGCCCTGAATATCGTGGCTCCAGCCGCTAATCTGACGTCTATCCAGAGTGCTTGGCCCTTCGCGCAGTGGGGTATCGATTTGGTGGGACCTCTCCCGCAGGCACAAGGTCAGTGTAAGTATTTTCTTGTGGCTATCGATTATTTTTCGAAATGGATAGAAGCTAAGGTGTTGGCCAAGACGATGGGGAACCAGATCGTCAAGTTTCTCCAAACTCATATTGTATCCAGATACGGGATTCCTAAGGTGGTGATCAGCGATAATGGTCCACTTTTTAACGGGGCTCAAGTGAAGGAGTATCTAGAGGAATTGAACATCAAGCATCGGACAGCCTCTGTCCACCATGCTCAGACTAATGGCCAGGTGGAATCAGCCAACAAAATCGTGATGGATGGCCTGAAGAAAAGGGTCTATGCCTTGAAGGGCAAATGGCTAAACGAGCTGGAAAACGTGCTTTGGGCTGTTAGAACGACACCCAAACGATCAACTGGGGAGACTCCGTTTGGCCTCGTTTATGGCACGGAGGCTGTTGCTCCCGTGAAGGTAGCTGTGGCGTCCCATCGGATGAGATATTACGAGCCTTTGACGAATTATGAAATGAGACGTCTGGACTTGGACTTGCTCGAAGAGAAGAGGCGGGAAGCCGATGAAGTCCAGGCTTGAATGCGTTTGGCGACGGCCAGATATTACAATCGGCGAGTTAAGTCCCGACAATTCTTCGTCGGGGAGCTAGTTTGGCGTCGCAACGATTTTACCCTTTTGGATCGGATCAACGACATGACACCAAAATGGGATGGACCTTACAAGGTCGTGGGGATGCCAGCTCCAAATGCGTACAAGTTGGTGATGGATATACGCCCAATTTGAACCCATTGACTTCCGAATCGTTGTATTTTTATCATCCCATTAATGATTGTAAATCGAAACTTCAACCCGAACACTTCGCGAGAACACCAACGGCTCGGACGAGACCGAAGCGCTCGTCCGGCCGAGTCAAACTCACCTAGGTGAGGTTGGGTGGCCACACCCGACCTCCCCTAGGGGAGATCGGGTGGGCCAACCCGATCTCCCCTAGGGGAGATCGGGTTGGCCAACCCGATCTCTCCTAGGAGAGATCGGGTCTGCCAACCCGATCTCCCCTAGGGGGGATGGGGTTGGCCAACCCCATCCTCCCTAGGAGGGTTGGGTGCCCTCACCCAACCCCTACCCTTGGGGGTCGGATTTCCCTCCCCCCAAGGGCCCCAGCACCACCCTTGGACTCCCATACTCGGTTCATTCCGCCTACCTTCTCCGTATCCTAAGGTCTTAATTACGTGTTTAAAGGTTAATTAACTGTGTTTAAAGGTTAACGATGTCATTAAGCTACCTTAATGACACCGTTGCCTATAAATACCCACCTCCACTATTCACTTGAGAATCTTGGCAAGTTGCACAATTTTGCTCTGACATCTCTCTAGCTTTATCTCTCTAAAATCGTACTGACTTAGGCATCGGAGAGGGTTCATCAGGCACCACCCCCCCCCCCCTCTGTGCCTGGTATTGCCCCTCTTGCAGGGTAGCAAGGAGAAGAGAGCCAAGGAAGCAGAAGAGCATAGAGCAGTAGGACAAGCCCCAGGGGTAAGAAGTACAAGCCTCAGGAGGTCAGAAGGAGAGAAGGAAAGGAGGTCAGAAGGAGAGAAGGAAAGGAGGTCAGAAGGAGAGAAGGAAAGGAGGTCAGAAGGAGAGAAGAGAAGGACATATATCAGAACGACTACCCCAAGGGAGCAGAAGGGCATGTATCAGAATGACTAGTTCTAGGAACAGTGAACCCGACATTTCATTAGTGGGAGATAAATTCTAGATTGACGACCCGTTGACCTAGACTTTATAACCTAACACTTGGCGCCGTCCGTGGGCTTCGAACAGAAAGCCTGGCAATAACAAGAGCGATGACGAACAGCTTAGTATATAGGCATCACCGCCCACCTGGGGGCAATAGGCGAGGGAGACAGCCTATACCTCCAGCAAGGCAGCCTAACCCAGAGAAACAGCCTGCACACCAGAGCCTCAGGTAGCCCCAGAGGCACCCCAGCCTAACAAGCAGGGAGGAGGCTTCCACAGCTCCAACTCCATTGACTAGGAAGCCACAGGGACAGGGGGGCAACAAGGAGTGTCATCCCAATACACGGCACCTCCACAGGGGTACTACTATGAGGCACAACCTCAAGGGTATCCATATGGAATACTAACTCAAAGGAACGACAATCGCACCCACACAACCAACATAAGGCCCGCATACTCGCAAGGAGCACAGACAGTGACTCCGAGGTTGATGAACGCATTGGATGAGCTGCTAGCCCATATAGAGACTCTGAGGAACAGGCAGAGAAGGCAACACCAGCATGAAGAATAAGAAGTTCATGAGGAAGAACAAGACCCAGAAGAAGAACACCACTCGCACCCTCGAACAAGGCAGCGAGAAGAACAAATGAGAGATAACCAAGGGCCACTCCCAGAGGGAAGGCAGCAATTTGTGCCTCCAAGGCATCAACAGACACAGTAGGATGCCAAGGCATACACCCCCGTGGGGGCAGATAGACAGGCAAGACCTCCAAGGAGGCAGGAGTTCAACCAAGTACCCCAACAAGGACATACACCGCACTAAGGGAAGACATACATGAAAGACCAACAAGGATATAGGAGTTCCAACATCCACCATGGCAATGTACACATACAGTCCGTATCACCATAGACATGCCTAAGGGACACACCAAGGAAAGCTCAAAGGGAGGGACATAGTCCCAACAACACAATAAGGCAACCACCTACCCATGATACAGCACGACAGATCCAAACCCCTTGTGCATGACAACCCTTGGCACACATCCCCCTAGGACAGGGGAGGAGTTGAAAAGACAAGGATTTGAACAGAGGACTCATAGAGTACCACACCACGTTAGCACATAGCTACTACAATGGGAAGTCTCATGAAGAGACGTAGTAAAGTGAGATCGCACATAGCATACATGAAGGATACACCTCCACCTAGTCTGTCCTGCAAGGATGCGACCTTATATTCCTCAAGTGGAAGGAATACACACAGACTACTGGAGGAAGACAGCTACATTACCAAGGAAGCAAGGGGTGGACTACTAGAAGAGTCCATAAAACGCCGCCGCCATCCAACAGATACACAAGGAACAGATTTCTCAATCTCAAAAGGCACCTATAAGGTCAAGTTTCAGGGAAAGATCACAAGATGGAAGGCTCACTTACAAAAATAAGTTGAGCACTCTCAACATCCTATAGAGGAACTACCATGAAGGTCACAAAGGATTACCCCTACTATAACCTTCCACTAAGCATCCTAGGGCCAAGTCCGTCAAAGGATCCCATCGGGCATTGGTATGCAAGGGGGGCACCAGTCACAACATGCCCTCCCCACAAACGCCCATTAGCACAAGAGGGGGTAGCCGCGAACACATCCCTCCAAAAATAGAGGAAACCATATCACATGGGCAACGTCCACCATCAGAAGCAAACACCTCCAGCGGATCTTTATGATTTCATAAAATAGCCAGGAGATACAACTACACTTAGTAAGCTCACCCCAGGTAATGGAATACACTTCCATCAAAAACTCTCAAGGACACCAAGCCTAGCAAAGGAAGAATGGTGACACCATCATCAAGTTTTTAAAAAGGGATATGGAAAACATAGTATTTCCACACAATGATATATTAGTCATAAAAGAGGGAATCACCAACTTTGACATGAAGAGAACCATAGTGCATGAAGGGAGTCCGTCAGACATCTCCCATGACCAACCATTGATGATACTAGAGAAGAGTCAGGCATACCTAATACCAAAGGACCCCCAACTAGTACGAAGGTGGTCAGAACACCAACACACCCATTAGGGACACGGCACTGCAAATGAACCAGGAATAAGGATGGAACACATATCCTTACAAGAATCCTTACAAGTATCCTTGCATTTATCCTTGCAAAAATAAACTCCGTAGATAAAGAGGTTATCTAATAGATGACTATGTCTCTGTTCTCAAACTATGATCCTAACCCGGAGATCCTTGGACTCCGTACTATATATGTAATGAATAACATGTTCATCAGAGATAGGTACACGAAGATTCAAGACAGCGCTATAAAGATTAGGCGCATACCTCTACCAAGTGCGACACATTGGAGTGTTCACAAACACTCCTTCGCCATCTCACAAGAAAGGAAGGCAACCAAGGATACAAGTCCTAATAGAATAAACATCGGTAGAAAATCCTGTCATCGAAGTCATGCACCAAGAGAGAAACTCTAAAGATGCAAGATTAGCAAAAGAGATAGTGCAACAACTAGAGTATGAAAAAGGAGATACATCTCCTATCAAGAGCCTTAGGGCAGGATAATAGTTCTACAAGATCAACCAAAGAAGAGCTCTAAAGCTTGGGGAGTAAGGTTTCAAGATCGACCCTCACACTAGACGCACATCCCGATCAACCACCTTGTCTGCAAATGATAAGACATTTGACTCTGGCATCCCATCAAGAGGAGAACCCCGGTAAAAGGGACACTAGAACAATATCCCGCCTTTAAGGCCATACGCCAAATACATGATGAATGAAGGTTATGACAAAACAAAAAAGGAGGGACTTGTCAGCTCAACACACCTCAAACACGTATACGTACACAACACAAATGCAGCCCCTAATGAAGTCATCCAACAAGGAATAGCCAATACGGAGGCAAAACCATGGAAAATCATGCAGCATCACCGGCAAACCTAAAGAAAAACGCCCTTTTAGATTCAAGTCCTAATGCAAAGAAAGTCTATAATCAACATTCAAGGTGGGAGGAGCATGACCAATGTGACACCCCCTAAAGGCATTGAAGAATACTCCAATGTGAAGGAAAAGGCAACGCACACTAAGTGCCACAACACTCCAAGATTATCACAGCCCGGTCAGACCCCCCCCCCCCCCCCCCATGCACGAACAAAGAGCATGGATCAGATTGACTAGTCTGAAACACACATACGAGATTAACAACTCAAGACGCCATTCTATGAGAGAGCTTTTCAACCTAAAACACAAGGAAGGGGGGGAACAGAATTTACAAGCACCCCTAGGATACAAACATTGCCACATCCTAGTTATCAAGAGAATGAAATCCACCCCCACCCACCCAAAGCAAAAGCTCTTCCACCCAACCTCCAAAGACACATCCGACAAAAGCATCATCCAAACCATGCCTATGACTGAAACAAGAAGGCATGAGAAAGAGTAAATCCTACAAGGGACACTCATCGCATTCAAACAAGCAGACAAGGGAGCCCCGAGCATAAGGGGTACCCAACCAAGAAAATGAACGAGGGGCCTTCAACGGCCAAATATGAAAGGCGGTGTGACCACCAAGCAACTTGGGGGGCACCAAACGAATAAGTGCTTGGTAGTCCACCTAAGTGTAAAAGAAGAGATTAGAAGCAGAAGATCACAAGAACATGCAATACCACTTTTCCTAGAAGAGGTCACATAAGAGGAAAACATCATCAACTCCCTATACGAACTCGTCCTAAGTTGGCAACACACAAACATCGCCCTCGAGAGGTGATCTCCCACATTAAAGGAAAAGCGTGGTAGCATGCAATATCATAGAAGGAAAAGTCAAGTAAAGACTCGAAAAGCATACCAAAGACGCACCCTACATGAGAAAGGACACAAGATAAGGTAACATTATGAGCCCTCCGGGAGCCAATCCCGCGAAGACATTCGACGCCCCCAAGAGCGTATCTTGAGAGTAGTTCTAAAACTACGAACCCTGTGCCCTCCGGGAGCCTATCCCGCGAACAGATTCGACGCCCCCAAGAGCGTATCTTGAGAGTAGTGTTCATACTACGACCATCGACGCCCCCAAGAGCGTATCTTGAGAGTAGTGTTCATACTACGACCTTCGACGCCCCCAAGAGCGCATCTTGAGAGTAGTGTTCATACTACGACCTTCGACGCCCCCAAGAGCGTATCTTGGGAGTAGTGTTCATACTACGACCTTCGACGCCCCCAAGAGCGTATCTTGAGAGTAGTTATTACACTACGACCTTGGACGCACCAAGAGCGTATCTTGAGAGTGGTTTCCAAAAACTACGAATTTCGACGCCCCCAGGAGCGTATCTTGAGGTAGATTTGCAACCTACCAGATTCGACGCCCCAAGAGCGTATCTTGAGGTAGAAAAAACACTACCAGATTCGACGCCCCCAAGAGCGTATCTTGAGGTAGATTTCAAACTACCAGCTTCGACGCCCACCAGGAGCGTATCTTTGGTCTAACCTGAGCCCTCCGGGAGCCTATCTTGTGAAACGTTAAGTGCCCTCCGGAGCCTATCTCGTGAACAGTTTTCGACGCCCACCAGGAGCGTATCTTTGGTCTAACCTGAGCCCTCCGGGAGCCTATCCTGTGAAACGCTAAGTGCCCTCCGAGAGCCTGTCTCGTGAACAGTTTTCGACGCCAACCAGGAGCGTATCTTTGGTCTAACCTGTGCCCTCCGGGAGCCTATCCTGTGAAACGCTAAGTGCCCTCCGAGAGCCTGTCTCGTGAACAGTTTTCGACGCCAACCAGGAGCGTATCTTTAGTCTAACCTGTGCCCTCCGGGAGCCTATCCTGTGAAACGTTAAGTGCCCTCCGAGAGCCTGTCTCGTGAACAGTTTTCGACGCCAACCAGGAGCGTATCTTTGGTCTAACCTGTGCCCTCCGGGAGCCTATCCTGTGAAACGTTAAGTGCCCTCCGAGAGCCTGTCTCGTGATCAGATTCGACGCCCACCAAGAGCGTATCTTTGGTCTAACAGTACCACGTATACCATTTAAAGGGTATCAGAAGAGATCATCGCACAGTACTGAGAAGGATTCCATGAAAAAATAATTGCAAAATAAAGTTGTATAAAGAACACATAATGTTTTTTCTTGATGAGATAGCAGGTATGATGTGAAGGAAAGCACAAAAGAAAGATAAAGAAAGGAAAGCATATTCAAAGGAGAAGTCCATGACCAAAGGATCATATACAGAAGCACAAGAGGTTATCATGAAAAGTAACGAGTTATCCTACCACCCATATCACAAGTCAAGAGAAGTATCTCAAAGGAACCCAACACCACCAAGAAGGATAGCAAAGACATGAAATCCGAAGGTCAAAGCTCTCAAAATAAGCTCGACCCATCAAGAAAAGAATTGCCTTACAAGTCACACAAATCAACCTCCGACAAATGTTATTGTCATGCATGTCGCCCTCGCGTGACCTATGCTCGTATCAGACTTGAACATCGTCAAGCACAACTCATGAAGGAGACATCTAAAGAGCATAAAGGATACAACATCCGACAAGACGAGACATCGGGACCTAACCCAACAAACATAGCCTACACAAAAAGCAACTATAGCAATGAAGGCTCTCCAATGAAAAAGGAATACTAAAGCACAACTCCATACATCGTGATGTGGCTATTTTGTCCACATACACTGAAGTGGCTATCATGTCCACATACCTTGAGGTGGCTATCATGTCCACATACCTTGAAGTGGCTATCATGTCCACATACCCTGAACTGGCTATCATGTCCACACACTACAGAAGGGCTATCACTCCGACACATCACGAAGTGGCTATCACGTCCACACACCCCGAAGTGATTATCATGGCAGCACATCATAAAACATCTGTCAAAGACATGAATTGTAAAGACACCATCCCGACCACGAACATCAAAAGGCTACGCCTAGCCCTGGGAGGAGGTTCAAGAAAAAGGGAAAAACAACACCCTTCGTACGCTCATCTAAGGTAGGCACTTATATTTCAACCCACTGGGTGATACTAGGAAGGAGACGTCCTCATTATGAAGACAACCTCCATATCTCACGAAATCAACCATGAAGCAAAGAATCACGACAAGCACTATTGAGGGCATATAACAAAACGATCTCCACAACGATCACAACTACGATACTAGTAGAGGCTAACTCAAGGGCAGTCTCCACCAAACTCCAAAGCAAGAATTCGCTACCTTAATCAGAGTCATGGCAAGAGAAAGGAACCTCAACGAAAGGCGATGATCACACCCATCACCAAAAGAAAAATTTTCAACGCAGGGGTTAATAACATAACCCATAGGAAAGCCAAAGACACCTTCGAAAGTCGTCAAATCTACATGAAGATGAAATGAACCTGAGTCTCGGTCCCTCGGCTGGGGGGCAGAGGATAAAGAAGAGACATCAAGACCTATGATCACCCCATCACCAGCCACAGGTTGTTTCCCTTTGTCAAGCAAAGAGGGCGCCTCTTCAACCACTACCTCCTTATCATGAGAGGGAGTCAGCAAAGGGGCACTGGAAGGAGAGCCTCTCGCGGTTTCCTTCTCCTTGGAAGCCGAGGGCCCGACCTCAGAGTCAGGTTTCCGCGCCTTGGATTTAGATTGACTTGAACTCTCACCCACCACAAGAATTATTCGGTAACCAGGGAAGAACGCTCTAACAACAAGAAGGAAGCAGCATGAGAACAATCATAAGTATATCACAAAGAAAAAAGAAGGGAAAAAGAACATACTGGAAGCATTAGCAGCCACCCCTGACTTAGAAAATTTCTTGGCCTGATAAGCAGAACTAGAGGGTTCTTCCCTCTCATCTGATTCAACGGTACGTTCGGAACGCTCTGCCTACACCTTGTATGTTTCTCCATGAAATCAACCTACAAGGGGTCATACGAGTCCCTGCCTCATACGAGTTCACCTCGGACACCCAAGACACAGGACGGTCAGATTTGGTCTGACTACCTTGGAGAACGATCTTCAAGGTCTCCCTGTCTGAAGAAGAAAGCTTCCCAAAAGTGAGTTATCTATACGAGCAACCAACACAAAGATCGACCCTTACTCATGGAGGGGCGAGATACGCCTACTACGGGGGCAACCTTAACACCAAGGGAAGAGGGCGAATTTTTAGTTTCCCCAAATGGAGCAACGCTCCAGCACATCCGAAGGAAAGGTCAACCCTTAACACATGCCAATAGACCCCTTCGCTCGCGGCGGTAAGAAAAAAGCTTGTAAGCTTTTTCACCCTCACTTTTATGAGGAACAAATTGCAGGGTAAAGGTCAAGAGCTATACACACGCTCCAACGAATGAAGGAAAAATGTTACACATGCCGAAGGTCGAGGTTAATGGACAATGCTCACGCTAATACAAGGGAGGCGGAACGTTGTGTCCCATTGAGTGGCCGAGTTCCCACCCTCAGGTAAAGGAGAGGTCTATGCTCTCACCTTTGCACTTATGCTCATATTCATGATTAACATCTGCAGGTACATCAATGTCATCACTCATGCTTATACTCACAACCCGTCCATACATACATACATGTTCATGCTTGCACTCATATGCATGCCCACATACACACTCCCGTGTGTTCAAACATTTAGACGTCCATGCACATGGCCGCCATATATTTATGCATACATTCATGACTACAATCGCAGCATGTCTCTACTCACTCCCATCCTTATGTTCCTACTTGCATGTATGCTAGTACACATCCTCATGTTCATGATGTATCCATGTTCACTCCTAGTTAACATCCTATAGGCATATTTTCTAGTATCCCATACTTAGAAAAATTTCGGACCAAAATTGAAATTTTTCTCCACTTAGACAAGTCCCGGCATGAAATTGAAGCATGAGTCACTTAGGTGTATACGTATTGCATTCCTATGCGAGCATGTATTTTTTGAGTATACGCCTGTAGCAAAGATAGACTTATTACTCCCACCTCAGACGGACGCGTGCTTAGGCACACGTCCGTGCTACTCTGACGTTTACAATTCCTCTATCTCATAAGGCAGGGGGCAGAGTCAGAGGCATGCATCCATGGGTAAGTAAGTATTCAGACGAAAGGTAAAACCCCGGTTTCAAATTGCGCGTGTCATACCATCCTAAAATAGAGTCAATCAAGGGTTAGGCCATTGATTGACTCGGGGGTATGTGATGGATATACGCCCAATTTGAACCCATTGACTTCCGAATCGTTGTATTTTTATCATCCCATTAATGATTGTAAATCGAAACTTCAACCCGAACACTTCGCGAGAACACCAACGGCTCGGACGAGACCGAAGCGCTCGTCCGGCCGAGTCAAACTCACCTAGGTGAGGTTGGGTGGCCACACCCGACCTCCCCTAGGGGAGATCGGGTCAGCCAACCCGATCTCTCCTAGGAGAGATTGGGTCAGCCAACCCGATCTCCCCTAGGGGGGATGGGGTTGGCCAACCCCATCCTCCCTAGGAGGGGTTGGGTGCCCTCACCCAACCCCTACCCTTGGGGGTCGGATTTCCCTCCCCCCAAGGGCCCCGGCACCACCCTTGGACTCCCATACTCGGTTCATTCCGCCTACCTTCTCCGTATCCTAAGGTCTTAATTACGTGTTTAAAGGTTAATTAACTGTGTTTAAAGGTTAACGATGTCATTAAGCTACCTTAATGACACCGTTGCCTATAAATACCCCACCTCCACTATTCATTTGAGAATCTTGGCAAGTTGCACAATTTTGCTCTGACATCTCTCTAGCTTTATCTCTCTAAAACCGTACTGACTTAGGCATCGGAGAGGGTTCATCAGGCACCACCCCCCCCCCCCCTCTCTGTGCCTGGTATTGCCCCTCTTGCAGGGTAGCAAGGAGAAGAGAGCCAAGGAAGCAGAAGAGCATAGAGCAGTAGGACAAGCCCCAGGGGTAAGAAGTACAAGCCTCAGGAGTTCAGAAGGAGAGAAGGAAAGGAGGTCAGAAGGAGAGAAGGAAAGGAGGTCAGAAGGAGAGAAGGAAAGGAGGTCAGAAGGAGAGAAGGAAAGGAGGCCAGAAGGAGAGAAGAGAACGACATATATCAGAACGACTACCCCAAGGGAGCAGAAGGGCATGTATCAGAATGACTAGTCCTAGGAACAGTGAACCCGACATTTCATTAGTGGGAGATAAATTCTAGATTGACGACCCGTTGACCTAGACTTTATAACCTAACAGTTGGAAGACCTCGATGGCAGAGTATTGAAGCATTCTTTCAGTGGCGAACACTTGAAGAAATGTCATGTTTGATGAAAAGTCGCCTTAAGTGGTGCCCGATGAAAAGTCGCCTTAAGTGGTGCCCGATGTAAAATCGGCTTAAGTGGTGTAAGTTATTTATCGTTTGATTCGATGTAAGCAAGTTTTGTGCCATCAATGAATAAAGAGGTTGCTTCTGATCAGATTATTCTTAGATTTATTCTAAGTGTTGTTAAGACGCCTTGAGTGGTGCACGAGATTAAGTCGTCTTAAGTGATGCACGAGATTAAGTCGTCTTAAGTGATGCACAAGATTAAGTCGTCTTAAGTGATGCATGATTCTTGGATTTACTCTAAGTGTTGCGAATTCGCCTTAAGTGGTGCGCGAGAGAAAGTCTCCTTAAGTGGTGCACGAGATTAAGTCGCCTTAAGTGGTGCACGGAATTAAATCGTCTTAAGTGATGTATGAAAATATCATAAGTGTCGAGGTTTCGCCTTAAGTAAGTATAGTTAAGTCGCTCTGAGAAGTGCAATGGAAAATCGGAACTAAGATAGTCTGATAATTGATGGATATACGCCCAATTTGAACCCATTGACTACCAAATCGTTTTATTTTTATCACCCCGTTAATGATTGTAAATCGAAACTTCAACCCGAACACCCCGCGGAAACACCAACGGTCCGGACGAGGCCGAAATACTCGTCCGGACCAAGTTAGACTCACCTAGGTGAGGTCGGGTGGCCACACCCGACCTCCCCTAGGGGAGATCGGGTGGACCAACCCGATCTCCCCTAGGGGAGATAGGGTTGGCCGACCCTATCTCCCCTAGGAGGGGTTGGGTGGCCTCACCCAACCCCTACCCTTGGGGGTCGGATTTTCCTTCCCCCCAAGGGCCCCGACACCGTTTTTAGACTCCCATACTCGGTTTATTTTCGCCAACCCTCTCCGTACCCTAAGGTCTTAATTACGAGTTTAAAGGATAATTAATTGTGTTTAAAGGTTAACGATGTCATTAAGTCACCTTAATGACACCGTTGCCTATAAATACAACTCTTCCACTATTCATTGGATCATCTTGGCAAGTTGCATAATTTAGCTCTGACATCTCTCTACAAAAACCGTACTGACTTAGGCATCGGAGAGGGTTCATCAGGCACCACCCCTCCTCTGTGCCCGGTGTTGCCCTCTTGCAGGGCGAGAAGAGAAGCGAAGCAAAGGACAGAAAGACACAGGCTAGGACAACACAACCCGAGAGCACCGAATCCGCAACATCTCCAGTGAGGAACGAGACTTAGGTCGACCGCCCGTTGACCCTAGACTTGGAACCTAATACTTGGCGCCGTCTGTGGGCTTCGAACAGAAAGCCTGGCAATCACGAGAGCGATGACGAACAACTTAGTGTCTAGAGATAATCGCCCACCTGGGGGCAATAGGCAAGAAAGACAGCCTATACCTCCAGCAAGGCAGCCTAACCCAGAGAAACAGCATGCACACCCAGAGCCTCAGGTAACCCCACAGGCACCCCAGCCTAACAAGCAGGGAGGAGGACCTTCACGCCCAGCTGGCTAGGAGGCTTCCACAGCTTCAACTCCATTGACTAGGAAGCCACAGGGACAGGGGGGCAACAAGGAGTGCCATCCCAATACACGGCACCTCCACAGGGATACCACTATGAGGCACAACCTCAAGGGTATCAATATGGAATACTGACTCAAAGGAACGACAATCGTGCCCACAAAACCAACATAAGGCCCGCATACTCGCAAGGAGCACAGACAGTGACTCCGAGGTTGATGAACGCATTGGATGAGCTGCTAGCCCATAGGGAGACTCTGAGGAACAGGCAGAGAAGGCGACACCAGCATGAAGAAGAAGAAGTTCGTGAACAAGAACACCACTCGCACCCTCCAACAGGGCAGCGAGAAGAACAAAGGAGAGAAGAGCAAGGGCCACCCCCAGAGGGAAGGCAGCAATCTGTGCCTCCAAGGCAGCAACAGACACAGCAGGATGCCAGGGCATACACCCCTCTGGGGGCAGATAGACAGGCAAGACCTCCAAGGAGGCGGGAATTCAACCAAGTACCCCAACAGGGGCATACACCGCACTAAGGGAGGACATACATACCAGACCAACAAGGATATAGGAGTTCCAACATCCACCCTGGCAATGTACACATACAGTCCGTATCACCACGGACATGACTAAGTGACATCCCAAGGAAAGCTCAAAGGGAGGGACATAGTCCCAACAACACAACAAGGCAACCACCTACCCATGATACAACACGACAGGTCCAAACCCATTGTGCATGACAACCCTTGGAACACATCCCCCTAGGACAGGGGAGGAGTCGAAAAGACAAGGATTTGAACAGGGGACTCATAGAGTACCACACCACATTAGCACATAGCTACTACAATGGGAAGTCACATGGAGAGACGTAGTAGAGTGAGATCGCACATAGCATACATGAAGGATACACCTCCACCTAGTCCGCCTTGCAAGGATGCGACCTTATATTCCTCAAGTGGAAGGAATACACACAGACTAATGGAGGAAGACAGTTACATTACCAAGGAAGCATGGGATATCAACATCCCCACACCCATATCCTTCCCATATCCTCTTATTTAATTTAACTGCATAACAAGTCAACTCCCTAAAAGGGGTAGATTTTGATACTTGATATCAACATGTTTTCCAAGAACGACCATACCGGACGCCTTCGGGCTCCCTGATATATATATACACAGGTGGACCACTAGAAGAATCTGTAAAAGGCCGTCGCCAATCAAGAGATGCACAAGCAACAGATTCCTCAATCCCAAAGAACACCTATAAGGTCAAGTTTCTGGGAAAGATCACAAGATGGAAGGCTCACTTACAAAAATAAGTTGAGCACTCCCAACATCCTATAGAGGAACTACCATGAAGGTCACAAAGGATTACCCCTACTATAACCTTCCACTATTCATCCTAGGGCCAAGTCCATCAAAGGATCCCATTTGGCATTGGTATGCAAGGGGGGCACCAGTCGCAACATGCCCTCCCCACAAACGCCCATTAGCATAAGAGGGGGTAGCCGCGAACATATCCCTCCAAAAATGGAGAAAACCATATCACATAGACAACGCCCACCTTCAAAGGCAACCTATTGATGATACTAGAGAAGAGTCAGGCATGTCTAATACCAAAGGACCCCTACTAGTAAAGGTGGTCAGAACATCGACACACCCATTAGGGACACGGCACTGCAAATGAACCAGGAATAAGGATGGAACACATATCCTTACAAGTATCCTTACAAGTATCATTGCATTTATCCTTGCAAAAAAACTCCGTAGATAAAGAGGTTATCTAATAGATGACTATGTCTCTGTTCTCAAAATATGATCCTAAACCGGAGATCCTTGGACTCCGTATTATATATGCAATGAATAACATGTTCATCAAAGATAGGTACACGAAGATTCAAGACAGCGCCATAAAGATTAGGCGCATACCTCTACCAAGTACGACACATTGGAGTGTTCATAAACACTCCTTAGCCATCTCACAAGAAAGGAAGGCAACCAAGGATACAAGTCCTAATAGAATAAACATCGGTATAAAATCCTGTCAAGAGAGAAACTCTAAAGATACTCTAAAGGAGGGCACCAAGAGAGAAACTCTAAAGATACAAGATTAGCAAAAGAGATAGTGCAACAACTAGAGTATGAAAAAGGAGATACATCTCCTATCAAGAGCCTTAGGGCAGGATAATAGTTCTACAAGATCAACCAAAGAAGAGCTCAAAAGCTTGGGGAGTAAGGTTTCAAGATCGACCCTCACACTAGACGCACATCCCGATCAACCACCTTGTCTGCAAATGATAAGACATTTGACTATGGCATCCCACCAAGAGGAGAACCTCGATAAAAGGGGCACTAGAAAAATATCCTGCCATTAAGGCCATACGCCGAATACATGATGAATGAAGGTTATGACAAAACAAAAAAGGAGGGACTTGTCAGCTCAACACACCTCAAACACGTATCCGTACGCAATACAAATGCAACCTCTAATGAAGTTATACAACAAGGACTAGCCAATACGGGGGCAAACCCATGGAAAATCATGGAGCATCACCTGCAAACCTAGAGGAAAACATCCTTTTTAGGTTCATGTCCTAATTCAAAGGAAGTCTATAATCAAGATTCAAGGTGGGAGGAGCATGATCAATGTGACACACCCTAAAGGCATTGAAGAATACTCCAATGTGAGGGAAAAGGCAAAGCACACTAAGTGCCACAACACTCCAAGAAGATTATCACAGCCCGTTCAGACCCCCCCATGCACGAGCAAAGAGCATGGATTAGATTGACTAGTCTGAAACACACCTACGAGATTAACAACTCAAGACACCATTCTATGAGAGAGCTTTTCAACCTAAAACACAAAGAAGGGGGGGAAAGAATTTACAAGAACCCCTAGGATACAAACACTGCCGCATCCTGGTTATCAAGAGAATGAAAATCACCCCCACCCACCCAAATCAAAAGCTCTCCACCCAACCTCTAAAGATACATCCGACAAAGGCATTATCCAAACCATGCCTATGACTGAAACAAGCAAGCATGAGAAAGAGTAAATCCTACAAGGGACACTCATCGCATTCAACCAAGCAGACAAGGGAGCCCCGAGCATAAGGGGTACCCAACCAAGAAAATGAACAAGGGGCCTTCAACGGCCAAATATGAAAGGCGGTATGACCACCAAGCAACTTGGGGGGCACCAAACGAATAAGTGCTTGGTAGTCCACCTAAGTGCAAAAGAAGAGATTAGAGGCAGAAGATCACAAGAACATGCAATACCACTTCTCCTAGAAGAGGTCACATAAGAGGAAAACATCCTCAACTCCCTATACGGACTCGTCCTAAGTTGGCAACACACAAACATCGCCCTCGAAAGGTGATCCCCCACATTGAAGAAAAAGCGTGGTAGCATGCAATATCATGGGAAGAAAGCTCAAGTAAAGATCTAAAAGGCGTATCAAAGACACACCCTACATGGGGAATGACCCAAGGTAAAGTAATATTCTGAGCCCTCCGGGAGCCAATCCCGCGAACACATTCGACGCCCCCAAGAGCGTATCTTGAGAGTAGTTTTTATACTACGGACTTCGATGCCCCAAGAGCGTATCTTGAGAGTAGTATTTATACTACGACCTTCGACGCCCCCAAGAGCGTATCTTGAGAGTAGTGTTCATACTACGACCTTCGACGCCCCCAAGAGCGTATCTTGAGAGTAGTTTCTATACTACGACCTTCGACGCACCAAGAGCGTATCTTGAGAGTGGTTTCCAAAAACTACGAATTTCGACGCCCCCAGGAGCGTATCTTGAGGTAGATTTGCAACCTACCAGATTCGACGCCCCCAAGAGCGTATCTTGAGGTAGATTTCAAACTACCAGATTCGACGCCCCCAAGAGCGTATCTTGAGGTAGATTTCAAACTACCAGCTTCGACGCCCACCTAGAGCGTATCTTTGGTCTAACTACTGGTGCCCTCCGGGAGCGTATCTCGTGAACAGTTTCAACGCCCACCTAGAGCGTATCTTTGGTCTAACTACTGGTGCCCTCCGGGAGCGTATCTCGTGAACAGTTTCAACGCCCACCTAGAGCGTATCTTTGGTCTAACTACTGGTGCCCTCCGGGAGCGTATCTCGCGAACAGTTTCAACGCCCACCTAGAGCGTATCTTTGGCTAACTACTGGTGCCCTCCGGGAGCGTATCTCGCGAACAGTTTCAACGCCCACATAGAGCGTATCTTTGGTCTAACTACTGGTGCCCTCCGGGAGCGTATCTCGCGAACAGTTTCAACGCCCACCTAGAGCGTATCTTTGGTCTAACTACTGGTGCCCTCCGGGAGCGTATCTCGCGAACAGTTCCAACGCCCACCAAGAGCGTATCTTTGGTCTAACTTGTGCCCTCCGGGAGCCTATCCTGTGAAACGTTAAGTGCCCTCCGAGAGCCAGTCTCGTGAACATTTTTCGACGCCAACCAGGAGCGTATCATTGGTCTAACTTGTGCCCTCCGGGAGCCTATCCTGTGAAACGTTAAGTGCCCTCCGAGAGCCTGTCTCGTGAACAGATTCGACGCCCACCAAGAGCGTATCTTTGGTCTAACAGTACCATATATACCATTTAAAGGGTATCAGAAAAGATCATCGCACCATACTGAGAAGGATTCCATGAGAAAATAATTGCAAAGCAAAGTTGTGTGAAGAACACATAATATTTTTTCTTGATGAGATAGCAGGTATGATGTGAAGGAAAACACAAAAGAAAGGTAAGGAAAGGAAAGCATATACAAAGGAGAAGTCCATGACCAAAGGATCATATACAGAAGCACAAGAGGTTATCATGAAAAGTAACGAGTTATCCTACCATCCATATCACAAGTCAAGAAAAGTATCTCAAAGGAACACAACACCACCAAGAAGGATAGCAAAGACATGAAATCCAAAGTTCAAGACTCTCAAAATAAACTCGACCCATCAAGAAGAGAATTGCCTCACAAGTCGCACAAATCAACCTCTGACAAACGTTATTGTCTTGCATGTCGCCCTAGCGTGACCTATGCTCGTATCAGACTTGAACGTCGTCAAGCACAACTCATGAAGGAGACATCTAAAGAGCATAAAGGATACAACATCCGACAAGACGAGACATCGGGACCTAACCCAACAAACATAGCCTAAACAAAAGGCAACTATAGCAATGAAGGCTCTCCAATGAGAAAGGAATACTAAAGCACAACTCCATACATCGTGATGTGGCTATCATGTCCACATACCCTGAAGTGGCTATCATGTCCACATACCCTGAAGTGGCTATCATGTCCACATATCTTGAAGTGGCTATCATGTCCACATACCATGAAGTGGCTATCATGTCCTCACACTACAAAAGGGCTATCACTCCCACACATCATGAAGTGACTATCATGTCCACATACCTCGAAGTGATTATCATGGCAGCACATCATAAAACATCTGTCAAAGACATGCATTGTAAAAACACCATCCCGACCACGAACATCAAAAGGCTACGCCTAGCCCTAGGAGGAGATTCGAGAAAAAGGGAAAAACAACACCCTTCATACGCTCATCAAAGGTAGGCACTTATATTTCAATCCACTGGATGAGACATCCTCATCATGAAGACAACCTCCATATCTGATGAAATCAACCATAAAGCAAAGAATCACGACAAGCACTATTGGGGGCATATAACAAAACGATCCCCACAACGATAACAACTACGATACTAGTAGAGGCTAACTCAAGAGCAATCTCCACCAAACTCCCAAGCAAGAATTTGCTATCTTAATCAGAGCCATGGCAAGAGAAAGGAACCTCAATGAAAGGCGATGATTACACCCATCACCAAAAGAAAAATCTTCAACGCAAGGGTTAGTAACATAACCCATAGGAAAGCCAAAGACACCTTCAAAAGTCGTCAAATCTACATGAAGATGAAATAAACCTGAGACTCGGCCCCTCGGCTGGGGGGCAGAGGGTAGAGAAGAGACATCAAGACCTATGATCACCCCATCACCAGCCACAGGTTGTTTCCCTTTGTCAAGCAAAGAGGGCGCCTCTTCAACCACTACCTCCTTATCATGAGAGGGAGTTAGCAAGGGGGCACTTGAAGGAGAGCCTCTCGCGGTTTCCTTCTCCTTGGCAGCCGAGGGCCCGACCTCAGAGTCAGGTTTCCACGCCTCGGATTTAGATTGACTTGAACTCTCGCCCACCGCAAAAACCCATTTGGTAACCAGGGGCGAACGTTCTAACAACAAGAAGGAAGCAACATGAGAACAATCATAAGTATATCACAAAGAAAAGAGAATGGAATGAGAACATACTGGAAGCATTAGCAGCCTTCCCTGACTTAGAAAATTTCTTGGCCTGATAAGCAGATCTAGAGGGTTCTTCCCTCTCACCCGATTCAACGGACACTCAGATTTGGTCTGACTACCTTGGAAAACGATCTTCAAGGTCTCCCTGTCTGAAGAAGAAAGCTTCCCAAAAGTGAGTCATCTATATGAACAACCAACGCAAAGATCGACCCTTACTCATGGAGGGGCGAGATACGCCTACTACGGGGGCAACCTTAACACCAAGGGAAGAGGGCGAACTTTTAGCTTCAACACATCCAAAGGAAGGGTCAACCCTTAACACATGTCAATAGACCCCTTCGCTCGCGGCGGTAAGAAGAAAGCTTATAAGTATTTTCACCCTCACTTTTATGGGGAACAAATTGCAGGGTAAAGGTCAAGAGCTATACACACGCTCCAACGAATGAAGGAAAAATGTTACACATGCCGAAGGTCGAGGTTAATGGACAATGCTCACGCTAGTACGAGGGAGGCGGAACGTTGTGTCCCATTGAGTGGCAGATTTCCCACCCTCAAGTAAAGGAGAGGTCTATGCTCTCACATTTGCACTTATGGTCATATTCATGATTAACATCTACAGGTACATCAATGTCATCACTCATGTCTATACTCACTCCCATCCTTATGTTCCTACATGCATGTATGCTAGTACACATCCTCATGTTCATGATATGTCCATGTTCACTCCTAGTTAACATCCTATAGGCATATTTTCTAGTATCCCATACTTAGAAAAATTTCGGACCAAAATTGAAATTTTTTCTTCACTTAGACTTATCCCGGCACGAAATTGAAACATGGACTTGTTTAGCTGTGTTCATGTTGCATCTCCACATGAGCATACATTTTCCGAGCACACACTCATGACGGTGTTAAATTTATTATTTCCACCTCGGACGGACACGTGCTTGGACACGTGCCCGTGCTATTCTAACATTTGCAATTCCTCTATCTTATAAGACAGGAGGCAGAGTCAGAGACACACATCCATGGGTAAGTAAGGACTCCGATAAAAGGTAAAATCCCGGCTTCAAATTGCGCGTGTCATACCATCCTAAAATAGAGTCAATCAAGGGTCAGGCCATTGGTTGACTCGGGGGCATGTGATGGATATACGCCCAATTTGAACTCGTTGACTACCAAATCGTTTTATTTTTATCACCCCGTTAATGATTGTAAATCGAAACTTCAACCCGAACACCCCGCGGAAACACCAACGGTACGGACGAGGCCGAAATACTCGTCCGGACCAAGTTAGACTCACCTAGGTGAGGTCGGGTGGCCACAACCGACCTCCCCTAGGAGGGGTTGGGTGGCCTCACCCAACCCCTACCCTTGGGGGTCGGATTTTCCTTCCCCCCAAGGGCCCCGACACCGTTTTTAGACTCCCATACTCGGTTTATTTTCGCCAACCCTCTCCGTACCCTAAGGTCTTAATTACGTGTTTAAAGGATAATTAATTGTGTTTAAAGGTTAACGATGTCATTAAGTCACCTTAATGACACCGTTGCCTATAAATACAACTCTTCCACTATTCATTGGATCATCTTGGCAAGTTGCATAATTTAGCTCTGACATCTCTCTAGCTTTATCTCTCTACAAAAACCGTACTGACTTAGGCATCGGAGAGGGTTCATCAGGCACCACCCCCCCTCTGTGCCTGGTGTTGCCCCTCTTGCAGGGCGAGAAGAGAAGCGAAGCGAAGGACAGAAAGACACAGGCTAGGACAACACAACCCGAGAGCACCGAATCCGCAACATCTCCAGTGAGGAACGAGACTTAGGTCGACCGCCCGTTGACCCTAGACTTGGAACCTAACAATAATCATGGGGGCTCGAAGGCCCGATGATTACAAAATTGAGGAAAAATACAAGGACTCTAAAGATAAAGCGTTTAGACTTGGTCCTTGTCGGCGGCATCAGCGGAGCAGGGTCCACAAGATCTGTGGCAGAAGGCTCCATAGGTTCAGCGGTTGGAGGGTCGATTATCGGGGTGTTAGCACTTGAAGTCTCCGCGGGAGTGTTCCCCTCATCACTCTCCTCCGAGAGGGCAAAGTATTTCTTCGCGAAGGGAGCGAGAGATGGAGACTTCTCGAAGTTAATGGCGTCGCCATACTCCAGGTAGAGTTCCTCAACTGCGTTGAAGAGGGTGTTCTCCACCTCCGCGCTGCAGAACTTCAATGCATCCGCTTGGAATTCCTCGGACCCCCGATAATCCTCCCGGCCCTTGGTCTCGGCCGCGACCAGTTGCGCAGGAACCTCCGCGATTTGCTCCTCCATAGCCTTCTTTTCAAGGACATGTTTGTCCTAAGCAATCCGCCGCTCCTGCCGCTCCCGCTTCAGGAGCCACTCGAAGTAGCGAACCTGCTTTTGGAGGTTCCGAGTCTTTCGATCGAGGATGGCCTGCTCCTTGGCCAGTTCTCCCCGCGAAGACTCGGAGGCCGCGAGATCCTCCTTTAGCTTGGCTACAACCGCGGGGGGGCCCTTAGCCCGCTCCTGCTCCAGGGCCTCCTCGAAGGCGAAGATGTACCCAAGGAAACGGTTGATGTCCCCCATCTACTGCGAAGGAAGGAAGAGAAGGGTTAGCCTCCGACACGCCCCGGGCTGGGGAAGGAGTGAAGTCATGGATGGGCGACGGCTGTCGCTGTTGTGAAGAAGGCGAGGGGGGCAGCCCCTTGGAGGTTGGTTTCAGTGGGGACTGCCCCACCCTCCGACGAGGAATTAGGGAGCCGCCCTCATCTGTCTCCTCGGAGGAGTCCAGGTTCTCCACCCGACGAAATTGATCACCGGTTGGGGTCTCTCCACCAGAGAAAAGTGGTGCCCCTGCCGAAGGAAGCGCCCCTGCTGAAGGTGGTGCACCTGCTGAAGCTCCAGCACCCGACGGAGCTCCCGAGTGACCTGCACCTAGAGGACGAGAGGAGGCTTCAGAAGCATAATCAGGAAGTTCGTTAGGGCCCTTACACCAAACGATGCACCGAGAAACATATTGGTCCTTCCCGCGGTAGTTGTAGTAGCCCGCCTTCAGGACGCGAGGAGTTTCCCCTCGGAGGACACGTTTGACATCGGCGATGCGGGCCTCCATGGTCGAAGGGATCAACTCCTTCGGAACTAGCTTCCTGTACGATTTAATAGCGAGGCGGAGCTTTTTTCCTTCTTCAGCATTCTGGACATCGAAGAGTTTGTCCACCTCCACGCGGCTCCGCTTTGTCCTCTCCGCGGAAGGAGATCCCGACGGAGCAGCAGCCTTCTTGGCCGACTTCCTCTTCCGCGTAGGGTGGACAGCGTCGGTCTCCCCCTGCTTAAGGATCAGATTGGTCAGCACGGATACCTTCTTAGCTGCAAACAGTAAAAATCAGAGGTTAGAAACGTTACCCAAGAAATCATATTGGAGGGGCCGTCGAAGAGTTGACCCCCGGAGACTATGTCGAGGAGTCGGATCCCGGCATTCACCAGGTCCCGCTCCACGAGAGAATTGGCATCAAGGGCAGTATAGGACTCCCCCCATCGGTAGAGCAGGATGAGATGAAGGGTCTGGATGTCTTCATCAGAATAGGTGTGGTAAGCGGGAGGAGAGTCCGCTTCCACCTCCCATCGGGGCCACGGGATCGAGGAGTTTTGGATGAAGAAGTAGCTCCTCTTCCAACCACTGTTATCGGACCCCGTGTCGACCAGGAGTCCCCGACCCTTGACCACCTTCCAGGTTTCACAGGTCCAGCTGCACAACGCGAGCTGCGTCTTGTTCCACTTCGGCATACGGGGGTAGAAGGCACAGACCCCCGCCTCGTTGCACTTCATCCAGTAGAAGGTTCTGAAGAGCTTGAGGCTATAAACCCACTTTTGTCGGAAGTAGAGGACTTGGAAGGCGTTCCACAGGCGGATGGCATGGGGAGAGAAGGTAGTTGGATGCGTCTTGTAGTGTAGGAACATCTCGAGCAGGTTGCCACAGAAGGGGAATCTAATCCCCGCCGATATTTGCCCTGTAGAGAAAAATACCTCCCCTTTCCGTGGACAGGTAACCTCAAGGTTACTCGATAGGCGGGGCCAAGGATACGGGAAGCGAGGTTCCCAGGTAGAGGTGATGCATCCCTCCCGGAGAGCTGCATCGTAAGCAGTGCTGGAAATCTCATTAAGAGCATAGTCGAAATTCAAGGGCTTTCTCCCCTCGGAACTGGATCCACTGTCTGAAATCAGCCATGGCAAGGAAAGGTGCATTGGGTTTTTCGGAAAATTACGAACGAATTAAGCAAAGATGAATGAAAAGATATACAAGCAACGAGGAAGAAATCCTTACCAGACATGATGATTGGAGGTAGGAAGGATGAGCTTGACGTTGTCGGAAAGTTGTTCGGAGAACAGGGGGCCGGAGGAGCACTTGAATCTTCGAAATCGCAGAGCTTGGGTTCTCAAAGTTGTAGAGAGCTTTTGGAATTTCAGAAACGGTAAAAGGGAAACTGTGCCCAGGGTTAGGGTTTTATAGGCGAAGAGGACAGTCGAAAGGACGCTCTAATCTGAATTGTCGAAGTCGAAGCGTTTTGATCTGACCCGTTGAGATGAAACGTGCAGAATGGCAACGGGTGTAATGATGAAACGGCCTGAAAAGTACTTTTTCAGAAAAAGCAGGCGCGAAAAATCAGGCACGGGTGCCAAAGACGTCGCTTCGTTATCTGCTGCATTTAATGGTTGGGGAACCGAGGAGTCTTATCAGATTTGGTGGTTATCCTCAAGGCATCGAGGAAATGTGAACGAGAAGATTTGTATCAAGTGATTGTATCAAGGGAAAAGGTCCCCGACTCCGATGTCGGGAGGTCGGGAGTTGAAAGACACGACGAACTATAAGTCCCTCATGTCTTGGGGGCAAATGATGGGTCTCGCTATGGCCGTTAGGCCCTTTAACGGCGAGGAAACGGTGAATAGGTCCACTGGGCCCTAAATGCAGGTCAAGAAGACCAAGGCGAAGGGTCCCGAAAGATGGCCAATTCTTACCGGAATATGAGTCGAAGCAATAACAAGAATATCATTTTTAGTGGAACATCTTTCACAATCCCTGGAGAGATGGTTCACTAATAGACCGAGGGATAAGTAATTCGACTCATTCGCATCCAGTAGATCTACTTGTTGTTAATAGATCGGCAAGGGTATTGATGGTGAAAGGTCCCGACAGAGTCGGACCCGATAGGCGAGCTGGATGCTCCCGATGAGATGCCTTTAAGAAGGCCCCGATGATGAATCCCCGAGAATGATTGGCCCTGTCACAATGACGTGGGGCCCCGAGCGGTGACACAATGAGATAACTTTGGAGTCCCCAATATTAATTAGGACTTCCTATCAGAGGTTGAGGCCGAGATAAGCGAGATCATGGCCTAGATAGGCGGGATCGTGGCCGAGATACGCGGAGCGTGGCCGAGATAAGCGAGATCATGGCCTAGATAGGCGGGATCGTACCCGAGATACGAGGAATATGGGCTAACCACCCCAACGGTTCACCAGGTAACTGAGGTACCTCTTCGCCTATAAAAGGGCAGAGGTTACCTCAGAACACATTACGTTTTGAGATACACCCTTTGAGATTGCTGCTTGCCAGTTTATACGAGATACTCATTTAAGCATCGGAGAGGGATTCTGGGTCACCGCCCGGTCTATCCCCTCTTGCAGGATTACGTGGAGCAAAGGAGCTCGGATCGCCGTCAAAGACCGTACCGGAGTTCCACCGTGATCCAACAGGTAGCTTCGGGCTTCTTTTTCACGAACGGGCTCGGGATGTGTGTATAAGGACGGGAACCCTACGATCTTTGAAACACAATCCTTGAACTAATCTTCAAGTCCTCGACCTCGAACTCTGGAACATCGGATCCTGCACGAGGGGCAGTAACCAGCGTGGGAGAGGGGGGAATGCTGGTTGGGCCCTCTCCGACGCTCAAGTCAGAATTTCTAGAGAGAGAAAGCCTTTTAGAAAGAAGTCAGAGCATTCAAAGTCCATAAATGAGGGAGTTGTCCCAAAATGAGAGACCTAGGCCCCTATTTATAGGGAACCTAAGGATCATGCCCATTTTTGAACTACTTGATGTCGGTATGAAGGAAGACGTATTCCGTCATCAGGGTGGACTATGCACACCGAATTCTCGCACTTGGCAAAATAATCGGGATGAGAGTGCCAAAAACATCAGTAATCCGGACCTACCCGGATTATTTAGCAATCTGGGCCGGGTCCGGATTGCCTTAGGGCAATCCGGAAGTCCTCCGGTCCGGGTACTGCGCGTATTTCAGACCGTTTTAGACTTGGGTGTCTGCGGAAGAGTTCTTTTACGGGTTTTGGAGTGTTTTTCGAGGCCCGGAACGTAAATACGAACCCCAATTGGACCGATATCTAACAGTTATCGTTATGAGTTGAATGTTTGTCGTTCGTAAACTAACGAACGTTGTCTTTATGGCAGGTTGCATTTTCAGGTTGCAGGAATTCCTTCAGCGAGGTTGTTATTATGAGTAAGTCTTTCGTACCTACTCCACAGGAGGCTTTTTGTTCCGATGACAGCAGTGAGTCGGATGCCGATATGATTGCTCTACTGGACCAAACGCTAGGTGCGGAGGCTGTTATCAAGATTCCTGTTACGCCGGAAGCGGCGAAAGGATCTGTGGCAAAAACTAGATATCTCTCGAACAGGATGGAGAGAGAGAAGTTCATACTAGACGCGTCAACTTCCGTACTAGACCCGATTTTTAAGGGTGTGTTTCCTCGCGACGTGTTGCCTGATGCTGCTAAGGGTGAAGCTACCATCCCTCCCAGTGACTTGACAGCTGTGTATTCTTCACAGGTTAGGGAGGGTTTACGCTTTCCCTACTGCCCTGACTTAGTCGATTTGTGTCGCTTCTATCGGATTTCCCCACTGGATCTTACACCAACAGGCATCCGCATGTGGACTTGTTTTCGGGTGTTATTTCACCAACCGTCGTGGCCTTATTAGACTACACTTTTCTGCTGCTTCTACCAGCTTTTATGCCCGGACATGACAGGGTTGTGTAGCGTGAAGATACGTTGGCCTTGCCTACGTTATAAAGGATTTGAACAACTTGGGCTTGGGGACGTGGAGTGGAACCGTATTCATCGACTGGCGACTGAGATTGACTGATCTGGTTCGCACTGGCAACATCAATACATTATTGTGTGTGATGACAGCATTACTTGGGATATTGAAGAGGTTAAGGTTGCTGATCATTCCCCTGCCTTTTCCGTGCTTTCGTCAACGGACAAGGTGACTATAGTACGCATCTATCGATGTCAGCAAGCGCGCAGCTTTCAGTGTCTGTTACGCGCGTTGAATCAAGAACTGTTTGATGCCGGATTCAAACGCTTCCTTTTGAAACTTTTGTATGCTGAGAGTCTTTATAACTTTCATTATGTTGTGATATACGTTGGTTTGACGGAAAAAGCTCAACTTTGCAGACGGTGGCTGCGCGCGATGTTCCTCCTGTTGGAAGGACTACCCCTTCCTCTGCCCCCGCTGCCCCCCCCCCCCCCCAGCATAGTCGTAGCAAGGGACTTACGGGTAAGATGTTTACTTATTTTTCCGTCGACCTTATTGATTTTTCGATTCATTGTCTTCATATTACTTCTTGTTTGCAGGTCGTTCTGCGCCCGTGACCGAGCACGTTGTCGCGGCTCCCGATTCTATCGCTCTTGTCAAGAGGTCCGCAGTTGGGGCGCGTCCTTTGAGTGATCCCAAGAGCTCCAAACCGAGTGCAATTGTCCCGACTCCTTCTCGCGACAAAGAGAAAGGAGTTGAAGATCACGCGGTGGCGCCTTCTGCCCCCCGCTCGAAGGAGCGTCCCACGGAGGAGCGTCCTTTGCGAAGAGGTTACTACATTGTTGTCTTTCCTTGTATTTTTCCTGCTTGTGTCTCTTACACTTCCTTAATGTTTTTAGTTGCAGCGCTGCCGTCACTTAAGCGTAGTGACTTGGTTCGTCCCCTGGAGGGTGACATATCTGGTGACGATTGGGTACCCTTTTCTACTGGGGGTCTTCGGTTTCCTAAAGATTCGAAGCTTAGTACTCCGGAGATTGGGGTACGCGTGATGCAGCGGTGTATTCCTCCAGGCGATCGATGCCTTGCGCCTTCCACGGATGAGGAGATGCGACAGCAAGTTGAGGGCTCCCTATCTGGGTTTGCCCCGGTAAGTGACAACATTATTTATCTGGTTGTGACTGTATGCATTGCTGTGACTGTCTTGACTTTTTGGGTATTTCTTTTAGGCTGCTGCGAACATGGTGATCATGTCTTCCTTCGCGCTGGATCTCATGCGCGAAAGGAAGGCTGCTGTCGAGAAGCGTGGTGTTGCCTCCCGCGAGCTTGCGATTATTAAGGAGAAAACTCTTGTTGTGACTTCGATGTGAAGTATGACTCTTGTTGTGCACATGCGAATCATCTTGAGGCTGAGATCGCGACTATCAAGAAACAGATAGCGGAGAATGATAGCGCGCATAAAACCGCTGATTGTGTTGCGCGCTAGGAGGGGCGTACGGGTTTGGATCGTAGAAGGACTTGTCAAATATCCTTCCACCTTGGCCTTTACTACCGCCGTTACTTCTGCCGCTAAGGTGAAGTCTGAGCCGTTGATTCATGGGTTTGTTGCGGACAATGTTCGCAGGGTACGTCTGCTAGATCCCGACTTTCCTTTCGACAAGTTGGGTCCCTACGCGGCATCCGCTATTGAGCGTGTTGCTGAGTTAGGCCGTCTGGAGCTTGAGACGGTTAACTATGATATGATTTTTGGGGATGACAACGATTTTGATCCGGACGACGAGAAAATGGCGGTTATTTTTGAGCCTGCTGGAGATGACGGTGCTTGAGCGGCGTCGGGTTGATTATATTGAGTATATTGAACTTTTTCTTTTATCGTTTGCCCCCCGTGTCCGGGTTGAGGTTGGTTTTGGGAGTTGTCCCTGTTGGATTACGGTGGAACTCCGGTACGGTCTTTGACGGCGATCCGAGCTCCTTTGCTCCACGTAATCCTGCAAGAGGGGATAGACCGGGCGGTGACCCAAAAACCCTCTCCGATCCTTAAATGAGTATCTCGTATGAACTGGCAAGCAGCAATCTCAAAGAGTGTGTATCAAAACGTAATGTGATCTGAGGTAACCTCTGCCCTTTTATAGGCGGAGAGGTACCTCAGTTACCTGGTGAACCGTTGGGGTGGTTAGCCCATATTCCGCGTATCTCGGGCACGATTCCGCCTATCTAGGCCATGATCTCCCTTATCTCGGCCACGCCCCTCGTATCTCAGCCTCAACCTCTGATAGCAAGTCCCGACAAATATCAGGGACTCCAGAGTTATCTTATTGTGTCACCGCTCGGGGCCCCTCGTCATCGTGACAGGGCCAATCATTCTCAGGGATTCATCATCGGGGCCTACTTAAAGGCATCTCATCGGGAGCATCCAGCTCGCCTATCGGGTCCGACTCTGTCGGGACCTTTAACCATCGGGACTCCCTCTGTCGGGACCCTTCACCTTGGTCTCCTTGACCTCCTTTTAGGGCTCAGTGGGCCTGTTCACCGTTTCCTCGCTGTTAAAGGGCCTGACGGCCATAGCGAAACCCATCATTTGCCCCCAAGACATGAGGGACTTACAGTTCGTCTTGTCTTTCAACTCCTGACCTCCCGACATCGGAGTCGGGGACCTTTCCCTTGATACAATCACTTGATATAAACCTTCTCGTTCACGTTTCTTCGATGCCTTGAGGATAACCACCAAATCCAAGAAGACTCCTCAGTTCCCCAGCCATTAAATGCAGAAGATAACGAAGCGACGTCTTTGGCACCCGTGCCTGATTTTTCGCGTCTGCTTTTTCTGAAAAAGTGCTTTACAGGCCGTTTCATCATTACACCCGTTGTCATTCTGCACGTTTCATCTCAGCGGCTCAGATCAAAACGCTTCGACTTCGACGATTCAGATCAGAACGTCCTTTCGACTGTCTTCTTCTCCTATAAAACCCTAACCCTGGGCACAGTTTCCCTTTTACCGTCTCCGAAATTTCAAAAGCTCTCTGCAACTTCTGAGAACTCAAGCTCTGCGATTTCGAAGACTCAAGTGTTTCTCCGAACAACTTTCCGGCAACCTTCAGATCATCCTTCCTACTCCAAGTCATCATGTCTGGTAAGGATTTCTTCTTCGTTGCTCGCATATCTTTTCCTTCATCTTTGCTTAATTTGTTCGCAATTTTCTGAAAAACCCAATGTGCCTTTCCTTGCCATGGCTGATTTCAGACAGTGCATCCAGTTCCGAGGGGAGAAAGCCCTTCAATTTCGACTATGCTCTCAACGAGATTTCCAGCACTGCTTACGATGAAGCTCTCCAGGAGGGATGCATCACCTCTACCTGGGAACCTCGCTTCCCGTATCCTTGGCCCCGCCTCTCGAGTGACCTTGAGGTTACCCGTCCCCGGAAAGGGGAGGTATTTGTCTCAACGGGGCAAATATCGGCGGGAATTAGATTCCCCTTCTGTGGCAACCTGGTCGAGATGTGCCAACACTACAAGACGCATCCAATCACTTTCTCTCCTCACGCCATCCGCCTATGGAACGCCTTCCAGGTCCTCTGCTTCCGACAGAAGTGGGTTTACAGCCTCAAGCTCTTCAGAATCTTCTACGGGATGAAGTGCAACGAGGCGGGGGTTTGTGCCTTCTACCCCAGGATGCCCAGGTGGAACAAGACGCAACTCGGGTTGTGCAACTGGACCAATGAAACCTGGAAGGTTGTCAAAGGTCGGGGACTCCTGATCGACACGGGGTCCGATAACAGTGGGTGGAAGAGGAGCTACTTCTTCATCCAAAACTCCTCGATCCCGTGGCCGCGATGGGAGGTGGAAGCGGATTCTCCTCCCGCTTACCACACCTACTCCGATGAAGACTTCCAGACCCTTCATCTCATCCATCTCTACCGATGGGAGGAGTCCTATACTCCCTTCGATGCCAATTCTCTCACGGAGCGGGACCTGGTGAATGCCGGGATCCGACTCCTCGACATAGTCTCCGGGGGCCAACTCTTCGATGGCCCCTCCAATATGGTTCCCTGTGTAACATCTCTAACCTCCGTTTTTTACTGTTTGCAGCTAAGAAGGTATCCGTGCTGACCAATCTGATCCTTAAGCAGGGGGAGATCGATGCTGTCCGCCCTACGCGGAAGAGGAAGTCAGCCAAGAAGGCTGCTGCTCCATCAGGATCTCCTTCCGCGGAGAGGCGAAAGCGGAGCCGCGTGGAGGTGGACAAACTCTTCGATGTCCAGAATGCTAAAGAAGGTAAAAAGCTTCGTCTAGCTATTAAATCGTACAGGAAGCTAGTTCCGAAGGAGTTGATCCCTTCGACTATGGAGGCCCGCATCGCAGATGTCAAACGTGTCCTTCGAGGGGAAACTCCTCGTGTCCTGAAGGCGGGCTACTAAAACTGCCGCGGGAAGGACCAATATGTTTCTCGGCGCATCGTTTGATGTAAGGGCCCTAACGAACTTCCTGATTATGTTTCTGAAGCCTCCTCTCGTCCTCTAGGTGCAGGTCAATCGGGAGCTCCGTCGGGTGCTGGAGCTTCAGCAGGTGCACCACCTTCAGCAGGGGCACCACTTTTCTCTGGTGGAGAGACCCCGACCGGCGATCAATTTCGTCGGGTGGAGAACCTGGACTCCTCCGAGGAGACTGATGAGGGCGGCTCCCTTCGCCATCGTCGCAGGACGGGGCAGTCCCCACTGAAACCAACCTCCAAGGGGCTGCCCCCTCGCCTTCTTCACAACAGCGACAGCCGTCGCCCATCCATGACTTCACTCCTTCCCCAGCCCGGGGCGAGTCGGAGGCACGCCCCTCCACGACTCGAGTCGGCCTTCTCCTCTCCCTCTCGACGGGAGTTTTTACAAGGTCTTGGACCCGCACAGAAGGATGCTCCCTGGACTCCGATCCAAACGCTGCAAGGGGTCCAGCTCCGACAGGGGGATACGTACCCCGACCTGGCTACACATCTTCTAGCAGGCTCTATCTTGCCCACTATGAGGTATCCGATTTCATTGGATCGGGAGGAAATCCGTCGGGATGTTCAAGAGATGTCCATGCGTCGGATAGAGGTAAGACTTTCACTTTTCTCTCCTTCATCAATAAGACCGGTTGCTCATCTGCTAACACTTCTCTCCCTTCCTTCCAAGGAGATGGGGGACATCAACCGTTTCCTCGGGTACATCTTCGCCTTCGAGGAGGCTCTGGAGCAGGAGCGGGCAAAGGGGGATCCCGCGGTTGTAGCCAAGCTTAAGGAGGATCTCACGGCCTCCGAGTCTTCGCGGGGAAAACTGGCCAAGGAGCAGGCCATCCTCGACCGAAAGACTCGGGACCTCCAAAAGCAGGTTCGCGACTTCGAGGGGCTCCTGAAGCGGGAGCGGCAGGAGCGGCGGATTGCTGAGGACAAACTTGTCCTTGAAAAGAAGGCTCTGGAGGAGCAAATCGCGGAGGTTCCTGCGCAACTGGTCGCGGCCGAGACCAAGGGCCGGGAGGATTATCGGGGGTCCGAGGACTTCCAAGCGGATGCAGTGAAGTTCTGCAGCGCGGAGGTGGAGAACACCCTCTTCAACGCAGTTGAGGAACTCCACCTGGAGTATGGCGACGCCATTAACTTCGAGAAGTCTCCATCTCTCGCTCCCTTCGCGAAGAAATACTTTGCCCTCTCGGAGGAGAGTGATGAGGGGAACACTCCCGCGATGACTCCAAGTGCTGATGCCCCGATAATCGACCCTCCAGCAGCTGAACCTATGGAGCCTTCTGCCACAGATATTGTGGACCCTGCTCCCGCTGATGCTGCCGACAAGGACCAAGCCTAAACGCTTTATCTTTAAAGTCCTTGTATTTTTCCTCATTTTTGAAATCCTCGGGCCTTTGAGCCCTCATTAATATCAAACTATCATAGTTCCGATTTTCCATTGCACTTCTCAAAGCGACTTAACTATACTTACTTAAGGCGAAACCTCGACACTTAAGATATTTTCACACATCACTTAAGACGATTTAATTATGTGCACCACTTAAGGCGACTTAGTCTCGTGCATCACTCAAGACGACTTAACAACTTGCACCACCTAAAGCGACTTTGCAACACTTAGAATAAATCCAAGAACCATGCATCACTTAAGACGACTTAATCTCGTGCACCACTTAAGGCGACTTAATCTCGTGCATCACTTAAGACGACTTAATCTCGTGCATCACTTAAGACGACTTAATCTCGTGCACCAATCAAGGCGTCTTAACAACACTTAGAACAAATCTAAGAATAATCTGATGGGAAGCAACCTCTTTATTCATTGATGGCACAAAACTTGCTTACATCGAATCAAACGATAAATAACTTACACCACTTAAGGCGATTTTACATCGGGCACCACTTAAGGCGACTTTTCATCGGGCACCACTTAAGGCGACTTTTCATCAAGCATGACATTTCTTCAAGTGTTCGCCACTGAAAGAATGCTTCAATACTCTGCCATCGAGGTCTTCCAACTAGTACGCATTTGGAGCTGGCATCCCCACGACCTTGTAAGGTCCTTCCCATTTTGGTGACATCTTGTTGATCCGATCCAAAAGGGTGAACTCGTTCCGACGCCAAACCAGCTCCGCGACGAAGAATTGTCGGGACTTAACTCGCCGATTGTAATATCTGGCCGTCGCCAAACGCATTCTAGCCTGGACTTCGTCGGCTTCCCGCCTCTTCTCTTCGAGCAAGTCCAAATCCAGACGTCTCATTTCATCATTCGTCAAAGGCTCATAATATCTCATCCGATGGGACGCCACAGCTACCTCCACGGGAGTAACATCCTCCGTGCCATAAACAAGGCCAAACGGAGTCTCCCTAGTTGATCGTTTGGGTGTCGTTCTAACAGCCCAAAGCACGTTTTCCAGTTCATTCAGCCATTTGCCCTTCAAGGCATAGACCCTCTTCTTCAGGCCATCCATCACGATTTTGTTGGCTGATTCCACTTGGCCATTAGTCTGAGCATGATGGACAGAGTCTGTCCGATGCTCGATGTTCAACTCCTCCAGATACTCCTTCACTTGAGCCCCGTTAAACGGCCAACCATTGTCGCTGATCACCACCTTGGGAATCCCGTATCTGGATACGATATGAGTTTGGAGAAACTTGACGATCTGGTTCCCCGTCGTCTTGGCCAATGCCTTAGCCTCTATCCATTTTGAAAAATAATCGATAGCCACAAGCAAATATACACTAACCTTGTGCTTGCGGGAGAGGTCCCACCAAGTCGATGCCCCACTGCGCGAAGGGCCATGCACTCTTGATGGACGTCAGATTAGCGGCCGGAGCCACGATATTCGGGGCATACCTCTGGCACGCGTCACAGGATCGGACCAACGCCGTCGCCTCCTTGCTCATTGTAGGCCAATAATAGCCCAAGTTCAACACTTTCCTCATAATGGATCGGGCCCCTTCGTGACAAGTCGCGACCCCTTCATGCACCTCCCTCAAGATTCGACTTGTGTCGGGCTCAGCCACACATTTCAAGTACGGAGTCGAGAACCAGCCCTTTTTGTATAGCTGATTGTCCAGCATCACGTAGTTAACCGCGATCCGACGTATCCTGTTAGCTACCACTTCATTATCGGGGACTGCCCCCGTAGTCAGGTACGCAACTATCGGGGTCATCCAAGTGGGCTCCTCCTCCGATCCTGCTCCAATAGCACACACCTCCGACGGGTCGGTGGTCGACAAGATCACCTTTTCCAGAAAGTGCACCTTCCGATTTTCCTCTAGGGGTGCCCCCAAGGCAAATTTGCTCAAGGCATCTGCTTCAACGTTTTCCTCCCTCGGGATCGCCTCGATGTCGAAACTTTTGAAGCTCTCCTTCAAGGCTTGTACCTCACGAAGGTACTTTCTCATCCTCGGGCTCTTCGCCTCGTATCGCCCTTGGACTTGATTCACGATCAAGCCCGCGTCACACTTCACTCTCAAGTGAGCAACTCCCGTACCTTTGGCAATTTTCAGGCCCGTGATAAGAGCCTCATACTCAGCTTCGTTGTTCGTGGCCCTAAACGTTAAAGCCAAGGCATATCGAAGCGGCTCACCTCCGCCTGGTGGTATCAACACAAAGCCTGCTCCTGATCCGTCTGAACTCGAGGAGCCATCCGTGTACATCTCCCAAGTATTTTCCTTGTTTTGCTGTTCTGATTGCTCTACCATCTCTGGTTGTTCTGCTATCGGGACCTCCATGGTTGCCCCCTCTACAGGGCCCGCTTCTTCCAGATCGGGGGCTGTAGACTCTGCTATGAAATCCACCAACGCCTGGCCCTTAATAGCCGTTCTCGGAGCAAAGTGTATGCGAAACTCACTAAGCTCGACTGCCCATTTCACTAATCTCCCCGACGCATCAGGTCGGTTCAAAAAATGCTTCAGAGGCTGATTCGTCAACACAATGATCTCATGCGCATGGAAGTAAGGCATCAGCTTCCGAGCAGTAATAATCAACGCAAAGAGATACTTCTCAACGGCGGGATAATTCAATTCAGATTTGGAAAACGCCTTGCTTACATAATAAAAGGGGACTTGATTACCCTCGACAACCTTCACTAACACAGAGCTAATTGCGATGGCGAATTCAAGAACAGCCAAATATAAATAGAGAGGCTCGCCTGGGACCGGTTTCGCCAACGGCGGGAGGGTGCGAAGGTGCTGCTTGAGAGCCTGGAACGCCTCTTCACACTTGGCAGTCCACTCAAACTTCTTGTTGGCCCTCAGTACTTCAATAAACGGCATAGATCGGTCACTTGCCTTGCACAGGAAGCGATTCATTGCAGCCAGTCGGCCATTCAGCACTTGCACCTCCCGATGGTTTATCGGAGACTGCATCTCCTCGATCGCCCTCAGCTTCTCGGGGCTCACCTCAATTCCTCTTTGACTCACCATAAAGCCCAAAAACTTCCCCGAGTGGACTCCGAAGGCGCACTCGGTCGGGTTCAAGCGAACCTGATGAAGCCTCATCCGCTCAAACGCCGTAGCTAGGTTGTGCACATGATCCTCAGCTTGTCGGGACTTCACCAGCATATCGTCCACGTAAGCCTCCATGGTTTTTCCCAGCATATCTCCGTACAACTTGTTCACCATCCGCTGGTAAGTTGCCCCGGCATTGATCAATCCGAAAGGCATGACATCGTAGTGATAAATGTCACTGTCGGCATAAAAGGTAGTGTGAGGGGAATCCTCCTTAGCCATCTTGATTTGATTATAGCCTGAGTACGCATCCATGAAGCTCAACAACTGATGTCCCGATGTGGCATCCACCAGCTGGTCAATTCTCGGGAGCGGGTAACAGTCCTTCGGACAAGCCTTATTCAGGTCGCGGAAATCAACACACATCTGCCACTTCCCATTGCTCTTCTTCACCAGCACTGGGTTAGCGACCCAAATCTGGAATCGGAGCTCCTTGATAAACCCAGCATCGAGCAACCTACCCACTTCCTGCTGGATTGCGATCCTCTTGTCTGCGCCCATCGGACGCCTCTTCTGCGCGATAGGCTTGATCGCGGGATCAATCTTCAACTCGTGCACGATCACATCGGGGCTAATTCCTGGCATGTCACTCGGGGACCAGGGAAATAGCTCCTTGAACTCTTTCAGCAGCTCAATCAGTTCTCGGGCCCTCTCGTCAGACAGGGCAGACCCGATTTTCACCTTCCTCTGAGGTCCGTCAATCTCGACCTCCTTCAAATCTTCCATGGGGGCGGGACGCCCAAACTCCTCCCTAGGATCGGCATCGGTCTGGAGGATAGCCATGGCCTCTCGTCTCTTCCGTGGTTAGTCGGGGACTTCATCTTCTGGTGCACAGTCGAGGCAACTGCCATCAGCGGGTTGATGGTAGTTCTCCCGATAATTGCGTTATAGGTCCCCGCGGACTCAACTACCACAAACTCCACGTTCCTCCTCTCCGATTTCCACCCACTACCAAACTCCACTGGCAAGGTGATCACTCCCAGCGGATAGGAGGTAAAGCCAGAGAATCCAACCATCGGGAAGTTCACCTCCTTCAGGTCCTTCTTCGTTTTCCCCATGGCCTCCAGCGCATCCATAAACAGAATATTAGAGGAGCTCCCTGCGTCGATCAGAATCCGCTTCATCTCATACCCATCCACGTCCAAGGTCACAACCAAGGCGTCATCGTGTGGAGTCTTCACACCTACTAGATCCTCCGATAAAAAGGAAATCACCATCTCTTCCTTCAAGGTCCAAGATCGGGACCTCTTACCCAACACCACAGCAGCGGGAATTCTAGAGGCATAAACCTCCCGAGAGGCCGAGGTATCACCTCCCGCAGCAAATCCTCCATGAATCACATTGTTAGTGCCCCGCTTCTCCTTACGGGCACCAGAAGACTCCGGCTCAGACCTCTTCTTCTTTGGGGACCGATCGCGGGATCGGGAACGGGACCGCGATCGGGATTGAGAACGGGATCGATACCGATTCTCCGCGACAAACTCCTTAAGCTTCCCCTTCTGGATCAGCTTTTCGATCTCCTTCTTCAGCTCCCGACAATGATTAGTGTCGTGACCATTTGCGCGGTGGAACCGACGGTAACGATCGGTGCGGGATCCCAAAAATTATCCTTCCTTCTTCGGGGGGTATCTGGAGATACCTTGTCGTTCCATGACCGTTAATACCTCCGCCATAGAGCTGTTGAGAGGAATGTTATGATCCTCCCGCCTATCCTTCCTCGAGGAACGCCTATCCTCCATTCGATCAAAGCGGCCTCGACTCCGTCTGCTCTCGGATTTATCCTTCGACTTACGGTCATCCAAGGGTTTCAGCGACTGCTTTCCCTTATTTGACTTCGGGGGCTCAAGCTCTCCAGCGGCTATTTTCGACTCCTGGACGTCGATTCGCCGCTTCACCCTTTTCTGCAATGCTTCCATATTCCACACAGTCTTTCAGCCACGTTGTGCATCAAGTCAGAACCGTAGGGGGCTGTTAGGTTCCGAATGAAGGTACGGATGGTCTCACCTTCCGAAATATCCTCGTCAATCTCCGCCACGCTGGCAGTGTATCGCTGGTAATAGTTTGCCAACGACTCATCGGGCCTCTGCACTACCTGGGCCAGGGACCTCACACTCTTCAACAGACGTCGGCGGCCCTGGTATTGCTGAATAAAGCGATCGTGCATATCAGCCCAGCAAGTGATGCACCCTGGGGGCAGACTGAAGAACTAGGTCAGGGCTCTCTCCCCGAGTATGTTCGGGAACAATGTACACACTATATCTTCATTCGAGGCTCTGCCCGGACACGCCATGAGGTGCTTCTGGACATGACGAACCGGATCTCCCTCGCCATCATACTCCTTAATCGTGGGGATACCCAGCCCTGGCTGGGCGAGGGTGTCTATCAGTCGGGGAACAAAGGGATGAGAGGATCGATCCCTCAGTTCTGACAGCAGCGGCTTCTGCTCTCTCATGCAGATGTTCACGATCTTCACTACCTGATCGGGGGGTAATAGGATCATTAAAGGGAATGGTCCTATGCTGTACGGGTCCTGGCCCATCGACCACAAATCGCTCTGACTGAGCGGGCTCCGAGGTTGGGCCTCTTGCACATTCTGAACCTCTGCTGGTGGGGGCTTTTCCTCCTGTCTCCTCGCGGCCTCTCGCCGATCTAAGAGAGCCTCCACGGCCGCCAAAAACATTGGCTTGGCCTCCGCCACAGCCTTCGTCAGGTCCGCATTTGGAGGAGCCTCCTGCTCCCTATTCTCTTGGTGCTGAGCAGCATCTTCGGGGACTTCGTTGTGCCCCCCTGTCTGCGAGACCTCAACAAGGAGATTCTGGTCCTCAGCACGCTCCGGTGGTGAATTCAGATTCGTCCCAGCAGGATGACGGGAACCGCCAGATTGTCCTTGTCTTCTTTGCTTGCTAGCCGCCATTGAACGAGTATAAGTCATTTCGGCTTTTTGTTACGCTTCCCACAGACGGCGCCAATGTTGGATCACGGTGGAACTCCGGTACGGTCTTTGACGGCGACCCGAGCTACTTTGCTCCACGTAATCCTGCAAGAGGGGATAGACCGGGCGGTGACCCAGAATCCCTCTCCGATGCTTAAATGAGTATCTCATATGAACTGGCAAGCAGCAATCTCAAAGGGTGTATACCAAAACGTAATGTGATCTGAGGTAACCTCTGCCCTTTTATAGGCGGAGAGGTACCTCAGTTACCTAGTGAACCGTTGGGGTGGTTAGCCCATATTCCGCGTATCTCGGGCACGATTCCGCCTATCTAGGCCATGATCTCGCTTATCTCGGCCACGCCCCGCGTATTTCGGCCACGCTCCGCGTATCTCAGCCACGCTCCGCGTATCTCGGCCACGCCCCGCGTATCTCGGCCTCAACCTCTGATAGCAAGTCCCGACCAATATCGGGAACTCCAGAGTTATCTTATTGTGTCACCGCTCGGGGCCCCTCGTCATCGTGACAGGGCCAACCATTCTCAGGGATTCATCATCGGGGCCTACTTAAAGGCATCTCATCGGGAGCATCCAGCTCGCCTATCGGGTCCGACTCTGTCGGGACCTTTCACCATCGGGACTCCCTCTGTCGGGACCCTTCACCTTGGTCTCCTTGACCTCCTCTTAGGGCCCAGTGGGCTTGTTCACCGTTTCCTCGCCGTTAAAGGGCCTAATGGCCATAGCGAAACCCATCAGTCCCTAGAACTTTTGTATATGTTTTGCTTGCTTTGAGCTATGTAGTTTAGACCTGTTTTGAACATAGTAAAGTGCAGAATAAATCATTAGTAGTATTTCATACCTTGTGTTATCTATGTTGTCCGTATTGTTTCGACTTGGATGATAGGATAGATATCCTTAGATGATGAACATGATGTCCATAGTTGCGACTTTATGTCGCGCATTGTTGAGTCTTATGAGTGCCCCTCTTGGTTAGATTCCAAGGCATGGCAAGATGCGTACACTAGGTACTTGTAGCGTTGTAAGTAGTAATGTATTCGGCACGGGCACTTGGCACTTGGAACTCGGCGCTGGCACTTGACATGTAGGAGAGTCGTCTTGACGAGGCAAGACATTAGTTTATACCGTCTCTTAGTTCCGTTCTAAGGCGACGCTGTGACAAGACGCTACTTGTTGTATTTGGTGCGTTTTTCCATCCTTCAATTTGGGCACATCCCGCGTGACGTTGTTACAAGGTTTTCCATTGCTAACCCAGTACTTACCTTGTGATGCTATTTCGCCTCAACTTAGTTAATCCAAGGGGCGGGACAAAGGTCGTGTGAATACGCCTTGTATTTTTTACAGTCTCTTGAACCATTTCAAAGCGACGTTGTGGCAAGACGCTACTTTCTCTATGCTATGCGTTTTTCCATCCGTCAATTTGAGCACACCCCGCGTGACGTTGTTGTAAGATTTTCCGTGGCTATTCCCGTACTTGCCTTACGATGCTACTGCACCTCTCCATGGTTAGTCCAGAAGGGTTGCGCAAGACCACATTAAAGCAACTTGCAGTTTTTACCGTCTCTTGGTCCACTCCAAGGCGACGTTGCGGTAAGACACTACTTGCTGCATTTAGTGTGTTTTATTCTGTTATGCGCTTGCTGGCAAGATAATGTTGTACAAGACTCGACTTGTATGTTTGGCAAGTTTTCCTGACAGGGGTGCGCTTCTGTTAGCGTATATACGTGAAGTTATCCTAACAAGGAATACGTCTTCATGAAGTATGAACCCATGAGTGAGTATACATACTGTTAGACTACATAAAGCTTCCCATTTAAGGAATAAGTCTTCATGAATTATGATTCCATGATTGGTCGTTCATACTTTTTAGAGTACATGAAGCTGTCCATTTAAGGAACAAGTCTTCATGAAGTATGATTCCGTGATTGGTCGTTCATACTTTGTTGATTTGTGGAGTTGTCGTCTAACAAGAGGACTTCCACCACGATGGGGTGATCAGTCCCACCAGTTTGCCGCATTCTGTTTTGTATTCAGGGAATGGCTTATGAACATGAGGGTTTGCCCTCAAAAGAGGATGTCGCAGCATGCCATATTAATAGTTGTTAACATGGGGGTTGCCCTCGAAGGAGGATGTCGCAGCATGTCACTTTGATGATTGTAAACATGGGGGTTGCCCTCGAAGGAGGATGTCGTAGCATGTTACTTTGATGGTTGTGAACATGGGGGTTTGCCCTCAAAAGAGGATATCGCAGCATGTTACTTTGATATGTCCTGTTTTGAACTCAAGATATATTATGTTGGAGACGCTATTCGGGGTAGTCTTCATTATAGATAGAGAGTGTTTACATACTCTTTGCTGATTGTTGACAGTTGATTGGTCGTCGTATGATATAAGTTGATTGTTGTACATAGCGCGGTGGCTTGTATTGTTGATGTGAGTAATATGCTTGTAGTTGTTTCTTGGCGTAATTCCAAGGTAATATGTATGATATAGTATTGTACCTACGAAGGTAAATTAACTTCATTAGATACTTGGATTATTTATAGAGAGTTGCTAGAAGGTGTCAACTGATCATTCCTTCTAAAATGTAGTAAGTCTAGTAATTATAAAAACTAAACTTAAAGTAGGAGATGCATTTGAACTAAGACAATAGTAAAAATGCGTAAAGTAAATAGGGGGATTAGTTTGATGGCGGATTTGTTCCAGTGCGAGCCACATAGCTGGTCGGTGCGCCTAGCTCGATGAGCTCTTGGATTTCCACCCTTAGGGACAGACAACTTTTGGTGTTGTGCCCTCAAGTCTTGTGATACTTACACCAGTCTTCGATTTCTTTGCCAAGGAAAGCGATTGGTGGCTCAAGTTGACAAGGAAGCTTGTTTTCCAGGAGTTTCACGTATATCTCTTCAACCACCGTGTTCAAGGGGGTGAAGAACTTGTTGTAGTTGGGGCTCGTTATTCCTGACGTTATTACAGCTTGAGCTTCCAGAGTTGAACTAGGAGGTGAACCCCATCCTAGCTCATGTTCACAAGAGACCGCCGTCTCGAGTTTATCCTTCAAGTCTGCCATCGTGGCAGTTGTTCGCTAGCCGTATGTCTCGCCAAATAAGAGGAAGGATTTGACGTTCATGTTCACAAAGAACAAATTTATGACTTCTTTTTTTGTTGTCCTCAGCATGGCGGCGTTTTGGCAAATCTTCTGAAGTAAGCCATTATAGGCTCGCCTTGATCTTGCCTCACATCCCAAACACTATGTCGTGTTGGGAAAAGTATTTAATCGAGCAGAGCAGTTGGTGTTGACTGCTGCTTTCTTCCAACATCATCATCACTCCGGTCAGACATCTTTCTCTTTTTTCCAAACTCGACCATGGCAATAGAGACTTGTTGCATCTTCCTTAAGGCGTTCACATAGCACTTGCGTGCGGCTGAATGGTCCCCTAGCACTTCACCAATGCCGTGTGGCGTTGGGAACTTCATTTTCTTGTGGACAGTGGATGGAACAATTTCGTATGGGTTGATTGTAGTCCTACCCAATATACCATTATATGCCCCCAGATCGTTTACAACAACGAACGTGATGTCGATGTGAAGCGCCTTCCATCCTTCCCCTAGAATGACCGGGAGTGTGATCATCCCTAGTGGGTAAGTTGCCGCGCCAGCGAAGCTTACCAATGGAAATGTGCTTGGAGATAGACCATCCACTGTTTTTCCCATATTTTCTAACACTTTGATGTGCAGAATGTCTGCAGCACTTCCCCCGTCCGCCAGGATTCGTCGCACATCGTACCCATTGATTTCCATTGTGATGACCAAGGCGTCATCATGGGGGTAGACGATATGCTTCTTGTCAGCGTTTGAAAACTGGATGACGACATCATCTTTTTCTGGTAGGCGTCTCTTGCCGTACTTGGGGAGTGTCTGCAGCTGGGATGCGTAGACATCCCTCGCATTAGATATCCTTCCTCCTGCTACTGGCCCTCCGTGGATAACATTGATTATGCCACGCTTTGCAGGAGGTGGGTCTTCGTTCTCCTTCTCTTTTCCATTGTTCCCTCTTCCTGATGGCTCCGCTCGGGACTTCTTCGATTGCTTGTCGCCCCGGTTCACGTACTGCTTCAAGTCGCCTTTTAGGATGATATTTTTCACGCGGAACCTTAGGCTCACGCAATTATTTGTCTCATGTCCATAGACTTCGTGGTTTTCACACCACTTATCTTGCTCCTTCTTGAGCGGGCCCTTGCGGAAGTTAGTTCGTTCTCTCCACATATTTACTTCTTTCATCGTCTTTAAGATCACAGACAAAGGTGCATTTAATGGGATGCACTCAACAAGGTTGACCTCTATGTAGTTAAAAACTCGTTTCTAGGTCGTAAAAACGCACGTTTTTACGTCTTTACCTTAAAGAACGAGTTAAAACGTAACAAAATCATTGTCTGAGTAGAAACGGGTAGAAACGATTGTAGAGTCGTAAAATCGGGTACAAACGGGTACAAACGTAAGTTTCTACGGTTTCTAGATTTTTTTTACCATAATTTGCTAAAAAAAATTCCAAATCTAATAAATTATGCAAAACCCAAAAAACTTATCAACAAAACACAAGAAAAATTTGTCATGGATAGTAATTTATGTGACAAATCAATTTTTTTTACTCAAAACCTATTCATATGACATTCAAGTTCAACCTTCATTGATCATTTAATAATAGTACTCATAATTATTAAACTCCATTGACTCCCCTTTCTATTTTATGACCTCAAAACCCTAAAATCTTAAATTCTAAATTCATTTTACCCGTAAATTTTTAATGCTAATCTACCAAAATTGATCACCGTGACGACTATGGTGACTACTAATGGGTCCAGGTTTTTTTATTAAAATTATTTTATCAACTATTAATGAGTATATTTACTATTTTTGTATTACTTGTGCATAATTACATTTATAAATTTCATTTCTAATGTTGTTTTAGTAAATATGTAGAAACTTACATTTTTACGTTCCGTTTTTTCGACCCGACTTTACCTACCCTATCCGTCTCAACGTAGAAACTCGTTTTTGACTGCATAGCTATGTAGTTAAAAACTCATTTCTAGGTCGTAAAAACGCACGTTTTTACGTCTCTACCTTAAAAAATGAGTTAAAACGTAACAAAATCGTTGTCTGAGTAGAAACGGGTAGAAACGATTGTAGAGTAGTAAAAACGTGTAGAAACGGGTAGAAACGTAAGTTTCTACGGTTGCTAGATTTTTTTACCATAATTTTCTAAAAAAAATTTCCAAATATAATAAATTATGCAAAACCCAAAAAACTTATCAACCAAACACAAGAAAAATTTGTCATGGATAGTAATTTATGTGACAAATCAATTTTTTTAACTCAAAGCCTATTCATATGACATTCAAGTTCAACCTTCATTGATCATTTAATAATAGTACTCAAAAGTCTTAAACTCCATTGACTTCCCTTTCTATTTTATGACCTCAAAACCCTAAAATATTAAATTCTAAATTCATTTGACCCGTAATTTTTTAATTCTAATATACGAAAATTGATCACCGTGACGACTATGGTAACTACTAATGGGTCCAGGTTTTTTTAATAAAATTATTTTATCAATTATTAATGAGTATATTTACTATTTTTGTATTACTTGTTCATAATTACATTTATATATTTAATTTCTATTGTTATTTTAGAAAATATGTAGAAACTTATGTTTCTATGTTCCGTTTTTACGACCCGACTTTACCTACCTATTTCCGTCTCTACGTAGAAACTCGTTTTTGACTGCATAGCTATGTAGTTAACAACTCGTTTCTAGGTCGTAAAAACGCACGTTTTTACGTCTTTACGTCTTTACCTTAAAAAACGAGTTAATACGTAACAAAATCGTTGTCTGAGTAGAAACGGATAGAAACGATTTTAGAGTCGTAAAAACGTGTAGAAACGGGTAGAAACGGGTAGAAACGTAAGTTCTACGGGTTCTAGATTTTTTTTACTATAATTTGCTAAAAAAAAATTCCAAATCTAATAAATTATGCAAAACCTAAAAAACTTATCAACCAAACATAAGAAAAATTTGTCGTGGATAGTAATTTATGTGACAATTCAATTTTTTTTACTCAAAACCTATTCATATGACATTCAAGTTCAACCTTTATTGATCATTTAATAATAGTACTACGAAGTCTTAAACTCCATTGACTTCCCTTTTTATTTTATGACCTCAAAACCCTAAAATCTTAAATTCTAAATTCATTTGACCCGTAAATTTTTAATGCTAATCTACCAAAATTGAGCACCGTGACGACTATGGTGACTACTAATGGGTCCAGGTTTTTTTATTAAAATTATTTTATCAACTATTAATGAGTATATTTACTATTTTTGTATTACTTGTGCATAATTACATTTATAAATTTCATTTCTAATGTTATTTTAGTAAATATGTAGAAACTTACATTTTTACGTTCCGTTTTTACGACCCGACTTTACCTACCCTTTCCGTCTCAACGTAGAAACTCGTTTTTGACTGCATAGCTATGTAGTTAAAAACTCGTTTCTAGGTCGTAAAAATGCACGTTTTTACGTCTTTACCTTAAAAAATGAGTTAAAACGTAACAAAATCGTTGTCTGAGTATAAACGGGTAGAAACGATTGTAGAGTCGTAAAAACGTGTAGAAACGGGTAGAAACGTAAGTTTCTACAGTTTCTAGATTTTTTTTACCGTAATTTGCTAAAAAAAATTCCAAATCTAATAAATTATGCAAAACCCAAAAAACTTATCAACCAAACACAAGAAAAATTTGTCATGGATAGTAATATATGTGACAGATCAATTTTTTTAACTCAAAGCCTATTCATATGACATTCAAGTTCAACATTCATTGATCATTTAATAATAGTACTCAAAAGTCTTAAACTCCATTGACTTCCCTTTCTATTTTATGACCTCAAAACCATAAAATATTAAATTCTAAATTCATTTGACCCGTAAATTTTTAATTCTAATATACCAAAATTGATCACCGTGACGACTATGGTAAATACTAATGGGTCCAGGTTTTTTTATTAAAATTATTTTATCAATTATTAATGAGTATATTTACTATTTTTGTATTACTTGTTCATAATTACATTTATAAATTTAATTTCTAATGTTATTTTAGCAAATATGTAGAAACTTATGTTTCTACGTTCCGTTTTTACGACCCGACTTTACCTACCTATTTCCGTCTCTACGTAGATACTCGTTTTTGACTGCATAGCTATGTAGTTAACAACTCGTTTCAAGGTCGTAAAAACGCATGTTTTTACGTCTTTACCTTAAAAAACGAGTTAATACGTAACAAAATCGTTGTCTGAGTAGAAACGGATAGAAACGATTTTAGAGTCGTAAAACGTGTAGAAACGGGTAGAAACGTAAGTTTTACGGTTTCTAGATTTTTTTTACCATAATTTGCTAAAAAAAATTCCAAATCTAATAAATTATGCAAAACCTAAAAAACTTATCAACCAAAGATAAGAAAAATTTGTCATGGATAGTAATTTATGTGACAATTCAATTTTTAATACTCAAAACCTATTCATATGACATTCAAGTTCAACATTTATTGATCATTTAATAATAGTACTACGAAGTCTTAAACACCATTGACTTCCCTTTCTTTTTTATGACCTCAAAACCCTAAAATCTTAAATTCTAAATTCATTTGACCCGTAAATTTTTAATGCTAATCTACCAAAATTGATCACCTTGACGACTATGGTGACTACTAATGGGTCCAGGTTTTTTTATTAAAATTATTTTATCAACTATTAATGAGTATATTTACTCTTTTTGTATTACTTGTGCATAATTACATTTATAAATTTCATTTCTAATGTTATTTTAGTAAATATGTAGAAACTTACATTTTTACGTTCCGTTTTTACGACCCGACTTTACCTACCCTTTCCGTCTCAACGTAGAAACTCGTTTTTGACTACATAGCTATGTAGTTAAAAACTCGTTTCTAGGTCGTAAAAACGCACGTTTTTACGTCTTTACCTTAAAAAATGTGTTAAAACGTAACAAAATCGTTGTATGAGTATAAACGGGTAGAAACGATTGTAGAGTCGTAAAAACGTGTAGAAACGGGTAGAAACGTAAGTTTCTACGGTTTCTAGATTTTTTTACCGTAATTTGCTAAAAAAAATTCCAAATCTAATAAATTATGCAAAACCCAAAAAACTTATCAACCAAACACAAGAAAAATTTGTCATGGATAGTAATATATGTGACAGATCAATTTTTTTAACTCAAAGCCTATTCATATGACATTCAAGTTCAACATTCATTGATCATCTATATATAATATAATTTCAAATTGTTTAATGAGTGATTGACAAATAATAAATATGAGCATTGACATGTACAAATAATACAATTTTATTGGTCCATCTAATTTATTATCTCTCATGTTGATGTGTCAATCTCCAAATCAGCATCTCTTTGTGCTTGGATGATAAGCAAGCTCTCTCATTGCTCTAAAATTGACGTTTTTTAATTTTGCAAGCGTTATAATGCATCTAGCCGTACCTAATATTCTTCTTCGGACTGTTTCGAGCGTTATCAAAACACTAAAAGGCCAATTTTCCATCATCAATAGGATCCACACTCTAGAAAAGCACGGATATCCAGCTATTTCTGTAACCAAGCACGAGATGAGATCGGAAGCAGGAGAATGTTATTGCAGCCTTAGAGGCGTATAAGGAATTCCATGCATATTGGAAACATCACTTATCGATCTATATGAAACAGTTGGTGAGAAATGTTTCATTTTTCTTAGAATTTCTGTGGAATCCCTAATCCTCCAACTGTATTCTTATCTATCTCTATCTTACTTTATAGATCGATTCTTTTATAAGGCAATTGGTGAAAGTTTTGATCGATTTTTTATGAGGCAAGGTTTCTGTAATCTCCATAGGCCAACTAATAAAGCTTTCAAACGTCGAGGGTTTATACAGATACCGATTTGGATTTGATCGATCATTGTATGAACTCATGAAAGCTGCAATTTTTATTCGTATATATATATATATATATATATGTTGCTGATATATATATATGGAAGCATGAAGAAAGATAGTTAGCTATAAATCTAAATGATAGTTGAGAAAAAAACCCTTAGAATATAAATTGATTGGGGAACATCTTGCACACATCTTTTTTTACCTCGCGGTTCTTTTTTCAGCTCTACCCGTTATTTATTAAAAAAAATCGTGGGTGTTGACGTTAGAGAGGTTAGTCGTTTAACTGTAGTTCTCCATGAAACTCTGGGTTGTTTATAGACATTCTTTCGGTGGGCCTAGGGTGTAACTCGACTGCGGAGGATTACAGATTTGGCTATCTACAAGGCATGTTATTCATAAGCTCAGTAAGTTGTTTAATTTTATCTTACTGAGTTGGTATTAGACTATTAATCAAAGCGTTGTTATCGGTAAAACCATTTTATTAATTACCAAATTGCTAGATACTTTTTTTTTTTTTAACGTTGTCTCTTTCTTGACTATATTCTTGCTCCGCTCGAGTTTCGTGCCGAGATGGACTTTCTTCCATAGGGTCGGGGTTCGATTTGGCTATGGAAGAGCAACTTTGGCGATGTGTAAGGGCATGCAATTCATGTTCTCTGTAAGATGCAATTCATGTTCTCTGTAAGATGTTCAGTTTAAGGTTCAATTTGATCTTACTAAGTTGGTATTAGACAAAATGATGTTATTGATACAATGGTTAATACCAAATTGCTGGATGGTGTTGGATCACGGCAGGAACTCCGGTTACGGTGACGGATTCCTTAGCTCCTCGCAATCCTGCAGAAGGGGAATAGAGGGCGGTGGCCCAGAATCCCTCTCCGATGCTTAACGTAAGTACGGTGATCAACAGGGCAAGCAAGCAGTATGTGTATGTGTGTAAAAACGTAACCTTAACTTGGGATAACTTCCCTCCTTTTATAGGGGGAAGGCTATCCCAGTTACCTGATTAGGCGGTTGGATTGTTATCCACTGTCCCACATATCTCGTCGTATATCTCGCCACGTATCTGTACAGTTATGCGTATCCCACATATCTCGCCCACTATATCACTACTGTAATCGTAGCGAGATTTCCGAGATTGTGCTCTTACTGGCGAGTCCCGATCATTATCGGAGACCCCCAAGTTGCATCATTGAGGATTCGGTGTCGGGGAGTGGTGTCAACTCCCATATCGGGACCGACCACGTCCAGGTCCGATATCTTCGGGGCTTTCCCCTATCGAGGCTATGCTCACTCGGGGCTATTCCCTGTCGGGGCCTCCGTCCGTCGGAGCCCTTAGCCTTCCAGCAACCCAGCTCCTAGCCCAACGGGCCTAGTCGTCGTTTGTCAATCGTTAAGGGGCCTAACGGCCTTAGCCGGGGCCCATCATTTGCCCCCAAGACGTGAGGGACTTTATAGTGCGTCGCGTCTTCCAATATCGACCCTTCAACCTCCCTGTCGGGGGTCTTTATTTAAAACATCGGAGGCCTTTGCCCTACTTTCGTCGGAGGCCTTTGCCTCGGATCTCTTCAAGATCTTTTGGGATCCTGCTTGGATTCGAGAGGGTTTCTTGATCAGACCAGCATTAAATGCTGATGGAAGGTGAAGGAACGCCTCGGGTTCTGCACGCCTGCTTTCTGAAAAAGCACTTTTCAACCACCACGGTACGTAACCGTTCTTGTCTTATCTGTCTTCCATGCGTCCCGACGGTTCGAATCAAAATCGTTTCACCTTCTTCAGATTAGCACGTTTCACTTTGGACGACTCCGATTGAATCATTTTGAATTCTATGGCTCAGATTGCCCGCCTCTTCCGTTCTCTTTTCCTTCTCTTATAAAACCCTAAACCCAGACATTGTTTCACTTTTCCTCTACTCCTTCTTCTCTGCGATCCCAAGAGCCTTGATCCTCCATACCTCAAGTTTTCACCGGCGCTTCAAGCACTCAAGTTTTTCCGATCAAGACTTCAGTCACCATGTCTGGTAAGATTTTTCACCTTATTACCCTTTTTTCCTCCATTTTTGATCTTCTTAGGTTTCAATTTCCCCTCCTTCCTTCCATCGACGATTTTCAGCCGAGGGATCTGCCGCCAACAGCGGGTCTTCCCCTGATGGACCACCTTTTGTCTTCAAGTATCTCAAGAACTCGCTTGCACCTATTAACTACGATAGGGCTTGCGTAGAATGTGGTATCTTCGAATCCGCCTTCGGGGCTCGCTATCCCTATGAGCAATTCAAATTCAATCCTCGCGACACCTGGGTTACGCTTCCTAAAGGAGACGAGGTGTTCATCTCCCCAGGGCAAATTCGTGCGGGAATCCGACTCCCTTTTTGTCCGAGTTGGGTGGAGCTATGCAACCACTACAAAACTTACCCCACGACCTTCTCTCCACACGCAATCCGCACATGGATTGCCTTTCAAGTATGGTGTGATCTTAACAAAGAGGACTGGAGCTATACCCTGGAGCTTTGGCGGGTCCTCTACTAGATGACCTGTAACAAAGATGGAATCTGCTCCTTTACTCCCCGCCAACCCGAGGGGACCGATGAGCAATATAAGGAGATGGGCTGGGATAGGAAGGTGTCCTGGAGGATTTGCAAGGAACGGGCCATCATCCACGATAAGGGGCATGACAATGTCAACTGGAAGGAACAGTACTTTTTCATCAAGCCTGGTCCCATCGAATGGCCGAAGACCGCCGTAGAAGCTGATCCTCCTGTGCCCTTCCGTCAATGGTCGGAGCAGACTAAGAGGGCTTTGATGCTCATCCAAGCCCGTCGCTGGGAGGAGGGTTATCAGCCCTTCGAGGCCACTTCTGTTACTGACCGACAGCGGATAAAAATATCTATCATGCTGATTGATCCCGAAGCCGGGGGAAAAATCCGTGATGGCCTTTCCAATGTAATTTTCTGGGTAATCTTCTAATTATTTCTTGTTTTCACTGCTTACAGCCCATCGATCATCGCTGACCGCCCATCTGTTTCAGGAGGATACCGATGCCTCCCACTCGTTGAAACGTAAGAAGAAGTCCTCGTCCAGGAGAAAGTCCTCCGCCGCGTCGGAGCCGTCTCAGAAGAGAAAGAAGACCTCCGAGGCACCAAGGTCTTCCCCCACACCCGAGGGACAGACTAATGCGGACGTGGTTAGGGCCGCCTTCGGTGTCCGCTCCGAAAAGGAAGGTAAGGAAGTTTTTCGTGCTATAAAAAGATATAGAGAGTTGGTTCCTCAAGACCTTCAGGCCTCCGACATGGAAGGGCGGATCAGGGATGTCAAGAATGTCCTTCGAGGGGAAACTCCACACGTCCTCGAAGCGGGTTACTACGACTTTTTCGGCTGCGAGAAATATGTGGAGCGTTGTCTAATTTGGTATACCGATATCAATTTACTTCCTCACCTTGTTCGCCCCGCTGCAGGTCACACGGACGTCGCACCTACTGCACCTGCCTCAGACCCCGTGCCTGCAGCGGAGCCGGGGGTGGATGATGCCCCGACGGAAGTCCGTGGCGAATTTGGTCGGGTGATTAGCTTGGAGGACTCCCCCTCCGAGGACCAAGCTGAGGAGGAAGGCCTAATCCTCCGAGGAAAATCGAGGTCGACTCCTGCTAAGTCGTCTGGTAAGGAGACGTCCCCACTCCCCCTCGCGCTACCATCGACACCAGTTAGGGGCGCGACCCCCGAAGCTCGGTCAAGTGAAGATGGGAGAGCCCGTCTGGTAGTACCTCCATTCCCCTTGGATGGAGACTATTACCAGGCCTTCTCCTCGGATCAGAGTGCGGAGCCTTGGAGACCGGTGGAGTCTCTACGGGAGGTTTCTCTACATCGGGGGTGCCAGGAGGAGAACCTGGCCTTGCACTTGGTGTCGGGCTCGATCCCGCCATCACTGAGGCGCCCCCTTTCACTGGAAGGGGAGGACATCAAGGCGGACATCCGTCAAATGGCCGTCCGTCGGATAGAGGTAGGTTATACTTTGTTTTTACTCATCTGAAAGTGTTCCGACTTTTAAATACTGAGCTGTATTCGTCCTCAGGAAATGGCGGACCAGGATCGTTGCTTCGGCTACATCCTGTCCCTGCAGGAGGCTTTGGAGCAAGAACGGGCCAACTCCAACCTCGAGAGCTTGACTAAGATCCAGGAAGACCTGGCCACCTCCGAGGCGTCGAGGCTCCGAGCGGAAGAGGGCAGAAGGCAAGCCGAAGAAGGTAGGCAGCAGGCCGAGGAGGGTAAGGCCAGGCTCGTTCAAGAGGCTCAATCCCAGCAAAGGCGGATTCTAAGCCTTGAGAGCTCGCTTAGGCGGGAGCAGCAAACGGCCTTAGCTGATCGGAATCAGGCTGCCTTTGATAAAGCGGAGTTGAAGGAAATTGCTGATCGGCTGAAGCTTGAGAAGCAAAGGGCGATCGCGGAGCTGGAGGAGGAAAAGGCGGATCGTTCCGCCCAAATAGCGAACGCGAAGGTCCAGGGCCGCGAAGAATATCGGAGCTCGGAGGACTTCAAAGCGGATGCGGCGAAGCATTGTCAGGAAGACTTGCAGAATGCCTTCCTTGACATTGTCGAAGAGCTTAACGAAACTTACGGGGACTCCATCGACCTGAGGAAGTCCAAGATTCTCGGCCGAGCCGCAGAAAGGTACTTTAGCCTCCCGTCGGAGAGTTCCTCTGAAGATGCCGACGACACTCCTGCAGATCCCTCCGATCCTACCTCTCCGAAGCCCTCTGAAGATCCAGCATCCGACCCTAAAGCGTCCGAGGACCGAGCTTAATATTTTATAACTTAAGTCCTTGTAGTCCTTTATCGTTATCTCTCTCGTATTGAACTTCTTAGGCCTTCGAGCCTTTTATTAATATCATTTCCGATTACATTGTGTTCTTCATAACGCTTTTGTCGGACCCTAAGAGCCTTAAGGCTTTCCGTCGTCCTAAGACGCTTTTTAATCGAACCTTAAAAACTTAAGGATTTTTCGGACGTCCTATGACGCTTTTTAATCGAACCTTAAAAACTTAAGGATTTTTCGGACGTCCTATGACGCTTTTTAATCGAACCTTAAAAACTTAAGGATTTTTCGGACGTCCTATGACGCTTTTTAATCGAACCTTAAAAACTTAAGGATTTTTCGGACGTCCTATGACGCTTTTTAATCGAACCTTAAAAACTTAAGGATTTTTCGGACGTCCTATGACGCTTTTTAATCGAACCTTAAAAACTTAAGGATTTTTCGGACGTCCTATGACGCTTTTTAATCGAACCTTAAAAACTTAAGGATTTTTCGGACGTCCTATGACGCTTTTTAATCGAACCTTAAAAACTTAAGGATTTTTAATCAAAACCTATTCATATGACATTCAAGTTCAACATTTATTGATCATTTAATAATAGTACTACGAAGTCTTAAACACCATTGACTTCCCTTTCTATTTTATGACCTCAAAACCCTAAAATCTTAAGTTCTAAATTCATTTGACGCGTAAATTTTTAATGCTAATCTACCAAAATTGATCACCTTGACGACTATGGTGACTACTAATGGGTCCAGGTTTTTTTATTAAAATTATTTTATCAACTATTAATGAGTATATTTACTACTTTTGTATTACTTGTGCATAATTACATTTATAAATTTCATTTCTAATGTTATTTTAGTAAATATGTAGAAACTTGCATTTTTACGTTCCGTTTTTACGACCCGACTTTACCTACCCATTCCGTCTCAGCGTAGAAACTCGTTTTTGACTGCATAGCTATGTAGTTAAAAACTCGTTTCTAGGTCGTAAAAACGCACGTTTTTACGTCTTTACCTTAAAAAATGAGTTAAAATGTAACAAAATCGTTGTCTAAGTAGAAACGGGTAGAAACGATTGTAGAGTCGTAAAAACGTGTAGTAACGGGTAGAAACGTAAGTTTCTACGGTTGCTAGATTTTTTTTACCATAATTTGCTAAAAAAATTCTAAATCTAATAAATTATGCAACACCCAAAAAACTTATCAACCAAACACAAGAAAAATTTGTCATGGATAGTAATATATGTGACAGATCAATTTTTTTAACTCAAAGCCTATTCATATGACATTCAAGTTCAACCTTCATTGATCATTTAATAATAGTACTCAAAAGTCTTAAACTCCATTGACTTCCCTTTCTATTTTATGACCTCAAAACCATAAAATATTAAATTCTAAATTCATTTGACCCGTAAATTTTTAATTCTAACATACCAAAATTGATCACCGTGAGGACTATGGTAAATACTAATGGGTCCAGGTTTTTTTATTAAAATTATTTTATCAATTATTAATGAGTATATTTACTATTTTTGTATTACTTGTTCATAATTACATTTATAAATTTAATTTCTAATGTTATTTTAGCAAATATGTTGAAACTTATGTTTCTACGTTCCGTTTTTACGACCCGACTTTACCAACCTATTTCCGTCTCTAGGTAGAAACTCGTTTTTGACTGCATAGCTATGTAGTTAACAACTCGTTTCAAGGTCGTAAAAACGCATGTTTTTACGTCTTTACCTTAAAAAACGAGTTAATACGTAACAAAATCGTTGTCTGAGTAGAAACGGATGGAAACGATTCTAGAGTCGTAAAACCGTGTAGAAACGGGTAGAAACGTAAGTTCTACGGTTTCTAGATTTTTTTTACCATAATTTGCTAAAAAAAATTCCAAATCTAATAAATTATGCAAAACCTAAAAAACTTATCAACCAAACATAAGAAAAATTTGTCATGGATAGTAATTTATGTGACAATTCAATTTTTTATACTCAAAACCTATTCATATGACATTCAAGTTCAACATTTATTGATCATTTATTAATAGTACTACGAAGTCTTAAACACCATTGACTTCCCTTTCTATTTTATGACCTCAAAATCCTAAAATCTTAAATTCTAAATTCATTTGACCCGTAAATTTTTAATGCTAATCTACCAAAATTGATCACCTTGACGACTATGGTGACTACTAATGGGTCCAGGTTTTTTTATTAAAATTATTTTATCAACTATTAATGACTATATTTACTCTTTTTGTATTACTTGTGCATAATTACATTTATAAATTTCATTTCTAATGTTATTTTAGTAAATATGTAGAAACTTACATTTTTACGTTCCGTTTTTACGACCCGACTTTACCTACCCTTTCCGTCTCAACGTAGAAACTCGTTTTTGACTACATAGCTATGTAGTTAAAAACTCGTTTCTAGGTCGTAAAAACGCACGTTTTTACGTCTTTACCTTAAAAAATGAGTTAAAACGTAACAAAATCGTTGTCTGAGTATAAACGGGTAGAAACGATTGTAGAGTCGTAAAAACGTGTAGAAACGGGTAGAAACGTAAGTTTCTACGGTTTCTAGATTTTTTTTACCGTAATTTGCTAAAAAAAATTCCAAATCTAATAAATTATGCAAAACCCAAAAAACTTATCAACCAAACACAAGAAAAATTTGTCATGGATAGTAATATATGTGACGGATCAATTTTTTTAACTCAAAGCGTATTCATATGACACTCAAGTTCAACCTTCATTGATCATTTAATAATAGTACTCAAAAGTCTTAACCTCCATTGACTTCCCTTTTTATTTTATGACCTCAAAACCATAAAATATTAAATTATTTGACCCGTAAATTTTTAATTCTAATATACCAAAATTGATCACTGTGACAACTATGGTAAATACTAATGGGTCCAGGTTTTTTTATTAAAATTATTTATCAATTATTAATGATTATATTTACTATTTTTGTATTACTTGTTCATAATTACATTTATAAATTTAATTTCTAATGTTATTTTAGTAAATATGTAGAAACTTATGTTTCTACGTTCCGTTTTTACGACCCGACTTTACCTACCTATTTCCGTCTCTACGTAGAAACTCGTTTTTGACTGCATAGCTATGTAGTTAACAACTCGTTTCAAGGTCGTAAAAACGCACGTTTTTACGTCTTTACCTTAAAAAACGAGTTAATACGTAACAAAATCGTTGTCTGAGTAGAAACGGATAGAAACGATTTTAGAGTCGTAAAAACGTGTAGAAACGGGTAGAAACGTAAGTTCTACGGTTCCTAGATTTTTTTTACAATAATTTTCTAAAAAAAATTCCAAATCTAATAAATTATTCAAAACCTAAAAAACTTATCAACCACACATAAGAATATTTTGTCATGGATAGTAATTTATGTGACAATTCAATTTTCTATACTCAAAACCTATTCATATGACATTCAAGTTCAACATTTATTGATCATTTAATAATAGTACTACGAAGTCTTAAACACCATTGACTTCCCTTTCTATTTTATGACCTCAAAACCCTAAAATATTAAATTCTAAATTCATTTGACCCGTAAATTTTAAATTCTAATATACCAAAATTGATCACCGTGACGACTATGGTAAATACTAATGGGTCCAGGTTTTTTTATTAAAATTATTTTATCAATTATTAATGAGTATATTTACTATTTTTGTATTATTTGTGCATAATTACATTTATAAATTTAATTTCTAATGTTATTTTAGCAAATATGTAGAAACTTACGTTTCTACGTTCCGTTTTTACGACCCGACTTTACCTACCTATTTCCGTCTCTACGTAGAAACTCGTTTTTGACTGCATAGCTATGTAGTTAACAACTCGTTTCTAGGTCGTAAAAACGCACGTTTTTACGTCTTTACCTTAAAAAACGAGTTAATACGTAACAAAATCGTTGTCTGAGTAGAAACGGATAGAAACGATTTTAGAGTCGTAAAAACGTGTAGAAACGGGTAGAAACGTAAGTTCTACGGTTTCTAGATTTTTTTTACCATAATTTGCTAAAAAAAATTCCAAATCTAATAAATTATTCAAAACCTAAAAAACTTATCAACCAAACATAAGAAAATTTTGTCATGGATAGTAATTTATGTGACAATTCAATTTTTTTTACTCAAAACCTATTCATATGACACTCAAGTTCAACCTGTATTGATCATTTAATAATAGTATTACGAAGTTTTAAACTCCATTGACTTCCCTTTGTATTTTATGACCTCAAAACCCTAAAATCTTAAATTCTAAATTCATTTGACCGGTAAAATTTTAGTGCTAATCTACCAAAATTGATCACCGTGACGACAATGGTGACTACTAATGGGTCCAGGTTTTTTTATTAAAATTATTTTATCAACTATTAATGAGTATATTTACTATTTTTGCATTACTTGTGCATAATTACATTTATAAATTTCATTTCTAATGTTATTTTAGTAAATATGTAGAAACTTACATTTTAACTTTCCGTTTTTACGACCCGAGTTTACCTACCCTTTCCGTCTCAACGTAGAAACTCGTTTTTGACTGCATAGCTTTGTAGTTAAAAACTCGTTTCTAGGTCGTAAAAACGCACATTTTTACGTCTTTACCTTAAAAAATGAGTTAAAACGTAACAAAATCGTTGTCTGAGTAGAAACGGGTAGAAACGATTGTAGAGTCGTAAAAACGTGTAGAAACGGGTAGAAACGTAAGTTTCTACGGTTGCTAGATTTTTTTTACCGTAATTTGCTAAAAAAAATTCCAAATCTAATAAATTATGCAAAACCCAAAAAACTTATCTACCAAACACAAGAAAAATTTGTCATGGATAGTAATATATGTGACAGATCAATTTTTTTAACTCAAAGCCTATTCATATGACATTCAAGTTCAACCTTCATTGATCATTTAATAATAGTACTCAAAAGTCTTAAACTCCATTGACTTCCCTTTCTATTTTATGACCTCAAAACCCTGAAATATTAAATTCTAAATTCATTTGACCCGTAAATTTTTTATTCTAATATACCAAAATTGATCACCGTGACGACTATGGTAAATACTAATGGGTCCAGGTTTTTTATTAAAATTATTTTATCAATTATTAATGAGTATATTTACTAATTTTGTATTACTTGTTCATAATTACATTTATAAATTTAATTTCTAATGTTATTTTAGCAAATATGTAGAAACTTATGTTTCTACGTTCGGTTTTTACGACCCGAATTTACCTACCTATTTCCGTCTCTACGTAGAAACTCGTTTTTGACTGCATAGCTATGTAGTTAACAACTCGTTTCAAGGTCGTAAAAACGCATGTTTTTACGTCTTTACCTTAAAAAACGAGTTAATACGTAACAAAATCGTTGTCTGAGTAGAAACGGATAGAAACGATTTTAGAGTCGTAAAAACGTGTAGAAACGGGTAGAAACGTAAGTTCTACGGTTTCTAGATTTTTTTTTACCATAATTTGCTAAAAAAAATTCCAAATCTAATAAATTATGCAAAACCTAAAAAACTTATCAACCAAACATAAGAAAAATTTGTCATGGATAGTAATTTATGTGACAATTCAATTTTTTTTACTCAAAACCTATTCATATGACATTCAAGTTCAATATTTATTGATCATTTAATAATAGTACTACGAAGTCTTAAACACCATTGACTTCCCTTTCTATTTTATGACCTCAAAACCCTAAAATCTTAAATTCTAAATTCATTTGACCCGTAAATTTTTAATGCTAATCTACCAAAATTGATCACCTTGACGACTATGGTGACTACTAATGGGTCCAGGTTTTTTTATTAAAATTATTTTATCAACTATTAATGAGTATATTTACTACTTTTGTACTATTTGTGCATAATTACATTTATAAATTTCATTTCTAATGTTATTTTAGTAAATATGTAGAAACTTGCATTTTTACGTTCCGTTTTTACGACCCGACTTTACCTACCCTTTCCGTCTCAGCGTAGAAACTCGTTTTTGACTGCATAGCTATGTAGTTAAAAACTCGTTTCTAGGTCGTAAAAACGCACGTTTTTACGTCTTTACCTTAAAAAATGAGTTAAAACGTAACAAAATCGTTGTCTGAGTAGAAACGGGTAGAAACGATTGTAGAGTCGTAAAAACGTGTAGTAACGGGTAGAAATGTAAGTTTCTACGGTTGCTAGATTTTTTTTTACCATAATTTGCTAAAAAAAATTCCAAATCTAATAAATTATGCAAAACCCTCAACCAAACACAAGAAAAATTTGTCATGGATAGTAATATATGTGACAGATCAATTTTTTTAACTCAATGCCTATTCATATGACATTCAAGTTCAACCTTCATTGATCATTTAATAATAGTACTCAAAAGTCTTAAACTCCATTGACTTCCCTTTCTATTTTATGACCTCAAAACCATAAAATATTAAATTCTAAATTCATTTGACCCGTAAATTTTTAATTCTAATATACCAAAATTGACCACCGTGACGACTATGGTAAATACTAATGGGTCCAGGTTTTTTTATTAAAATTATTTTATCAATTATTAATGAGTATATTTACTATTTTTGTATTACTTGTTCATAATTACATTTATAAATTTAATTTCTAATGTTATTTTAGCAAATATGTAGAAACTTATGTTTCTACGTTCCGTTTTTACGACCCGACTTTACCTACCTATTTCAGTCTCTACGTAGAAACTCGTTTTTGACTGTATAGCTATGTAGTTAACAACTCGTTTCAAGGTCGTAAAAACGCATGTTTTTACGTCTTTACCTTAAAAAACGAGTTAATACGTAACAAAATCGTTGTCTGAGTAGAAACGGATGGAAACGATTCTAGAGTCGTAAAACCGTGTAGAAACGGGTAGAAACGTAAGTTCTACGGTTTCTAGATTTTTTTTTACCATAATTTGCTAAAAAAAATTCCAAATCTAATAAATTATGCAAAACCTAAAAAACTTATCAACCAAACATAAGAAAAATTTGTCATGGATAGTAATTTATGTGACAATTCAATTTTTTATACTCAAAACCTATTCATATGACATTCAAGTTCAACATTTATTGATCATTTAATAATAGTACTACGAAGTCTTAAACACCATTGACTTCCCTTTCTATTTTATGACCTCAAAACCCTAAAATCTTAAATTCTAAATTCATTTGACCCGTAAATTTTTAATGCTAATCTACCAAAATTGATCACCTTGACGACTATGGTGACTACTAATGGGTCCAGGTTTTTTTATTAAAACTATTTTATCAACTATTAATGAGTATATTTACTCTTTTTGTATTACTTGTGCATAATTACATTTATAAATTTCATTTCTAATGTTATTTTAGTAAATATGTAGAAACTTACATTTTTACGTTCCGTTTTTACGACCCGACTTTACCTACCCTTTCCGTCTCAACGTAGAAAGTCGTTTTTGACTACATAGCTATGTAGTTAAAAACTCGTTTCTAGGTCGTAAAAACGCACGTTTTTACGTCTTTACCTTAAAAAATGTGTTAAAACGTAACAAAATCGTTGTCTGAGTATAAACGGGTAGAAACGATTGTAGAGTCGTAAAAACGTGTAGAAACGGGTAGAAACGTAAGTTTTTACGGTTTCTAGATTTTTTTTACCGTAATTTGCTAAAAAAAATTCCAAATCTAATAAATTATGCAAAACCCAAAAAACTTATCAACCAAACACAAGAAAAATTTGTCATGGATAGTAATATATGTGACAGATCAATTTTTTTAACTCAAAGCCTATTCATATGACATTCAAGTTCAACATTCATTGATCATTTAATAATAGTACTCAATAGTCTTAAACTCCATTGACTTCCATTTCTATTTTATGACCTCAAAACCATAAAATATTAAATTCTAAATTCATTTGACCCGTAAATTTTTAATTCTAATATACCAAAATTGATCACCGTGACGACTATGGTAAATACTAATGGGTCCAGGTTTTTTTATTAAAATTATTTTATCAATTATTAATGAGTATATTTACTATTTTTGTATTACTTGTTCATAATAACATTTATAAATTTAATTTCTAATGTTATTTTAGCAAATATGTAGAAACTTATGTTTCTACGTTCCGTTTTTACGACCCGACTTTACCTACCTATTTCCGTCTCTACGTAGAAACTCGTTTTTGACTGCATAGCTATGTAGTTAACAACTCGTTTCAAGGTCGTAAAAACGCATGTGTTTACGTCTTTACCTTAATAAACGAGTTAATACGTAACAAAATCGTTGTCTGAGTAGAAACAGATAGAAACGATTTTAGAGTCGTAAAACCGTGTAGAAACGGGTAGAAACGTAAGTTCTACGGTTTCTAGATTTTTTTTTACTATAATTTGCTAAAAAAAATTCCAAATCTAATAAATTATGCAAAACCTAAAAAACTTATCAACCAAACATAAGAAAAATTTGTCATGGATAGTAATTTATGTGACAATTCAATTTTTTTTACTCAAAACCTATTCATATGACATTCAAGTTCAACATTTATTGATCATTTAATAATAGTACTACGAAGTCTAAAACACCATTGACTTCCCTTTCTATTTTATGACCTCAAAACCCTAAAATCTTAAATTCTAAATTCATTTGACCCGTAAATTTTTAATGCTAATCTACCAAAATTGATCACCTTGACGACTATGGTGACTACTAATGGGTCCAGGTTTTTTTATTAAAATTATTTTATCAACTATTAATGAGTATATTTACTCTTTTTGTATTACTTGTGCATAATTACATTTATAAATTTCATTTCTAATGTTATTTTAGTAAATATGTAGAAACTTACATTTTTACGTTCCGTTTTTACGACCCGACTTTACCTACCCTTTCCGTCTCAACGTAGAAACTCGTTTTTGACTACATAGCTATGTAGTTAAAAACTCGTTTCTAGGTCGTAAAAACGCACGTTTTTACGTCTTTACCTTAAAAAATGTGTTAAAACGTAACAAAATCGTTGTCTGAGTATAAACGGGTAGAAACGATTGTAGAGTCGTAAAAACGTGTAGAAACGGGTAGAAACGTAAGTTTCTACGGTTTCTAGATTTTTTTTACCGTAATTTGCTAAAAAAAATTCCAAATCTAATAAATTATGCAAAACCCAAAAAACTTATCAACCAAACACAAGAAAAATTTGTCATGGATAGTAATATATGTGACAGATCAATTTTTTTAACTCAAAGCCTATTCATATGACATTCAAGTTCAACATTCATTGATCATTTAATAATAGTACTCAATAGTCTTAAACTCCATTGACTTCCATTTCTATTTTATGACCTCAAAACCATAAAATATTAAATTCTAAATTCATTTGACCCGTAAATTTTTAATTCTAATATACCAAAATTGATCACCGTGACGACTATGGTAAATACTAATGGGTCCAGGTTTTTTTATTAAAATTATTTTATCAATTATTAATGAGTATATTTACTATTTTTGTATTACTTGTTCATAATTACATTTATAAATTTAATTTCTAATGTTATTTTAGCAAATATGTAGAAACTTATGTTTCTACGTTCCGTTTTTACGACCCGACTTTACCTACCTATTTCCGTCTCTACGTAGAAACTCGTTTTTGACTGCATAGCTATGTAGTTAACAACTCGTTTCAAGGTCGTAAAAACGCATGTGTTTACGTCTTTACCTTAATAAACGAGTTAATACGTAACAAAATCGTTGTCTGAGTAGAAACAGATAGAAACGATTTTAGAGTCGTAAAACCGTGTAGAAACGGGTAGAAACGTAAGTTCTACGGTTTCTAGATTTTTTTTTACTATAATTTGCTAAAAAAAATTCCAAATCTAATAAATTATGCAAAACCTAAAAAACTTATCAACCAAACATAAGAAAAATTTGTCATGGATAGTAATTTATGTGACAATTCAATTTTTTTTACTCAAAACCTATTCATATGACATTCAAGTTCAACATTTATTGATCATTTAATAATAGTACTACGAAGTCTTAAACACCATTGACTTCCCTTTCTATTTTATGACCTCAAAACCCTAAAATCTTAAATTCTAAATTCATTTGACCCGTAAATTTTTAATGCTAATCTACCAAAATTGATCACCTTGACGACTATGGTGACTACTAATGGGTCCAGGTTTTTTTATTAAAATTATTTTATCAACTATTAATGAGTATATTTACTCTTTTTGTATTACTTGTGCATAATTACATTTATAAATTTCATTTCTAATGTTATTTTAGTAAATATGTAGAAACTTACATTTTTACGTTCCGTTTTTACGACCCGACTTTACCTACCCTTTCCGTCTCAACGTAGAAACTCGTATTTGACTACATAGCTATGTAGTTAAAAACTCGTTTCTAGGTCATAAAAACGCACGTTTTTACGTCTTTACCTTAAAAAATGTGTTAAAACGTAACAAAATCGTTGTCTGAGTATAAACGGGTAGAAACGATTGTAGAGTCGTAAAAACGTGTAGAAACGGGTAGAAACGTAAGTTTCTACGGTTTCTAGATTTTTTTTACCGTAATTTGCTAAAAAAAATTCCAAATCTAATAAATTATGCAAAACCCAAAAAAATTATCAACCAAACACAAGAAAAATTTGTCATGGATAGTAATATATGTGACAGATCAATTTTTTTAACTCAAAGCGTATTCATATATGACGCTCAAGTTCAACCTTCATTGATCATTTAATAATAGTACTCAAAAGTCTTAAACTCCATTGACTTCCCTTTTTATTTTATGACCTCAAAACCATAAAATATTAAATTCTAAATTCATTTGACCCGTAAATTTTTAATTCTAATATACCAAAATTGATCACCGTGACGACTATGGTAAATACTAATGGGTCCAGGTTTTTTTATTAAAATTATTTTATCAATTATTAATGATTATATTTACTATTTTTGTATTACTTGTTCATAATTACATTTATAAATTTAATTTCTAATGTTATTTTAGCAAATATGTAGAAACTTATGTTTCTACGTTCCGTTTTTACGACCCGACTTTACCTACATATTTCCGTCTCTACGTAGAAACTCGTTTTTGATTGCATAGCTATGTAGTTAACAACTCGTTTCAAGGTCGTAAAAACGCACGTTTTTACGTCTTTACCTTAAAAAACGAGTTAATACGTAACAAAATCGTTGTCTGAGTAGAAACGGATAGAAACGATTTTAGAGTCGTAAAAACGTGTAGAAACGGGTAGAAACGTAAGTTTCTACGGTTTCTAGATTTTTTTTACCATAATTTGCTAAAAAAAATTCCAAATCTAATAAATTATTCAAAACCTAAAAAACTTATCAACCACACATAAGAAAATTTTGTCATGGATAGTAATTTATGTGACAAATCAATTTTTTTAACTCAAAGCCTATTCATACGACATTCAAGTTCAACCTTCATTAATCATTTAATAATAGTACTCAAAAGTCTTAAACTCCATTGACTTCCCTTTCTATTTTATGACCTCAAAACCCTAAAATCTTAAATTCTAAATTCATTTGACCCGTAAATTTTTAATTCTAATATACCAAAATTGATCACCGTGACGACTATGGTAAATACTAATGGGTCCAGGTTTTTTTATTAAAATTATTTTATCAATTATTAATGAGTATATTTACTATTTTTGTATTATTTGTGCATAATTACATTTATAAATTTAATTTCTAATGTTATTTTAGCAAATATGTAGAAACTTACGTTTCTACGTTCCGTTTTTACGACCCGACTTTACCTACCTATTTCCGTCTCTACGTAGAAACTCGTTTTTGACTGCATAGCTATGTAGTTAACAACTCGTTTCTAGGTCGTAAAAACGCACGTTTTTACGTCTTTACCTTAAAAAACGAGTTAATACGTAACAAAATCGTTGTCTGAGTAGAAACGGATAGAAACGATTTTAGAGTCGTAAAAACGTGTAGAAACGGGTAGAAACGTAAGTTCTACGGTTTCTAGATTTTTTTTACCATAATTTGCTAAAAAAAATTCCAAATCTAATAAATTATTCAAAACCTAAAAAACTTATCAACCAAACATAAGAAAATTTTGTCATGGATAGTAATTTATGTGACAATTCAATTTTTTTTACTCAAAACCTATTCATATGACATTCAAGTTCAACCTGTATTGATCATTTAATAATAGTACTACGAAGTCTTAAACTCCATTGACTTCCCTTTGTATTTTATGACCTCAAAACCCTAAAATCTTAAATTCTAAATTCATTTGACCGGTAAAATTTTAATGCTAATCTACTAAAATTAATCACCGTGACGACTATGGTGACTACTAATGTGTCCCGGTTTTTTTATTAAAATTATTTTATCAACTATTAATGAGTGTATTTACTATTTTTGCATTACTTGTGCATAATTACATTTATAAATTTCATTTCTAATGTTATTTTAGTAAATATGTAGAAACTTACATTTTAACTTTCCGTTTTTACGACCCGACTTTACCTACCCTTTCCGTCTCAACGTAGAAACTCGTTTTTGACTGCATAGCTTTGTAGTTAAAAACTCGTTTCTAGGTCGTAAAAACGCACATTTTTACGTCTTTACCTTAAAAAATGAGTTAAAACGTAACAAAATCGTTGTCTGAGTAGAAACGGGTAGAAACGATTGTAGAGTCGTAAAAACGTGTAGAAACGGGTAGAAACGTAAGTTTCTACGGTTGCTAGATTTTTTTTACCGTAATTTGCTAAAAAAAATTCCAAATCTAATAAATTATGCAAAACCCAAAAAACTTATCTACCAAACACAAGAAAAATTTGTCATGGATAGTAATATATGTGACAGATCAATTTTTTTAACTCAAAGCCTATTCATATGACATTCAAGTTCAACATTCATTGATCATTTAATAATAGTACTCAATAGTCTTAAACTCCATTGACTTCCATTTCTATTTTATGACCTCAAAACCATAAAATATTAAATTCTAAATTCATTTGACCCGTAAATTTTTAATTCTAATATACCAAAATTGATCACCGTGACGACTATGGTAAATACTAATGGGTCCAGGTTTTTTTATTAAAATTATTTTATCAATTATTAATGAGTATATTTACTATTTTTGTATTACTTGTTCATAATTACATTTATAAATTTAATTTCTAATGTTATTTTAGCAAATATGTAGAAACTTATGTTTCTACGTTCCGTTTTTACGACCCGACTTTACCTACCTATTTCCGTCTCTACGTAGAAACTCGTTTTTGACTGCATAGCTATGTAGTTAACAACTCGTTTCAAGGTCGTAAAAACGCATGTGTTTACGTCTTTACCTTAATAAACGAGTTAATACGTAACAAAATCGTTGTCTGAGTAGAAACAGATAGAAACGATTTTAGAGTCGTAAAACCGTGTAGAAACGGGTAGAAACGTAAGTTCTACGGTTTCTAGATTTTTTTTTACTATAATTTGCTAAAAAAAATTCCAAATCTAATAAATTATGCAAAACCTAAAAAACTTATCAACCAAACATAAGAAAAATTTGTCATGGATAGTAATTTATGTGACAATTCAATTTTTTTTACTCAAAACCTATTCATATGACATTCAAGTTCAACATTTATTGATCATTTAATAATAGTACTACGAAGTCTTAAACACCATTGACTTCCCTTTCTATTTTATGACCTCAAAACCCTAAAATCTTAAATTCTAAATTCATTTGACCCGTAAATTTTTAATGCTAATCTACCAAAATTGATCACCTTGACGACTATGGTGACTACTAATGGGTCCAGGTTTTTTTATTAAAATTATTTTATCAACTATTAATGAGTATATTTACTCTTTTTGTATTACTTGTGCATAATTACATTTATAAATTTCATTTCTAATGTTATTTTAGTAAATATGTAGAAACTTACATTTTTACGTTCCGTTTTTACGACCCGACTTTACCTACCCTTTCCGTCTCAACGTAGAAACTCGTATTTGACTACATAGCTATGTAGTTAAAAACTCGTTTCTAGGTCATAAAAACGCACGTTTTTACGTCTTTACCTTAAAAAATGTGTTAAAACGTAACAAAATCGTTGTCTGAGTATAAACGGGTAGAAACGATTGTAGAGTCGTAAAAACGTGTAGAAACGGGTAGAAACGTAAGTTTCTACGGTTTCTAGATTTTTTTTACCGTAATTTGCTAAAAAAAATTCCAAATCTAATAAATTATGCAAAACCCAAAAAAATTATCAACCAAACACAAGAAAAATTTGTCATGGATAGTAATATATGTGACAGATCAATTTTTTTAACTCAAAGCGTATTCATATATGACGCTCAAGTTCAACCTTCATTGATCATTTAATAATAGTACTCAAAAGTCTTAAACTCCATTGACTTCCCTTTTTATTTTATGACCTCAAAACCATAAAATATTAAATTCTAAATTCATTTGACCCGTAAATTTTTAATTCTAATATACCAAAATTGATCACCGTGACGACTATGGTAAATACTAATGGGTCCAGGTTTTTTTATTAAAATTATTTTATCAATTATTAATGATTATATTTACTATTTTTGTATTACTTGTTCATAATTACATTTATAAATTTAATTTCTAATGTTATTTTAGCAAATATGTAGAAACTTATGTTTCTACGTTCCGTTTTTACGACCCGACTTTACCTACATATTTCCGTCTCTACGTAGAAACTCGTTTTTGATTGCATAGCTATGTAGTTAACAACTCGTTTCAAGGTCGTAAAAACGCACGTTTTTACGTCTTTACCTTAAAAAACGAGTTAATACGTAACAAAATCGTTGTCTGAGTAGAAACGGATAGAAACGATTTTAGAGTCGTAAAAACGTGTAGAAACGGGTAGAAACGTAAGTTTCTACGGTTTCTAGATTTTTTTTACCATAATTTGCTAAAAAAAATTCCAAATCTAATAAATTATTCAAAACCTAAAAAACTTATCAACCACACATAAGAAAATTTTGTCATGGATAGTAATTTATGTGACAAATCAATTTTTTTAACTCAAAGCCTATTCATACGACATTCAAGTTCAACCTTCATTAATCATTTAATAATAGTACTCAAAAGTCTTAAACTCCATTGACTTCCCTTTCTATTTTATGACCTCAAAACCCTAAAATATTAAATTCTAAATTCATTTGACCCGTAAATTTTTAATTCTAATATACCAAAATTGATCACCGTGACGACTATGGTAAATACTAATGGGTCCAGGTTTTTTTATTAAAATTATTTTATCAATTATTAATGAGTATATTTACTATTTTTGTATTATTTGTGCATAATTACATTTATAAATTTAATTTCTAATGTTATTTTAGCAAATATGTAGAAACTTACGTTTCTACGTTCCGTTTTTACGACCCGACTTTACCTACCTATTTCCGTCTCTACGTAGAAACTCGTTTTTGACTGCATAGCTATGTAGTTAACAACTCGTTTCTAGGTCGTAAAAACGCACGTTTTTACGTCTTTACCTTAAAAAACGAGTTAATACGTAACAAAATCGTTGTCTGAGTAGAAACGGATAGAAACGATTTTAGAGTCGTAAAAACGTGTAGAAACGGGTAGAAACGTAAGTTCTACGGTTTCTAGATTTTTTTTACCATAATTTGCTAAAAAAAATTCCAAATCTAATAAATTATTCAAAACCTAAAAAACTTATCAACCAAACATAAGAAAATTTTGTCATGGATAGTAATTTATGTGACAATTCAATTTTTTTTACTCAAAACCTATTCATATGACATTCAAGTTCAACCTGTATTGATCATTTAATAATAGTACTACGAAGTCTTAAACTCCATTGACTTCCCTTTGTATTTTATGACCTCAAAACCCTAAAATCTTAAATTCTAAATTCATTTGACCGGTAAAATTTTAATGCTAATCTACTAAAATTAATCACCGTGACGACTATGGTGACTACTAATGTGTCCCGGTTTTTTTATTAAAATTATTTTATCAACTATTAATGAGTGTATTTACTATTTTTGCATTACTTGTGCATAATTACATTTATAAATTTCATTTCTAATGTTATTTTAGTAAATATGTAGAAACTTACATTTTAACTTTCCGTTTTTACGACCCGACTTTACCTACCCTTTCCGTCTCAACGTAGAAACTCGTTTTTGACTGCATAGCTTTGTAGTTAAAAACTCGTTTCTAGGTCGTAAAAACGCACATTTTTACGTCTTTACCTTAAAAAATGAGTTAAAACGTAACAAAATCGTTGTCTGAGTAGAAACGGGTAGAAACGATTGTAGAGTCGTAAAAACGTGTAGAAACGGGTAGAAACGTAAGTTTCTACGGTTGCTAGATTTTTTTTACCGTAATTTGCTAAAAAAAATTCCAAATCTAATAAATTATGCAAAACCCAAAAAACTTATCTACCAAACACAAGAAAAATTTGTCATGGATAGTAATATATGTGACAGATCAATTTTTTTAACTCAAAGCCTATTCATATGACATTCAAGTTCAACATTCATTGATCATTTAATAATAGTACTCAATAGTCTTAAACTCCATTGACTTCCATTTCTATTTTATGACCTCAAAACCATAAAATATTAAATTCTAAATTCATTTGACCCGTAAATTTTTAATTCTAATATACCAAAATTGATCACCGTGACGACTATGGTAAATACTAATGGGTCCAGGTTTTTTTATTAAAATTATTTTATCAATTATTAATGAGTATATTTACTATTTTTGTATTACTTGTTCATAATTACATTTATAAATTTAATTTCTAATGTTATTTTAGCAAATATGTAGAAACTTATGTTTCTACGTTCCGTTTTTACGACCCGACTTTACCTACCTATTTCCGTCTCTACGTAGAAACTCGTTTTTGACTGCATAGCTATGTAGTTAACAACTCGTTTCAAGGTCGTAAAAACGCATGTGTTTACGTCTTTACCTTAATAAACGAGTTAATACGTAACAAAATCGTTGTCTGAGTAGAAACAGATAGAAACGATTTTAGAGTCGTAAAACCGTGTAGAAACGGGTAGAAACGTAAGTTCTACGGTTTCTAGATTTTTTTTTACTATAATTTGCTAAAAAAAATTCCAAATCTAATAAATTATGCAAAACCTAAAAAACTTATCAACCAAACATAAGAAAAATTTGTCATGGATAGTAATTTATGTGACAATTCAATTTTTTTTACTCAAAACCTATTCATATGACATTCAAGTTCAACATTTATTGATCATTTAATAATAGTACTACGAAGTCTTAAACACCATTGACTTCCCTTTCTATTTTATGACCTCAAAACCCTAAAATCTTAAATTCTAAATTCATTTGACCCGTAAATTTTTAATTCTAATATACCAAAATTGATCACCGTGACGACTATGGTAAATACTAATGGGTCCAGGTTTTTTTATTAAAATTATTTTATCAATTATTAATGAGTATATTTACTATTTTTGTATTATTTGTGCATAATTACATTTATAAATTTAATTTCTAATGTTATTTTAGCAAATATGTAGAAACTTACGTTTCTACGTTCCGTTTTTACGACCCGACTTTACCTACCTATTTCCGTCTCTACGTAGAAACTCGTTTTTGACTGCATAGCTATGTAGTTAACAACTCGTTTCTAGGTCGTAAAAACGCACGTTTTTACGTCTTTACCTTAAAAAACGAGTTAATACGTAACAAAATCGTTGTCTGAGTAGAAACGGATAGAAACGATTTTAGAGTCGTAAAAACGTGTAGAAACGGGTAGAAACGTAAGTTCTACGGTTTCTAGATTTTTTTTACCATAATTTGCTAAAAAAAATTCCAAATCTAATAAATTATTCAAAACCTAAAAAACTTATCAACCAAACATAAGAAAATTTTGTCATGGATAGTAATTTATGTGACAATTCAATTTTTTTTACTCAAAACCTATTCATATGACATTCAAGTTCAACCTGTATTGATCATTTAATAATAGTACTACGAAGTCTTAAACTCCATTGACTTCCCTTTGTATTTTATGACCTCAAAACCCTAAAATCTTAAATTCTAAATTCATTTGACCCGTAAAATTTTAATGCTAATCTACTAAAATTAATCACCGTGACGACTATGGTGACTACTAATGTGTCCAGGTTTTTTTATTAAAATTATTTTATCAACTATTAATGAGTGTATTTACTATTTTTGCATTACTTGTTCATAATTACATTTATAAATTTCATTTCTAATGTTATTTTAGTAAATATGTAGAAACTTACATTTTAACTTTCCGTTTTTACGACCCGACTTTACCTACCCTTTCCGTCTCAACGTAGAAACTCGTTTTTGACTGCATAGCTTTGTAGTTAAAAACTCGTTTCTAGGTCGTAAAAACGCACATTTTTACGTCTTTACCTTAAAAAATGAGTTAAAACGTAACAAAATCGTTGTCTGAGTAGAAACGGGTAGAAACGATTGTAGAGTCGTAAAAACGTGTAGAAACGGGTAGAAACGTAAGTTTCTACGGTTGCTAGATTTTTTTTACCGTAATTTGCTAAAAAAAATTCCAAATCTAATAAATTATGCAAAACCCAAAAAACTTATCTACCAAACACAAGAAAAATTTGTCATGGATAGTAATATATGTGACAGATCAATTTTTTTAACTCAAAGCCTATTCATATGACATTCAAGTTCAACATTCATTGATCATTTAATAATAGTACTCAATAGTCTTAAACTCCATTGACTTCCATTTCTATTTTATGACCTCAAAACCATAAAATATTAAATTCTAAATTCATTTGACCCGTAAATTTTTAATTCTAATATACCAAAATTGATCACCGTGACGACTATGGTAAACACTAATGGGTCCAGGTTTTTTTATTAAAATTATTTTATCAATTATTAATGAGTATATTTACTATTTTTGTATTACTTGTTCATAATTACATTTATAAATTTAATTTCTAATGTTATTTTAGCAAATATGTAGAAACTTATGTTTCTACGTTCCGTTTTTACGACCCGACTTTACCTACCTATTTCCGTCTCTACGTAGAAACTCGTTTTTGACTGCATAGCTATGTAGTTAACAACTCGTTTCAAGGTCGTAAAAACGCATGTGTTTACGTCTTTACCTTAATAAACGAGTTAATACGTAACAAAATCGTTGTCTGAGTAGAAACAGATAGAAACGATTTTAGAGTCGTAAAACCGTGTAGAAACGGGTAGAAACGTAAGTTCTACGGTTTCTAGATTTTTTTTTACTATAATTTGCTAAAAAAAATTCCAAATCTAATAAATTATGCAAAACCTAAAAAACTTATCAACCAAACATAAGAAAAATTTGTCATGGATAGTAATTTATGTGACAATTCAATTTTTTTTACTCAAAACCTATTCATATGACATTCAAGTTCAACATTTATTGATCATTTAATAATAGTACTACGAAGTCTTAAACACCATTGACTTCCCTTTCTATTTTATGACCTCAAAACCCTAAAATCTTAAATTCTAAATTCATTTGACCCGTAAATTTTTAATGCTAATCTACCAAAATTGATCACCTTGACGACTATGGTGACTACTAATGGGTCCAGGTTTTTTTATTAAAATTATTTTATCAACTATTAATGAGTATATTTACTCTTTTTGTATTACTTGTGCATAATTACATTTATAAATTTCATTTCTAATGTTATTTTAGTAAATATGTAGAAACTTACATTTTTACGTTCCGTTTTTACGACCCGACTTTACCTACCCTTTCCGTCTCAACGTAGAAACTCGTATTTGACTACATAGCTATGTAGTTAAAAACTCGTTTCTAGGTCATAAAAACGCACGTTTTTACGTCTTTACCTTAAAAAATGTGTTAAAACGTAACAAAATCGTTGTCTGAGTATAAACGGGTAGAAACGATTGTAGAGTCGTAAAAACGTGTAGAAACGGGTAGAAACGTAAGTTTCTACGGTTTCTAGATTTTTTTTACCGTAATTTGCTAAAAAAAATTCCAAATCTAATAAATTATGCAAAACCCAAAAAAATTATCAACCAAACACAAGAAAAATTTGTCATGGATAGTAATATATGTGACAGATCAATTTTTTTTAACTCAAAGCGTATTCATATATGACGCTCAAGTTCAACCTTCATTGATCATTTAATAATAGTACTCAAAAGTCTTAAACTCCATTGACTTCCCTTTTTATTTTATGACCTCAAAACCATAAAATATTAAATTCTAAATTCATTTGACCCGTAAATTTTTAATTCTAATATACCAAAATTGATCACCGTGACGACTATGGTAAATACTAATGGGTCCAGGTTTTTTTATTAAAATTATTTTATCAATTATTAATGATTATATTTACTATTTTTGTATTACTTGTTCATAATTACATTTATAAATTTAATTTCTAATGTTATTTTAGCAAATATGTAGAAACTTATGTTTCTACGTTCCGTTTTTACGACCCGACTTTACCTACATATTTCCGTCTCTACGTAGAAACTCGTTTTTGATTGCATAGCTATGTAGTTAACAACTCGTTTCAAGGTCGTAAAAACGCACGTTTTTACGTCTTTACCTTAAAAAACGAGTTAATACGTAACAAAATCGTTGTCTGAGTAGAAACGGATAGAAACGATTTTAGAGTCGTAAAAACGTGTAGAAACGGGTAGAAACGTAAATTCTACGGTTTCTAGATTTTTTTTACCATAATTTGCTAAAAAAAATTCCAAATCTAATAAATTATTCAAAACCTAAAAAACTTATCAACCACACATAAGAAAATTTTGTCATGGATAGTAATTTATGTGACAAATCAATTTTTTTAACTCAAAGCCTATTCATACGACATTCAAGTTCAACCTTCATTAATCATTTAATAATAGTACTCAAAAGTCTTAAACTCCATTGACTTCCCTTTCTATTTTATGACCTCAAAACCCTAAAATATTAAATTCTAAATTCATTTGACCCGTAAATTTTTAATTCTAATATACCAAAATTGATCACCGTGACGACTATGGTAAATACTAATGGGTCCAGGTTTTTTTATTAAAATTATTTTATCAATTATTAATGAGTATATTTACTATTTTTGTATTATTTGTGCATAATTACATTTATAAATTTAATTTCTAATGTTATTTTAGCAAATATGTAGAAACTTACGTTTCTACGTTCCGTTTTTACGACCCGACTTTACCTACCTATTTCCGTCTCTACGTAGAAACTCGTTTTTGACTGCATAGCTATGTAGTTAACAACTCGTTTCTAGGTCGTAAAAACGCACGTTTTTACGTCTTTACCTTAAAAAACGAGTTAATACGTAACAAAATCGTTGTCTGAGTAGAAACGGATAGAAACGATTTTAGAGTCGTAAAAACGTGTAGAAACGGGTAGAAACGTAAGTTCTACGGTTTCTAGATTTTTTTTACCATAATTTGCTAAAAAAAATTCCAAATCTAATAAATTATTCAAAACCTAAAAAACTTATCAACCAAACATAAGAAAATTTTGTCATGGATAGTAATTTATGTGACAATTCAATTTTTTTTACTCAAAACCTATTCATATGACATTCAAGTTCAACCTGTATTGATCATTTAATAATAGTACTACGAAGTCTTAAACTCCATTGACTTCCCTTTGTATTTTATGACCTCAAAACCCTAAAATCTTAAATTCTAAATTCATTTGACCGGTAAAATTTTAATGCTAATCTACTAAAATTAATCACCGTGACGACTATGGTGACTACTAATGTGTCCAGGTTTTTTTATTAAAATTATTTTATCAACTATTAATGAGTGTATTTACTATTTTTGCATTACTTGTGCATAATTACATTTATAAATTTCATTTCTAATGTTATTTTAGTAAATATGTAGAAACTTACATTTTAACTTTCCGTTTTTACGACCCGACTTTACCTACCCTTTCCGTCTCAACGTAGAAACTCGTTTTTGACTGCATAGCTTTGTAGTTAAAAACTCGTTTCTAGGTCGTAAAAACGCACATTTTTACGTCTTTACCTTAAAAAATGAGTTAAAACGTAACAAAATCGTTGTCTGAGTAGAAACGGGTAGAAACGATTGTAGAGTCGTAAAAACGTGTAGAAACGGGTAGAAACGTAAGTTTCTACGGTTGCTAGATTTTTTTTACCGTAATTTGCTAAAAAAAATTCCAAATCTAATAAATTATGCAAAACCCAAAAAACTTATCTACCAAACACAAGAAAAATTTGTCATGGATAGTAATATATGTGACAGATCAATTTTTTTAACTCAAAGCCTATTCATATGACATTCAAGTTCAACCTTCATTGATCATTTAATAATAGTACTCAAAAGTCTTAAACTCCATTAACTTCCCTTTCTATTTTATGACCTCAAAACCCTAAAATATTAAATTCTAAATTCATTTGACCCGTAAATTTTTTATTCTAATATACCAAATTTGATCACCGTGACGACTATGGTAAATACTAATGGGTCCAGGTTTTTTATTAAAATTATTTTATCAATTATTAATGAGTATATTTACTATTTTTGTATTACTTGTTCATAATTACATTTATAAATTTAATTTCTAATGTTATTTTAGCAAATATGTAGAAACTTATGTTTCTACGTTCCGTTTTTACGACCCGACTTTACCTACCTATTTCCGTCTCTACGTAGAAACTCGTTTTTGACTGCATAGCTATGTAGTTAACAACTCGTTTCAAGGTCGTAAAAACGCATGTTTTTACGTCTTTACCTTAAAAAACGAGTTAATACGTAACAAAATCGTTGTCTGAGTAGAAACGGATAGAAACGATTTTAGAGTCGTAAAAACGTGTAGAAACGGGTAGAAACGTAAGTTCTACGGTTTCTAGATTTTTTTTTACCATAATTTGCTAAAAAAATTCCAAATCTAATAAATTATGCAAAACCTAAAAAACTTATCAACCAAACATAAGAAAAATTTGTCATGGATAGTAATTTATGTGACAATTCAATTTTTTTTACTCAAAACCTATTCATATGACATTCAAGTTCAACATTTATTGATCATTTAATAATAGTACTACGAAGTCTTAAACACCATTGACTTCCCTTTCTATTTTATGACCTCAAAACCCTAAAATCTTAAATTCTAAATTCATTTGACGCGTAAATTTTTAATGCTAATCTACCAAAATTGATCACCTTGACGACTATGGTGACTACTAATGGGTCCAGGTTTTTTTATTAAAATTATTTTATCAACTATTAATGAGTATATTTACTACTTTTTTATTACTTGTGCATAATTACATTTATAAATTTCATTTCTAATGTTATTTTAGTAAATATGTAGAAACTTGCATTTTTACGTTCCGTTTTTAAGACCCGACTTTACCTACCCTTTCCGTCTCAGCGTAGAAACTCGTTTTTTACAGCATAGCTATGTAGTTAAAAACTCGTTTCTAGGTCGTAAAAACGCACGTTTTTACGTCTTTACCTTAAAAAATGAGTTAAAACGTAACATAATCGTTGTCTGAGTAGAAACGGGTAGAAACGATTGTAGAGTCGTAAAAACATGTAGTAACGGGTAGAAACGTAAGTTTCTACGGTTGCTAGATTTTTTTTACCATAATTTGCTAAAAAAATTCCAAATCTAATAAATTATGCAAAACCCAAAAAACTTATCAACCAAACACAAGAAAAATTTGTCATGGATAGTAATTTATGTGACAAATCAATTTTCTTAACTCATAGCCTATTCATATGACATTCAAGTTCAACCTTCATTGATCATTTAATAATAGTACTCAAAAGTCTTAAACTCCATTGAGTTCCCTTTCTATTTTATGACCTCAAAACCCTAAAATATTAAATTCTAAATTCATTTGACCCGTAAATTTTTAATTCTAATATACCAAAATTGATCACCGTGACGACTATGGTAAATACTAATGGGTCCATGTTTTTTTATTAAAATTATTTTATCAATTATTAATGAGTATATTTACTATTTTTGTATTACTTGTGCATAATTACATTTATAAATTTAATTTCTAATGTTATTTTAGTAAATATGTAGAAACTTACGTTTCTACGTTCCGTTTTTACGACCCGACTTTACCTACCTATTTCCGTCTCTACGTAGAAACTCGTTTTTGACTGCATAGCTATGTAGTTAACAACTCGTTTGTAGGTCGTAAAAACGCACGTTTTTACGTCTTTACCTTAAAAAACGAGTTAATACTTAACAAAATCGTTGTCTGAGTAGAAACGGATAGAAACGATTTTAGAGTCGTAAAAACGTGTAGAAACTGGTAGAAACGTAAGTTCTACGGTTTCTAGATTTTTTTACCATAATTTGCTAAAAAATTCCAAATCTAAATTATTCAAAACCTAAAAAACTTATCAACAAAACATAAGAAAATTTTGTCATGGATAGTAATTTATGTGACAATTCAATTTTTTTTACTCAAAACCTATTCATATGACATTCAAGTTCAACCTGTATTGATCATTTAATAATAGTACTACGAAGTCTTAAACTCCATTGACTTCCCTTTGTATTTTATGACCTCAAAACCCTAAAATCTTAAATTCTAAATTCATTTGACCGGTAAAATTTTAATGCTAATCTACTAAAATTGATCACCGTGACGACTATGGTGACTACTAATGTGTCCAGGTTTTTTTATTAAAATTATTTTATCAACTATTAATGAGTGTATTTACTATTTTTGCATTACTTGTGCATAATTACATTTATAAATTTCATTTCTAATGTTATTTTAGTAAATATGTAGAAACTTACTGATGGATATACGCCCAATTTGAACCCGTTGACTTCCGAACCGTTGCATTTTTATCGTCCCATTTATGATTGCAAATCGAAACTTCAACCCGGACACTTCGCGAGAACACCAACGGCTCGGACGGGGCCGAAGCGCCCGTCCGACAACGAAGAACTCACCTAGGTGAGGTCGGGTGGCCACACCCGACCTCCCCTAGGGGAGATCGGGTCAGCCAACCCGATCTCCCCTAGGGGAGATCGGGTGGACCAACCCGATCTCTCCTAGGAGAGATCGGGTCAGCCGACCCGATCTCTCCTAGGAGAGATCGGGTCGGCCAACCCGATCTCTCCTAGGAGAGATCGGGTTGGCCAACCCGATCTCTCCTAGGAGAGATCGGGTCGGCTGACCCGATCCCTCCTAGGAGGGATGGGGTTGGCCAACCCCACCCTCCCTAGGAGGGGTTGGGTGCCCTCACCCAACCCCTACCCTTGGGGGTCGGATTCCTCCCCCCCCAAGGGTCCCGACACCCCTCTCAGACGCCCATGCTCGGTCCAGTCTGCCTACCTCCTCCGAATCCTAAGGTCTTAATTATATACTTAAAGGTTAATTAATTGTGTTTAGAGGTTAACGATGTCATTAAGCCACCTTAATGACACCGTTGCCTATAAATACTCCACCTTCACAACTCATTTGGACATCTTGGCCATTTTGAACAATTTAGCTCTGACATCTCTCTAGCTTTATCTCTCTAGAAATATAGTTCTGACTTAGGCATCGGAGAGGGTTCACCAGGCACCACCCCCCCTCCTCCGTGTCTGGTATTGCCCCTTTTGCAGGGCAAAGGGAGAGAAGAAGAGAAGGAACCAAAGGAAGAAGGACATAGACAAAGGCAAGACAACTCGAGAAGACCGGATCATACACATCCCCCATAAGGAGTGAGATCAAAGCCGACACCCCGTTGACCTAGATCTCATAACTTAACACTTGGCGCCGTCTGTGGGCTTCGGACAGAAAGCCTGGCTATTACACGAGCTATGACGAACAGTAGGGTGTCCAGGCCCCAACACCCACCCGGGGGCAATGGGCGGAGAAGAGAACCCATACCTCCAGGGAGGCGGCCTGACCCTGGGAAGCAGCCAATGCATCCAGAGCCCCAAGAAATACCACAACCTCCTCAGCAACAGAACAACCAGGAGGGAGGACCTTCACGCCCAGCTGGGGCTGAGTCCTCCACAGCCTCCACCCCCGGGCAAGAAGGCCACAGAGAGCAAGAGGACAACAGGGAGTGCCTTCCCACAACACGGCACCCCCTGAGGGATACTATTATGAAGAGCAACCCCAAAGGTACTCGTATGGGATGCCAGCACAGAAAGGTGGCAACCGCGCCCACACAGCATATGCAAGGCAGGCATACACCCAAGGGACTTATACTGAAGCTCATGAGGAGGAGCAGATCCCGGCAGAAGAGCACTACCCGCACCCTCAAGCAGGGCAGCGAGAGGAGCAAAGAAGATATTACCAGGAGCCACCCCCAGAGGGAAGGCAACAATTCGTGCCTCCTAGGCAACAGCAGAACAACAGGGCTTACACCCCGTTTGGGGAGGAGAGACAAGCAAGACCTCCAAGAAGACAGGACTTCCATGAAGCACCCCAGCAGGCGTATCAAGAGTACACCTACAGTCCATACCAACAGGGACAAGGGAACCCAGTAAGCCCAGTCTACAACTACAATGGATATCAGAGGGATTATACTCCGGCACAGGTAGTGATCACCCCGGAGGAGATAGAAGCCATGATAACCCGGAAATTGAATGAGTCAAAGAAACCCAGCTTGCATTGTCTAAGTGACAAGACGAACCACCCTTTCACAAAGGAACTGGAGATGAACAGGGTGCCAGACTCCCTGCACACTGTGCAAATTGCAAAGTACAACGGGAAGGGAGACCCCCTAGAGCATATCCAACAGCATGAGGCCTCTCTATTCGGGAGGACCACTGATGAAAGATACAAGGCACTCCTTTTCCCAAACACCCTATCAGGGGTGGCCTCACATTGGTTCTTCAGCCTGCCCTCCGAGAGCATCCACTCATGGGAGCAGCTAAAAGCTAAGTTTCTGCAGAGATACCTAGGGGAGAGGAAACTCCTCAAGGGAACAGGCTCCATTGATGATGTAAAACAAGAATACGATGAAACCCTGGCCAGCTACTACACTAGGTTCAACCAGAATATCGCAGACATCCAGGGAGACATCACTGAGGGGGAGATAATCAGAGCCTTTATCAGAAACTTAGGTCGCTTTGGGTCAACATTGGCTGAAAAGATGGCCAAAAAGCCAGCAAGTACCTTGGAGGAGCTTGCAGGGAGAGTTAAAACGCATATTGACCTTGAGAGGCACAGGGCAAGCAAGAAGGCCAAAATCCAGGCAGCTAAGGAAGATAATCAAAGGCCAAACAAAGGAAAGCCACCCCAGGCACCGCAGCAAGCAAGGCAACAAGAGTGGCGTCCCCCACAGAATACAAGGCAGCAGGAATGGCGTCCGCCACAGCAAAGAAACCAAATGGGTGAACCCTTAAAGGCTAGAGAAATCAATGTCATTAAGTTCATCCCACTGAACGCCACTCCAGCCACCGTACTCAGAGAGATGCGGAACCAAAAGCTATGGTCACCCCCTGCAAGGTGGAGAGCCCCAATGGTAGGAAATCACAAGGATAGATGGTGTGATAACCACGAGGCTTATGGTCACGACACAAATGAATGCTTTAGCTTAAAGCTAAGCATAAACAACATCGTCCAGAGGGGAGAGCTGAAGCAGTTCGTAGACCATGGGGGCAATAGCATGCAGCTAGGGCCACCACAGAAAGACAAGGGCAAGGAAAAGGTAGACTATAACCCTCCACCCAACAAAAGAGGAGTCATCAATATGATACATGGAGGAGCAGCATCAGGTGGCCCAACTGCTAATGCAAGGGAAGTCTATGCATCCAAGCTAAGCTCAATGCCAAGGTGGAGGAAAAGACCAAGAGAAGGAGAAGAAGTGAAGATAGAGTTCTCGGAGAAGGACAAAAGCCACATCGTCTTTCCACACGATGATGCTCTAGTTATTACTTTAGATATTGATAATTTTGATGTAAAGAGAATTTTGGTGGATGGGGGCAGCTCAGCTGACCTCCTAAGCCTGAGAGTGTTGGAAGAGATAGGGAAAACCAAAGGAGACATCAATCCGGTCAACTTCCCTCTAGTTGGCTTCTCAGGGGCAACAAGCTACCCCCTGGGGATGATAACATTGCCAGTGACCATGGGCCAAGGATGGACCCAGCTGAAGGTAAATGTCAATTTCTTGGTGGTTGAGAGCCTGGGAGCCTACAATGGGATCCTAGGAAGGACAACCATAAATCCATATGAAATAGTGCCATCCACTGTTCACCAGAAGCTGAAGTACATCACGGAGAACGGAGTGGGAGAGGTCCTGGGTGATCAACGTACTGCAAGACAATGCTATGTCAATTCAATGAGACACGGATCACACAGGACAGACACAGTAGCTGTGGTCATGGCAGGAGCCAACCAGGATAAAAGAAAGAGGGGAGGGAGACAAAGACAAGGAAGGAGGAAGAGTGGAGTGACACTCCGCCTGAGCAGGCAGTTTTTTCAAACAGTGCCTACAAGGAGATACAGGGGCAAGGCTGTGAAGGTGACATCCATACCTTGGCAGCCAGACACCATAATAGGGAGCAGGACAAGGGACTCCATCCTAAGAGGCTTTCGCTACATAGATGATATTAAGCAAATGCCGCAGGAGTCTATATCAAGTTATTTCCAGAGATTCTTTCATTATGGTGCCAACATGGGCATCACAAGGGGAGAAGCAGTCAGAGCATTCATCAGAAACATGCATCCAAGCTCATTCGAGGCCTATGGAGGGCTCTATGAGATGGTAATGACGAGCACAATGAGAGAGCTCAAGACAAGGCTGGATAGGGCGTTTGAACAAGAAGTGGAACAGTTGGATGAAGTTCCAGAGAAAGGAAGAGAAGCAGACACATTGGGAGGAGGTATCAATTTCACATTCACACCCCTCACACTCAGCATAGAAGAAATCTTCCACAAGCGCCTCAAGCAAGAGCTGCCAGCATGCAGGGAGGAAGGCAAGGCCTTCCTTGGTAAGGATGCACAGGGTTGGTGTGAGTACCATGGGACCTGGGGGCATCAAACCAACAACTGCATGGTGTTGAAGGTGGAAGTGGAAGAAATGATCTACAATGGAAGCTTCAAGGAGTACGTGGCAACAGACACAGTGGCCACCCCATATCCTTAGTTTCATATCTAGCATTTCGCATGTTTTAGCTTTACAAGCTTTTCAAAAAACTCTTGAGAAGGAGAACTCACGAAGTTACTCCAACTCTACAACTATCTTTCATTTCCTACAAAGGATGTCTTGGTGCACCAAGGCATCCCGAGTGTATAAAAACATGAATGCTCCTAAGAGAGTAGTAGTTATTCAAAAGTATTTACGAGTGAATGTGATGTTACAATCACCAAGTTATCCTTACACAGATATGACTTCAAGTCAACAACCTTCGACGCCCCCAAGAGCGTATCTTGAGAGTAGTCTTCGTACTACGACTTTCGACGCCCCCAAGAGCGTATCTTGAGAGTAGTCTTCGTACTACGACATTCGACGCCCCCAAGAGCGTATCTTGAGAGTAGTGTTCATACTACGACCTTCGACGCACCAAGAGCGTATCTTGAGAGTGGTTTCCAAAAACTACGAACTTCGACGCCCCCAAGAGCGTATCTTGAGAGTAGTGTTCATACTACAACCTTCGACGCCCCCAAGAGCGTATCTTGAGAGTAGTTATTACACTACGACTTCGACGCACCAAGAGCGTATCTTGAGAGTGGTTTCCAAAAACTACGAATTCGACGCCCCCAGGAGCGTATCTTGAGGTGGATTTGCAACCCACCAGATTCGACGCCCCCAAGAGCGTATCTTGAGGTAGAAAAAACACTACCAGTTCGACGCCCCCAAGAGCGTATCTTGAGGTAGATTTCAAACTACCAGTTCGACGCCCACCAAGAGCGTATCTTTGGTCTAACCTGAGCCCTCCGGGAGCCTATCCTGTGAAACGTTAAGTGCCATCCGAGAGCCTGTCTCGTGAACAGTTTGACACCCGTCAAGAAGGTATGGTATTGGTGGACTAACCTGTGCCCTCCGGGAGCCTATCCTGTGAAACGTTAAGTGCCGTCCGAGAGCCTGTCTCGTGAACAGTTTGACACCCGTCAAGAAGGTATTGTATTGGTGGACTAACCTGCGCCCTCCGGGAGCCTATCCTGCGAAACGTTAAGTGCCGTCCGAGAGCCTGTCTCGTGAACAGATTTCGACGCCCACCAAGAGCGTATCTTTGGTCTAACAGTACAACGTATACCGTGTAAGGGATATCAGAAAAGATCATCGTACCATGCTTAGAAGGATACCATGAGAAAGAAATTTCTAAGTAAAGTAATGTGAAGAACAAATAATGTTTTTTCTTTATGAAGTTACAGGTATGACATGAAGGAAACCACGAAAGAAGAATAAGTAAAGGAAATATACCAAGGGAAGGTTCCATACCCAAAGAGCCATACACAAGGCACAAGGAGGCATCATAAGAAGAGACATAAGCACACGGCCATGTATACAACGAGTAGAGACAAGTGTATCACACAAAGAAGGCAACACTAAGAAAGATGGAGTTTTAAACTCTAAAGACAACCACAACTCACAAACACATGAGACTACCACAAGAAATAAGGGTACTATTCCCTTATCTTCGCAATATGCTTAATAGCAAAGTCTGACAAATCACCAAGTCGAGAAAAAGGAAAGTCAGGAGCAATCATATGAATACGCTCAAGAATCTTCTTCAAGGAAATACGTTTCGCCACAGAGCAACGAACATCCATAGCAGCCTGATAAGCAGAAGAGGCCTTATACTCAGCAATGGCACACTCCTTCGCCTCCATACAAAACATTTCCTCCAGAGAGACTAACTCAGCAGCCCGGAGTGTCTCATCACGATAAGACCTTTGTTTCAACGCCTCAACCTCTTCATTGAGAAGAACAATGCGACCCTCCAAGTCTCGGCACCGCAAATCAGTGATACGGCTATGCTCCAAACAGCTAATAAGATTGGATTTAAGAGAGACACAAATGTCCTCATATACCTTCCTCTCCTCAGCAAGATCAATAGCAAGGGTGGATAAATTAACAAGGTCGGCCATACCCTGCAACAAAAATAAAAGATGAGGCGGATAACACATGAAGAAGAAGTATGCCGAAGGATAAAACAGTTTGTAACATTACAGGAGCATAACGAGCCAACACATCACGAGCCAACTCATAAGTTGCCTCCAACCCTTTGGAGAGGGACACACGATCAGCAGGAGGAACAGCAGACTGCAGAACACGAACTCCAACTTCAGGAGTTTGTAAAGAAGATTGATTGTCAAAACGAGCCCCACGCCCATAATAAGGCGCCCACTCGGACCCGACAATCCCATCAACAGGGGGACGAGACAGCTCCTTCCGACTCAGACGCGGAAGACGAAGTCTACCTATAACAAAGCACAGAGTAAATACCAAGGTACACTAAAGAAACTCAGTTGCTCAAGGACTCACCAAACAAGGAGGAAGGAAAAGACGGATCCCGGACCTTCGATTGGGGGGCATCAATATAGAAAGAAGATGGCACCCTAACGTCACCACCCTTACCTTCAGTTAGAGAACACCTCCCCGCACCATAGAAAACTGATCTTTTTGCAATCGAAGATCCGGTCCCGGAAGTAACCACTCCCACACGCACTGGCCTCTTACTCCTCATCAATCACCAGAAAGTTCTGCTGACCGGAAAAAACACAGGCTCAGCCCAAGGAAAACAGAAAGCAAACAATGGACAAGAGATACGAACTCATTTCCCTAAATGATGGATACAAAGTCAAAAGACAAGAATAGAAAGACGACAAGAAAGACCCCATCAGCCAATAGGCAGAGGCAGGGGGCAGGGGGAGATAGTCATAACTCCCAGCATAAGGAGACCCCATCAGCCAATAGGCAGAGGCAGGGGGCAGGGGGAGATAGTCATAACTCCCAGCATAAGGAGACCCCATCAGCCAATAGGCAGAGGCAGGGGGCAGGGGGAGATAGTCATAACTCCCAGCATAAAGAGACCCCATCAGCCAACAAGCAGAGGCAGGGGGCAGGAGGAGATAGTCATAACTCCCAGCATAAGGAGACCTCGTCAGCCAATAGGCAGAGGCGGGGAGACAAAGGAAGATAGTTACAAACCCCAGCACAGAGAGACCCACGGGCCAACAAGCGAAGATAAGGGGCAAAAGGAGATAATTATAATCCCAACATGGAGGACTTCACCCGCCGGTAAGCGGAAACATGAAGGTAAAAAGATGGAAAAATGACGAATCAAACAGGACTATATTATCATGAAGACATACAAATCAAGAACGAGACGAGTAAGGAAACGATTGAAGGAGAAGCATAATTAAATCTCTCAAAGGCAACGCTTACACAAAAAGAGAAGACACGTACCTCAATGCAACGCACGCCCCGAGAAACAAGCTTGACCAGAAATCCCACCGCCAAAAGGAAAAGAAGAGAAAAGGACAATGAGAATGAGGTAATCACTTCTCCTTTTATAATACAGAGGATTAGGGTTTTTCTAGAGTCGCCAAATCAACACCGTTGATTTTTAGAATGGAAAATTTCAAGGGACAAGATTCAAAAACTAGTTCCCATCAACCATGGTTAAACTCACACTTACCATAGTTGACATCTACTAAGGTTTATTTCCTAGTACCCCATACTTAGGAAAATTTTAGACCAAAACTGAAATTTTTCATCACTAAGATAAAATCCCGGCACGAAATTGGAAGCGTAAGTTATTTAGTTGCACTCGTATCACACCCCGGTGCAAGTTTGTATTTTTTGAGTATACACCTGTAGCAGAGATAAGTTTATCACTCCCACCTCAGACGGACGTGTGTCTAGGCACACGTCCGTGCTACTCTGACGTTTACAATTCCTCTATCTCAGTAGACAGGGGGGCAGGGTCAGAGGCACGCATCTAAGGGTAAGCAGACATTCAGACAAAGAAGGTAAAATCCCGGTTTCAAATTGCGCGTGTCATACCATCCTAAAATAGAGTCAATCAAGGGTTAGGCCATTGGTTGACTCGGGGGCATGTGATGGATATACGCCCAATTTGAACCCGTTGACTTCCGAACCGTTGCATTTTTATCGTCCCATTTATGATTGCAAATCGAAACTTCAACCCGGACACTTCGCGAGAACACCAACGGCTCGGACGGGGCCGAAGCGCCCGTCCGACAACGAAGAACTCACCTAGGTGAGGTCGGGTGGCCACACCCGACCTCCCCTAGGGGAGATCGGGTCAGCCAACCCGATCTCCCCTAGGGGAGATCGGGTGGACCAACCCGATCTCTCCTAGGAGAGATCGGGTCAGCCGACCCGATCTCTCCTAGGAGAGATCGGGTCGGCCAACCCGATCTCTCCTAGGAGAGATCGGGTTGGCCAACCCGATCTCTCCTAGGAGAGATCGGGTCGGCTGACCCGATCCCTCCTAGGAGGGATGGGGTTGGCCAACCCCACCCTCCCTAGGAGGGGTTGGGTGCCCTCACCCAACCCCTACCCTTGGGGGTCGGATTCCTCCCCCCCCAAGGGTCCCGACACCCCTCTCAGACGCCCATGCTCGGTCCAGTCTGCCTACCTCCTCCGAATCCTAAGGTCTTAATTATATACTTAAAGGTTAATTAATTGTGTTTAGAGGTTAACGATGTCATTAAGCCACCTTAATGACACCGTTGCCTATAAATACTCCACCTTCACAACTCATTTGGACATCTTGGCCATTTTGAACAATTTAGCTCTGACATCTCTCTAGCTTTATCTCTCTAGAAATATAGTTCTGACTTAGGCATCGGAGAGGGTTCACCAGGCACCACCCCCCCTCCTCCGTGTCTGGTATTGCCCCTTTTGCAGGGCAAAGGGAGAGAAGAAGAGAAGGAACCAAAGGAAGAAGGACATAGACAAAGGCAAGACAACTCGAGAAGACCGGATCATACACATCCCCCATAAGGAGTGAGATCAAAGCCGACACCCCGTTGACCTAGATCTCATAACTTAACACTTACATTTTAACTTTCCGTTTTTACGACCCGACTTTACCTACCCTTTCCGTCTCAACGTAGAAACTCGTTTTTGACTGCATAGCTTTGTAGTTAAAAACTCGTTTCTAGGTCGTAAAAACGCACATTTTTACGTCTTTACCTTAAAAAATGAGTTAAAACGTAACAAAATCGTTGTCTGAGTAGAAACGGGTAGAAACGATTGTAGAGTCGTAAAAACGTGTAGAAACGGGTAGAAACGTAAGTTTCTACGGTTGCTAGATTTTTTTTACCGTAATTTGCTAAAAAAAATTCCAAATCTAATAAATTATGCAAAACCCAAAAAACTTATCTACCAAACACAAGAAAAATTTGTCATGGATAGTAATATATGTGACAGATCAATTTTTTTAACTCAAAGCCTATTCATATGACATTCAAGTTCAACCTTCATTGATCATTTAATAATAGTACTCAAAAGTCTTAAACTCCATTAACTTCCCTTTCTATTTTATGACCTCAAAACCCTAAAATATTAAATTCTAAATTCATTTGACCCGTAAATTTTTTATTCTAATATACCAAATTTGATCACCGTGACGACTATGGTAAATACTAATGGGTCCAGGTTTTTTATTAAAATTATTTTATCAATTATTAATGAGTATATTTACTATTTTTGTATTACTTGTTCATAATTACATTTATAAATTTAATTTCTAATGTTATTTTAGCAAATATGTAGAAACTTATGTTTCTACGTTCCGTTTTTACGACCCGACTTTACCTACCTATTTCCGTCTCTACGTAGAAACTCGTTTTTGACTGCATAGCTATGTAGTTAACAACTCGTTTCAAGGTCGTAAAAACGCATGTTTTTACGTCTTTACCTTAAAAAACGAGTTAATACGTAACAAAATCGTTGTCTGAGTAGAAACGGATAGAAACGATTTTAGAGTCGTAAAAACGTGTAGAAACGGGTAGAAACGTAAGTTCTACGGTTTCTAGATTTTTTTTTACCATAATTTGCTAAAAAAATTCCAAATCTAATAAATTATGCAAAACCTAAAAAACTTATCAACCAAACATAAGAAAAATTTGTCATGGATAGTAATTTATGTGACAATTCAATTTTTTTTACTCAAAACCTATTCATATGACATTCAAGTTCAACATTTATTGATCATTTAATAATAGTACTACGAAGTCTTAAACACCATTGACTTCCCTTTCTATTTTATGACCTCAAAACCCTAAAATCTTAAATTCTAAATTCATTTGACGCGTAAATTTTTAATGCTAATCTACCAAAATTGATCACCTTGACGACTATGGTGACTACTAATGGGTCCAGGTTTTTTTATTAAAATTATTTTATCAACTATTAATGAGTATATTTACTACTTTTTTATTACTTGTGCATAATTACATTTATAAATTTCATTTCTAATGTTATTTTAGTAAATATGTAGAAACTTGCATTTTTACGTTCCGTTTTTAAGACCCGACTTTACCTACCCTTTCCGTCTCAGCGTAGAAACTCGTTTTTTACAGCATAGCTATGTAGTTAAAAACTCGTTTCTAGGTCGTAAAAACGCACGTTTTTACGTCTTTACCTTAAAAAATGAGTTAAAACGTAACATAATCGTTGTCTGAGTAGAAACGGGTAGAAACGATTGTAGAGTCGTAAAAACATGTAGTAACGGGTAGAAACGTAAGTTTCTACGGTTGCTAGATTTTTTTTACCATAATTTGCTAAAAAAATTCCAAATCTAATAAATTATGCAAAACCCAAAAAACTTATCAACCAAACACAAGAAAAATTTGTCATGGATAGTAATTTATGTGACAAATCAATTTTCTTAACTCATAGCCTATTCATATGACATTCAAGTTCAACCTTCATTGATCATTTAATAATAGTACTCAAAAGTCTTAAACTCCATTGAGTTCCCTTTCTATTTTATGACCTCAAAACCCTAAAATATTAAATTCTAAATTCATTTGACCCGTAAATTTTTAATTCTAATATACCAAAATTGATCACCGTGACGACTATGGTAAATACTAATGGGTCCATGTTTTTTTATTAAAATTATTTTATCAATTATTAATGAGTATATTTACTATTTTTGTATTACTTGTGCATAATTACATTTATAAATTTAATTTCTAATGTTATTTTAGTAAATATGTAGAAACTTACGTTTCTACGTTCCGTTTTTACGACCCGACTTTACCTACCTATTTCCGTCTCTACGTAGAAACTCGTTTTTGACTGCATAGCTATGTAGTTAACAACTCGTTTGTAGGTCGTAAAAACGCACTTTTTTACGTCTTTACCTTAAAAAACGAGTTAATACTTAACAAAATCGTTGTCTGAGTAGAAACGGATAGAAACGATTTTAGAGTCGTAAAAACGTGTAGAAACTGGTAGAAACGTAAGTTCTACGGTTTCTAGATTTTTTTACCATAATTTGCTAAAAAATTCCAAATCTAATAAATTATTCAAAACCTAAAAAACTTATCAACAAAACATAAGAAAATTTTGTCATGGATAGTAATTTATGTGACAATTCAATTTTTTTTACTCAAAACCTATTCATATGACATTCAAGTTCAACCTGTATTGATCATTTAATAATAGTACTACGAAGTCTTAAACTCCATTGACTTCCCTTTGTATTTTATGACCTCAAAACCCTAAAATCTTAAATTCTAAATTCATTTGACCGGTAAATTTTTAATGCCAACCTACCAAAATTGATCACCGTGACGACTATGGTGACTACTAATGGGTCCAGGTTTTTTTTATTAAAATTATTTTATCAACTATTAATGAGTATATTTACTATTTTTGCATTACTTGTGCATAATTACATTTATAAATTTCATTTCTAATGTTATTTTAGTAAATATGTAGAAACATACATTTTTACTTTCCGTTTTTACGACCCGACTTTACCTACCCTTTCCGTCTCAACGTAGAAACTCGTTTTTGACTGCATAGCTATGTAGTTAAAAACTCGTTTCTAGGTCGCACTACAAGAAAAAAGGATTCTTGTGATGGAGAAATTTGTCACAACATATTCAAATTTTGTCACGCTAGAGAGAGTTGTGACAAAAAATATTTGTCACGAACATCGTCACAAAAAGTCGTCTTTATAATTATTCTCATGACAAACAACAATTTTGTCATAATAATTCTGATCTTGTGACAAATTGTGCTCTGTCAACTCAAATCTCTTGCCACGAAAATATTGTCACCAGATATGACAATGTATTTCAAAATTCATTCTAAATATTTAAAATATAATTAATTCCGAAAAAAAAATTAATTTCGAAAATAAAATTATAAATAAAATTAAATATTTCCCTTTTAAAATACTAAATATATACCAAATAAAGAACTATAATTTATATAAGACAAATACTCACCAATTAATACAATTAAAATAAAATTAACACTTTACATTGATAAAATGGGAAATTTTAAGCAGCTCATTTTTAGCTTCCGGCTACACATACACAATTGAAAATAAAAACTAACAAGGAACTGAAACTAATTCTAAAACTTAACTAAAAAATAACAAATGAGCATTTTCTTCTTCTTGGTAGCTTTCGAATCATAGCCTTGAGATACTTTGCTATGACAACATCTCTTCGATAATTGCTTGTTATCTCTCTATCTTTCGGTTGGGAATTTTTCGAGGCTCAACTTCAGAATTGCAACAATGACAAGTTGAAGTAGGTTGATCTCTAAACGTCCGTGGAGCCTCCCGATTTTGATTTAACACCTGAGAAGCAATTTGATTACCAGCCAAATTATCACCTGTGTTATATATATATCGTGAAATCAGACATTTAGATATAAAGATCTGACATATGGTACCCTTACTAACAAAGGCAAGTTAAATTACAGTACAATTTCAAAATAATCAAGCAAATTAGTCTATAACTTGTAAGTAGACAGATTACAACCAGTTTTCTTCTTAGTCGGAACTGTAAGACAAATCACATGTGAAATGGATCGAAAGCCCTAAATCGTGGTTAGTGAAAGGTTAAATTAAACAAGCATCTAAACTCCAAAATATAATAAAATAAATAAGATTACTGATGGGCCCCGGCTGAGACCGTTAGGCCCCTTAACGATTGGCAAACGGCGACTAGGCCCGTTGGGCTAGGAGCTGGGCTGCTGGGAGGCTAAGGGCTCCGACGGAAGGAGGCCCCGACATTGAATGGCCCCGAGTAAGCATGGCCCCGATAGGGGAGAGCCCCGAAGATATCGGACCTGGACGTAGTCGGTCCCGATATGGGAGTCGACACCACTCCCCGACACCGAATCCTCAACGGTGCAACTTGGGAGTCTCCGATAATGATCGAGACTCACCAGTAAGAGCACAATCCCGGAAATCTCGCCATGATTACAGTAGTGGTATAATGGGCGAGATATGCGGGATACATATAACTGTACAGATACGTGGCAAGATATACGGCGAGATATTTGGGATAGTGGATCACAATCCAACCGCCTAATCAGGTAACTGAGATAGCCTTCCCCCTATAAAAGGGGGGAAGTTATCACAGGTTAGGGTTACGTTTTTACACATACACATATTGCTTGCTTGATCACCGTACTTACGTTAAACATCGGAGAGGGATTCTGGGCCACCGCCCTCTATTCCCCTTCTGCAGGATTGCGAGGAGCTAAGGAATCCGTCACCGTAACCGGAGTTCCTACCGTGATCCAACATTGGCGCCGTCTGTGGGAATCGCAACAAAAAGCCAAAGTAAGTTTGCTTCCCTCTGATTCCATACCATGGCTGGCAACAGGCCGCAACGATCAGGCAAGCAGGTGCCGGCCACCAGCAATCCCCCTGAGGATGCTACACAGCATCAGGATTTGAGAGACGATGGTGACAGCACTCGCCGAGACGACACCGCGCGAAGGAACAACCCCCCTGGTGGATCCAGGAACGAGGCACCTTCCCAGAATCCAGAACTGGCCAGGGTAGTGGCAGAGGCCATGCCCCTATTCATGGAGGCCATGGAGGCCCTCCTGGACCGAAGAGAGGCTGCCAGAAGGCAGGCTGTAGATTTACCACCGCTACCTCCGCGGCGAGATGCTCCCAGAAGGCAGGTGGACGACAACCTGCCGCCACCCCCTCCGTTGAGGGAACAGCCCATTCCGCCCAATCCAGCACCGGCGGAGAATTTCGTGGTCGATGGACCAGGGCCAGTGCAACAAAGGACCATTCCCCTGAATGGTCCCCTCACTGCCGATCAGGTAGTGAAGATTGTGGGTATTTGCATGGGAGATCAAAAGCCCATGATGTCGGAATTGGGGAGTCAAGAGACCCATCCCTTTGTTCCCAGACTGATCCATACCCTGGCCCCTCCAGGCTTGGGTATCCCGAAGATAGACGAATACGACGGGGTCGCGGACCCGGTTCGCCACGTGCAGAAGCACCTGACAGCGTGCATGGGCAGGACCCCAGATGAGGATGTTATCTGCGCATTGTTCCCGAGTACCTTGGGAGAGAAGGCGATGACATGGTTTTACAGTCTGCCCACTGGATGTATAACCTGTTGGAAGGATATGCATCAGCGATTCATCGCCCAGTACCAAGGGCGTCGACGGCTGCTGAAGAGTGTTCGGACCCTGCATGAGGTGGTCCAGAGGCCCGACGAATCGCTGGCCCAATACTACCAGCGTTACACGGCCGGTATGACCGAGCTGGATGAGGAGATATCGGAGGGCGAGGCCATCCGTACCTTCCTGAAAAACCTCAATCCCCCCTACGGCTCCGACTTACTTCACAGCGTCGCGGCCAAAAAAGTCTGGAACATGGAGGCACTTCAGGCGAGAGTAAAACAGCAAATCGACGTCCAAGAGTCGAAGATCGCCGCCGGAGAATTGGCTCCTCCCAAGGGGCGTGAAGGAAAGCAGTTGTTCAAACCATTGGACAACCGACACAAGAAGGATAGCTCCGAGGGTAGTCGGAGTCGTGGACGCTCCGATCGGAGGGAGGATAGGCGTCCGACCAAGAGGGACAGTCAGAGGGAGGAGTTTACCCCCCTCAACAGGCCTTTGAAAGAGGTCTTGGCGGTAATGGAGAAGCAAGGTCTCGCTCGTTTCCCCAAGAAGAAGGAAGGAGAAAAGTTGGGCTCCCGCACCGACCGTTACTGCCGATTCCATCGGGCCTCTGGTCACGACACTGACCAGTGTCGGGAGCTGAAGAAGGAAATAGAGAAGCTTATCCAGAGGGGTAAGCTGAAGGAGTTCGTGGGAGATTCGCGCTGCAAGCCCCGTTCCCGATCTCGATCAAGATCCAAATCTCGATCGAGGTCCCCAAGGAAGAGAAGGTCTGACGCAGAGCCTTCAGAGGGCCCATCAGGGTCCCGACAGAAGAGGGTTATTAATGTGATCCATGGAGGGTTCGCTGCAGGAGGAGATACATCGTCTTCTCGGGAGCGTTATGCCAACCAAGTGCCCGTAGCAGTGGTTTTGGGAAAAAGGTCTCGGTCATGGACTCCGAAGGAGGAGATGGAGATCACATTCTCGGCGAAGGATCTGGAGGGAGTAGAGACGCCCCACGAGGATGCCCTAGTAGTGACATTGGATGTAGGGGGATTCGAAGTGAAGAGGATCCTCATTGATGGAGGAAGCTCCTCCGACATCCTCTTCTCCGACGCCCTGGAACAAATGGGGAAGAAGAAGAAAGACTTACGAGAGGTTAACTTCCCGATGGTAGGATTTTGCGGCACAACCTCTTACCCATTGGGGGTTATCACGTTGCCTGTGTGGTTCGGCAGTGGCTGGAAGATGGAGAAGAGAGATGTGGAGTTCGTGGTGGTCGAATCCACAGGGACGTACAATGCGATCATTGGAAGAACCACTATCAACCCGCTGATGGCGGTAGCCTCGACTGTCCATCAGAAACTGAAGTTCCCGACTGAGAATGGGGTCGGTGAAGTGAAAGGCGACCAGGTGGCGTCGAGACGATGCTATGTCAACGCCACAAGGAGATCGAGGAAGGAGGCTATGTCGGTTCTCCAGACAGACACTGATCCTCGGGAGGAGTTTGGGCGTCCCGCCCCCATGGAGGACCTAAAAGAAGTCGAGATAGATGGACCCGAGAGGAGGGTAAAGATCGGAGCCGCCCTATCCGAGGAAAAAGCTCAAGAGTTGATCGCCCTATTGAAAGAATTCAAGGAGTTATTTTCCTGGTCCCCGAGCGATATGCCGGGAATCAGTCGGAACGTGATCGAGCATGAATTGAATATCGACCCTGTTGCGTCCTGGACGACTGAGGTCACGAGGACGCGTCTGAGGTTGTGCGGGTGTGTCCCTTCCGACGGAGGTTATGACCCGGCAAGGTGGTGACCCGGCGAGGTTCGTGTTTCGGATCGGCTGTGACTCGGTACGGATGTGACTCAGGGCGGATGTGACTCAGGGCGGATGTGACTCAGGGCGGATGTGACTCAGGGCGGATGTGACTCAGGGCGTCGGAACCTGCGCAAGGGACCAATGCTAGCACGGAGAGGGGGGGTGGTGCTAGCGGAGCCCTCTCCGATGCTTAAGTTACTATAGTGGCAAAAGGGTAATTTCTAGAGAGAGAAAGTTCTAGAGAGAAGTCAGAGCTCAAAATACCAAAGTTGGGCAAATGAGAGAGTGCGTGAAAATGGGTGGCCAAGGTCTCCTATTTATAGGCTTCCTTGAGACCGGACCCGGTTTTATAGCGGTTTGACGACGGTTCAAGAAGACAAACGGGAACCGTCATCCCCTTTGGTAATGCATGATCTTGACTTCTCTATACGTAACGGCGACCCCGGACACGGTAATCGCGGATTTGACGATCGCGCGATACCCGTGGCGGAACTCGGACCTCGTCGAAATTGGGCGATTCGACGAGGTCCGGGTTGCCGTGCGATCCGGACCTCCGGATTGCGCAATCCGGAGGTCCGGATTGCACAATCCGGAGGTCCGGATTGCACAATCCGGACCTCCGGATTGCATGCAATCCGGACCTCCGGATTGCAAGCAATCCGGACGTCCGGATTGCTTGCAACCCGGACGTCCGGGTTGCTGCAACCCGGACATCCGGGTTGCGGCAACCCGGAGGTCCGGATTGCAAGTGCAATCCGGACCTCCGGATTGCACCGCAATCCGGATGTCCGGTCCGGTCACGCGTAAGTGCGTTTCCGGACCGTTTTGACCCTCGGGAGACGTTTTTCGAGACGAGATGTAATTTTTGACGCGTTTGCAAGGCCCGAAGCATAGATACGAACCCGAATTGGACATTTATCCATCACTTGCCCCCGAGTCAAGTAACGGTTTAGAACCTTTCTTGACTCTATTTTAAGCTAGGATATTTGTCCAATTTGAGTTTGACGCTAACCTTTCAATTTTGATTGTCGGTCGGACGTAGGAATCTTGATTTCGTCCGTCGTTTGGCTTTTCGGCCGAATGTTTTTATTTCCTGTTATCATGGTTAGTGCAATAGGAAATGTATATGTGCGAACATGATCATCGTCGGGGACGCGAGTAAACAGTAATGCACTTATGCGAGAATGCGTCTATCAACATGTATGCACGAATAATGGACGTGGCAAGATCGTAAATATGTAATGCAAGATAATAGAAATTGTATGTTTCTAAAATGACTAAGTGATTACCGAATCATGGATCATGCAATTGCAACATACGCACATAATGATGAGTTTGATACGTGCGACGTCAAGATATGCATAGGAGTGGATAGTTTTAAAAAGAGAGGATAGAGTGTACCGTAGGGGTTTAGTCTTGAGTGTAGGTAAACTAATTCTTTGATCCTTATCCACAAAGCATCTCTTTGGGATTAGTAAATACACACATCCCCATTTATTCTTCCAGCACCCTAGGAGTTCACCATTCCATCTCCTTTGCAGGTAATTCACTCACCCTTTCCCGAAATTGCTTTTATGTTCAAAGTTCCTTCGCCGTCGGGGAGCTTAGATACGTTTTGACAGTTTCGAGTCTGAATTTTGGCTTGTTTTTGGAAGTTGACACCATCATTCGACTCGGCTCGTCGCAAGGATTCCAGCGCCGCCTTCGGAGCCGCCAGAAGACCTCCCACGCGCCCTCACGCGCCGCCGCGAGTGGAGTGGCTTCGCCGGAGCGTGTGGCCCACGCGCCGCCTTCCCGGGCTCGCCTCGTTTCGGTCCACACCTTCCCGGAATCGTCTCGACGAGGGGAATCCATTGGGATACTTTTCGTCACGTTTTGAGGTAGTTTGGAAACCCAATTTTAACAGATTGCTTCGACTTGAATGACAATGTCACCGGATTGTTGTTCGTTTGGGCCATTTTTCGTTGTTGATGTATGGAACTGCTTGTTGATGCTTGTAATATTGAATAATTGCTGATTGATTGCCGTTACTATCGCCGTTAGTTCATAACTTAGACGATTTTCACTCCCGTAGGTAGTTGAGGTAGAATTCTTCGTTCGGACATAGTGCCCCCGTGTCCTTGTGTAGGAGTTTTTGGTCGGTATGCATGATTTTCCTTCTTGGCTGGTTTGATGGTTGACGGGGATTGCCCAATAACTTTAGGCATAGTCACTAGTCGTCTTGACGCCTTAGAGAAAAATTTCCCTTAAGCGTTGCCACGTTCGATCTTTACGGTTTGTCGCGTTAATTCCATCGTTTGCATGATAGCTCCTTAAGACGTTAGTCCCTTCCTTGGTACGTACCAATTTTACTATGTGCGTGGAACTTGGTCACGTGCGTTGATGTTGATACGCGCGTTGATGTTGATACACGCGTTGATGTTGATACGGGCGTTGATGTTGAGCGTCAGGTATAAACTGTTGGTTATTGCCTGCAAGTATGCTAAAACACTTAGAAAATATTTAAACGATATCTAAAGCTTGTTACCATAGATGTCGTCGTATGAGCTTTGTCGATGAGCGTCGTAGGTTGCCTAAGGGGCATAGCTACTCGTTGTATGCAATCCATTTTTGTTAACATGTATGTGCGTGTTCATGAAAACACTTAGAAAATATTTTCCCCTTGTTGACGCGCAACCTTGTCGACGTGTACGTACGTACATGGAAACACTTAGAAAATATTTTCCCCTTGTTGACTCGCAACCTTGTCGACGTGTACGTACGTACATGGAAACACTTAGAAAATATTTTCTCCTTGTCGACGAGCAACCTTGTCGACATGTAAAGATGATACACGCGTTAACACTGATACGCGCATTGATGTTGATATGTTGAAGAGGTTGCCCCCCTTGCGCGATGTTGGTTACTTGCTACACGAAGGCTTAATAAGTCTTGTAAGTTTGTGGTTGTTTTCACACGGAGAGTCTGTCGCATGAGTGCTTGAATAAGTGTTGGTGTGCGCTTGCGCACTGACTGTATTGTTGATAGCACTTTCCAAGATATTAGATCTTGTTGATTTTCCCAGTTATTGCCAGCTGCAGTTTCTGTCCTTAGCATAATTCTCAAAAGATCCGACGCAGGGGCGTGTTCCTCGAGCGATTCTTGGTTCTTTATGCTGAGCATGACCGTGCTAACTCTTTCTTGTGATAAGAGAAATAGAGTTGAGGGTTGTGTAGTGGCGTCTTCTGCCCCCCGGTCGAGGGACCGGTCCAAGGAGGAGCGTTACTCCTACTGAGGTAAGTGTTTGTTGATAATTCTTTGTTCATGTTTTTTCTTGCATGACACTTCGTCACCTGGACAATGTTAAGTACTGTGGTTGCCCCTCTTGGCTAGGCTCCAAGGCATGGCAGGATGGGTAGAGCATAGGATGTTGTGACTTGCACATTATAGATTTTGCTTGGAGAAGACGATGGAAACTTCTGCTTGTTCCGTCGAGTCCTGTTAGAGATGACGACATTCTTTAATCTGTGCCATCTTTTAGATATACTGAACTTGTTTCTGAGTCTGTTTGCCCCCCGGCTTCCATGCTTGAAGACTTGTTGTAGTTGTTCCTTAGTTGTTGCTTCCGACTTGTCCGCTTTGAATATGTTTATTGAATGCGGATGAGTTACAATGCAAACATAGTTCCTGCGGTCGTGACCGATAGCCACTTCCTGATTGATGAGTTGAGATGTTCTTCTGGTTGCCTGCCTGATGCCTTATGCATATTGCCCTTTGTTCCAGAATAGCTTGCCGCTTGACTAAGCAAGATACTAGTTTATACCGTCTCTTAGTTCCACTCTAAGGCGACGTTGTACAAGACTCGACTTGTAAATTTTACGAGTTTTATACAGGGTACGCACCTGACAGCGTGTATCAACCCGCGTTGGGGAAGTATACATAAAAAACATTTAAGTTTTTGAAGAAGCATTTTGTAAAACTTAAAAGGCTTGTTGATAAAATTTTTGAGAAAATATTTTGGTTTTGAATGTGATACATCCAAAAAATCATGTTGACAAAAATATTTTTGGAAAGGTGTTTGATATATAAAATGTTTGATAAGATTTTTGGCAAAACTTTTGGTAAAGTGTTTGAAAAAATACTTGTGATACATGATTCCTGCGTCCAGGGACCATGTAACACTTTTTGAGAATATGAATTGTGATGCCTGCTTTCTGCGTCCAGGAACCATGCAACACGGCTTAAAAACCTATAAAACGAACCCTGATGGCGTTCGTAATATGGGAATGCCGACTAGACAGAGGACATTCGCCATAAAGAGTGCACCCTGAACCGGATATACGCACTTGTTATATAGTGGGGTTGTTGTCTAAAGAGAAAACTTCCGCCGTATTTAACGAACCCTGATGGCGTTCGTAATATGGGAATGCCGACTAGACAGAGGACATTCGCCATAAAGAGTGCACCCTGAACCGGATATACGCACTTGTTATATAGTGGGGTCGTTGTCTAAAGAGAGAACTTCCGCCGTATTTAACGAACCCTGATGGCGTTCGTAATATGGGAATGCCGACTAGACAGAGGACATTCGCCATAAAGAGTGCACCCTGAACCGGATATACGCACTTGTTATATAGTGGGGTCGTTGTCTAAAGAGAGAACTTCCGCCGTATTTAACGAACCCTGATGGCGTTCGTAATATGGGAATGCCGACTAGACAGAGGACATTCGCCATAAAGAGTGCACCCTGAACCGGATATACGCACTTGTTATATAGTGGGGTCGTTGTCTAAAGAGAGAACTTCCGCCGTATTTAACGAACCCTGATGGCGTTCGTAATATGGGAATGCCGACTAGACAGAGGACATTCGCCATAAAGAGTGCACCCTGAACCGGATATACGCACTTGTTATAGAGTGAGGTCGTTGTCTAAACAGAGAACTTCCGTCACTTAAAGGGTGATCAGCCCCGTATGCCCATCCTGTTCTGAATTCAGGGAATGGCTATAAAATAGGTCTTGGTGTTAACCCGAGACATTGCTTGTAGTTGACGCCCTGAATAGTCGCCGTTTTAATAATAGGTCTTGGTGTTAGTCCAAGACACTGCTTGTAGTTGACGTCCTGAATAGTCGCCGTTTTAATAATAGGTCTTGGTGTTAGTCCAAGACACTGCTTGTAGTTGACGTCCTGAATAGTCGCCGTTTTAATAATAGGTCTTCTAGAGATAGACACTTATGATATGAACAGAGGAATAAACTCCTTGTTGATGTAGATGACAGATATGTTGGTGTTGTATACCATAACTCCCTCCTTGCATATAATGCTTAGCTTGTATTGCTGGAGTAGATTTTGTGCATAGGCTACTACTTGCCATCATTCCTGAATAACAATCGTAGTGTAACATGTACCTACGAGTAGAGTTGTCTTTGTTAGATAGTCGCAATTTTTATAAGTTTGCCAAAGTATAAAGTGATGAAATTTTCTTTTTAATCATGCATATGATAAGGGAATTTGATACGAGGATTCCTTGTTTGTGTAGGAAACTTCCCTGATGGCAGACATGATGAGTGTAGGTTATGGTAGGCATATGTTAGGTAGAATTGTCGAGTGCTCCTCAGCTTCGTGCTCCCCAAGTTGCTTGGCGGTTGTATCGCTGTTTCTTGATTGTTTATATTGCTTTGACTTCTAATAGTGTATGACCTGTCCTTGTGTAATGCCCCCGGGCTTGTTTATTATTGCGACATGATTTTTATAAAATGCTTGAGACTTTATGTTGTTGACGCGAGGAATATGTGTGTAGTTGTTACTTGGCGTTATTCCAAGGTAATATGCGTCATAATAATGTACCTACGAAAGTAGATTTATCCTTTGTTAGATATTTAGAGTTCTCATGACGGATTACAAGAAAGTGTCTAGTGATCACTTCTTTTGAAAATTACTGAGGCTAATAAGCATGAGTTGTACTTAAACTTTAAAAGATTTAACATAGATATGCGAAAAGGAGATAGGAAAATAAAGGGATTGTGATGTGTTTGGTGTCCCCGTAGGTGATTTGTTGGCTAGTTGATTCTGCCACGTGCCACATAGTTTCTCAATGCCTCTAGCGTGTTGAGCTCTTCAATGTCTCCTTTTGGGGATGGACAAAAGCTGACGTCATGTACCCAAGTGTTACTTTGCTGGTGTTCTTCAACATCTTTGTCAAGGAAGGCAGTTGTTGGCTCAGGTTGGCGGTGAGGTTTGTTTTCTGGGAATGCTGCTATACTCCAAAGATTGTACGAGTCGTCACAATTGGTTCCATAAGTGACGTTGTTTTTCTGGCGTTTGGCGATAGGTGGATTATCGTCCACAATTTCTTTTCCTTTGCCTTTTTCTGAAGATTTGACACGAGGCTTCATTTGATGCTTACGGCCATGGTCGATATACTTCCACATTTTTCCTTTTGAGATCAACTTGTTTACATGAGACCTTAAGCTGACACAGCCATATGTCTCATGGCCACACACTTCGTGATTCTCGCACCATTTGCTTTTATCATTTCCCAATGGGCCATTGCGGAAATTAAAGGGTTTTTTCCATAGCTTGGTTTCTTTTATTTCCTTCAGGATGATAGATAACGATGTGTTTAATGGAACCCATTTGGTGATATTGGACTCTTTGTTCCTTTGGGCACTTGACTGGAATGGCCTCTTCTGTCGCGGTTGCCTCTTTTCCCAGGAGACATGTATCTCTTTTTCAATTATTGCCTTTAGGGTTCTTGTTGTCAATCCTGTGATCGGTATGTCGTCGTCTTGGCTTATCCTTGTAGAAGGACCCTTCTTGTGTATTTTTGATGACTCTGCTTGAGTCTTCTTTGGAGGGTTGTCGCCTTGATCAATGAATTGCTTTAAATTGCCTTTGAGGATGAGGTTGTTAATGCGGTTGCGTAGGCTGACGCAATGGTCTGTTTCGTGACCGAAGACCTCGTGGTTGTCACACCACTTGTCTTTGTCTCTTCCCATTTGGCCTTTCCCGAAGTTGTGTGGCTCCTTCCACATATTTGAGTTCTTCATTTCCCTCAAAATTACAAATGGAGGGGCATTCAAAGGGATGTGGTCGGCGATGTTTACTTCGTTTGGTTTCTCGAAACCTCTTTGAAAAGGTCGTTTCGGCTGCTTGTACTGGAAGGTATCTTTCATGCATTGCCCCTTTTTTCTCTGGTGCAGTGTGTCTTGATGACTTATGACTCGAGACATTGTTCCTATCATCTCAGCTTGTTTGTTGACTGGAGGCAAAGGAGGTGACAGGGTGACGCCTTTGTACTGGAAGGCTTTTTGGTTGGACGGAGGTGGGTGAGATGCACATCTTTGGTTCTCTAGAGATTCGCTAAATGCGAGAAACTCTTCTAGTGCCGCCATCATTGCTGGAGTAATGGTGGGCATCGAGTTTACCCTCGTTCCTTGTTCGCCCTGCAGCATTTCTGCCTGGGATTCAACTTCTGGTTTGAAACTAGGTGGAGGTGCGTGATGTTTGTTTTTTGGCTCCTTGCGCTGTGCGCCGGGCACATTGTCAATTGGTATGGATGAGGCTGCAGAAGTAGCTCTTGGGGTGCGGGAGGGTCCTGATTGGCTCCCAGCTGGAGCGTGGTATTCTGCTTTTTTGTTCGTCGGGGAGTTTCTGGGATGGCCGAGCCCTTTCCTTGGGTTTTTCACCTCCTCGGGAGGGTTGTGATCACTTGCCATTGTTTTTGTGTTATTGTAGCTTTTTGTTCGAATCGTGCAGACGGCGCCAATGTTGCGTCCTGGACGACTGAGGTCACGAGGACGCGTCTGAGGTTGTGCGGGTGTGTCCCTTCCGACGGAGGTTATGACCCGGCAAGGTGGTGACCCGGCGAGGTTCGTGTTTCGGATCGGCTGTGACTCGGTACGGATGTGACTCAGGGCGGATGTGACTCAGGGCGGATGTGACTCAGGGCAGATGTGACTCAGGGCGGATGTGACTCAGGGCGTCGGAACCTGCGCAAGGGACCAATGCTAGCACGGAGAGGGGGGGTGGTGCTAGCGGAGCCCTCTCCGATGCTTAAGTTACTATAGTGGCAAAAGGGTAATTTCTAGAGAGAGAAAGTTCTAGAGAGAAGTCAGAGCTCAAAATACCAAAGTTGGGCAAATGAGAGAGTGCGTGAAAATGGGTGGCCAAGGTCTCCTATTTATAGGCTTCCTTGAGACCGGACCCGGTTTTATAGCGGTTTGACGACGGTTCAAGAAGACAAACGGGAACCGTCATCCCCTTTGGTAATGCATGATCTTGACTTCTCTATACGTAACGGCGACCCCGGACACGGTAATCGCGGATTTGACGATCGCGCGATACCCGTGGCGGAACTCGGACCTCGTCGAAATTGGGCGATTCGACGAGGTCCGGGTTGCCGTGCGATCCGGACCTCCGGATTGCGCAATCCGGAGGTCCGGATTGCACAATCCGGAGGTCCGGATTGCACAATCCGGAGGTCCGGATTGCACAATCCGGACCTCCGGATTGCATGCAATCCGGACCTCCGGATTGCAAGCAATCCGGACGTCCGGATTGCTTGCAACCCGGACGTCCGGGTTGCTGCAACCCGGACATCCGGGTTGCGGCAACCCGGAGGTCCGGATTGCAAGTGCAATCCGGACCTCCGGATTGCACCGCAATCCGGATGTCCGGTCCGGTCACGCGTAAGTGCGTTTCCGGACCGTTTTGACCCTCGGGAGACGTTTTTCGAGACGAGATGTAATTTTTGACGCGTTTGCAAGGCCCGAAGCATAGATACGAACCCGAATTGGACATTTATCCATCAGACCCCACGATCAAGCCGATCGCGCAGAAGAGACGTCCGATGGGAACAGACAAAAGGATTGCAATCCAGCAGGAGGTTGGCAGGTTGCTCGACGCCGGATTCATTAGGGAGATCTGATTCCAAACTTGGGTAGCCAACCCAGTCATTGGACGTCCGAAAAATCCTTAAGTTTTTAAGGTTCGATTAAAAGCGTCTTAGGACGACGGAAAGCCTTAAGGTTCTAAGGGTCCGATAAAAGCGTTATGATGAATATAATGTAGCCGGAAATGATATTAATAAAAGGCTCGAAGGCCTAAGGAGTTCCATACGAGAAAGATAACGATAAAAGACTACAAGGACTTAAGTTGTAACAGATTAAGCTCGGTCCTCGGATGCTGGACCTTCAGAGGGCTTCGGAGGGGCAGGCTCAGAGGGATCTGTAGGGGGGTCGTTGGCGTCTTCAGAGGAGCTCTCCGACGGGAGGCTAAAGTACCTTTCTGCGGCTCGGCCGAGAATCTCGGACTTCCTCAAGTCGATGGAGTCCCCGTAGGTTTCGTTAAGCTCTTCGACAATGTCAAGGAAGGCATTCTGCAAATCTTCCTGACAATGCTTCGCCGCATCTGCTTTGAAGTCCTCCGAGCTCCGATATTCTTCGTGGCCCTGGACCTTCGCGTTTGCTATTTGGGCGGAATGCTCCGCCTTTGCCTCCTCCAGCTCCGCGATGACCCTCTGCTTCTCAAGCTTCAGCCGCTCAGCAGTTTCTTTCAATTCTGCTTTATCGAAGGCAGCCTGGCTCCGATCAGCCAAGGCCGTTTGCTGCTCCCGCCTAAGCGAGCTCTCAAGGCTTAGAATCTGCCTTTGCTGGGATTGGGCCTCTTGAGAAAGCTTGGCCCTACCCTCCTCGGCCTGCTGCCTACCCTCCTCAGCCTGCCGCCTAACCTCCTCGGCCCGCTGCCAACCTTCTTCGGCCTGCTTTCTGTCCTCCTCCGCTCGGAGCCTTGACGCCTCGGAGGCAGCTAGGTCCTCCTGGAGCTTGGTCAATCTCTCGAGGTTGGAGTTGGCCCGTTCTTGCTCCAAAGCCTCCTGCAGGGACAGGATGTAGCCGAAGCAACGATCCTGGTCCGCCATTTCCTGAGGACAAGTACAGCTTAGTATTTAAAAGTCGGAATACTTCCAAATGAATAAAAACAAAGTGTAACTTACCTCTATCCGACGGACGGCCATTTGACGGATGTCCGCCTTGATGTCCTCCCCTTCCAGAGAAAGGGGATGCCTCAGTGAGGGCGGGATCGAGCCCGACACCAAGTGCAGGGCCAGGTTCTCCTCTTGGCACCCCCGACGTAGAGGAATCCCCTGTAGAGACTCCACCGGTCTCCAAGGCTCGGCACTCTGGTCCGAAGAGAAGGCCTGGTAGTAGTCTCCATCCAAGGGGAATGGAGGTACTACCAGACGAGCCCCCCCATCTTCACTTATCCGGGCTTCGGGAGTCGCGCCCCTAACTGGTGACGATGGTGGCGCGAAGGGGAGCGGGGACGTCTCCTTACCAGGTGACTTAGCAGGAGTCGACCTCGATTTTCCTCGGAGGATTAGGCCTTCCTCCTCATCTTGGTCCTCGGAGGGGGAGTCCTCCAAGCTAATCACCCGACCGAATTCGCCACGGACTTCCGTCGGGGCATCTTCCACCCCCGGCTCCGCTACAGGCACGGAGTCTGAGGCAGGTGCAGCAGGGGCGACGTCCGTGTGACCTGCAGCGGGGCGAACAAGGTGAGGAAGTAAATTGACATCGGTATACCAAATCAGACAACGCTCCACATATCTCTCGCAGCCAAAAAAGTCATAGCAACCCGATTCGAGAACGTGTGGAGTTTCCCCTCGGAGGATATTCTTGACATCCCTGATCCGCCCTTCCATGTCGGAGGCCTGAAGGTTTTGAGGAACTAACTCTCTATATCTTTTTATAGCACGAAAAACTTCCTTACCTTCCTTTTCGGAACGGACGCCAAAGGCGGCCCTAACCACGTCCGCATTAGTCTGCCCCTCGGGTGTGGGGGCAGACCTTGGTGCCTCGGAGGTCTTCGTCTTCTTCCGAGACGGCTCCGACGCAGCGGAAGACTTTCTCCTGGAGGAGGACTTCTTCTTACGCTTCAGCGAATGGGAGGCATCGGTATCCTCCTGAAACAGATGGGCGGTCAGCGATGTTCGATGGGCTGTAAGCAGTGGAAACAAAAAATAATTAGAAGATTACCCAGAAAATTACATTGGAAGGGCCATCACGAATCTTTCCCCCAGCTTCGGGATCAATCAGCATAATGGAAATTTTTATCCGCTGTCGGTCAGTGACAGAAGTGGCCTCGAAGGGCCGATAACCCTCCTCCCAGCGACGGGCCTGGATGAGCATCAAGGCCCTCTTGGTCTGCTCCGACCATGTACGGAAGGGCACAGGAGGATCAGCTTCCACGACAGTCTTCGGCCATTCGATGGGACCAGGTTTGATGAAAAAGTATTGTTCTTTCCAATTAGCGTTGTCATGCCCCTTATCGTGGATGATGGCTCGTTCCTTGCAAATCTTCCAAAACACCTTCTTATCCCAGCCCATCTCCTTATACTGCTCGTCGGTCCCCTCGGGTTGGCGGGGGGTAAAAGAGCAGACCCCATCCTTGTTACAGGTCATCTTGTAGAGGACCCGCCAAAGCTCCAGAGTATAGCTCCAGTCCTCTTTGTTGATATCACACCACACCTGGAAGGCATTCCATGTACGGATTGCATGTGGAGAGAAGGTCGTGGGATAAGTTTTGTAATGGTTGCATAACTCCACCCAACTTGGACAAAAGGGGAGTCGGATTCCCGCACGAATTTGCCCTGGGGAGATGAATACCTCGTCTCCTTTGGGGAGTGTAACCCGGGTGTCGCGAGGGTTGAATTGGAACTGCTCGTAGGGATAGCGAGCCCCGAAGGAGGATTCGAAGATACCACATTCTACGCAAGCCCTATCGAAGTTAATAGGCGCAAGCGAGTTCTTGAGATACTTGAAGACGAAAGGTGGTCCAACAGGAGAAGACCCGCTGTTGGTGGCAAATCCCTCGGCTGAAAATCGTCGAGGGAAGGAAGGAGGGGAAATTGAAACCTAAGAAGATCAAAGATGAAAGAAAAAAGAGTAATAAGGTGAAGAATCTTACCAGACATAATGACTGAAGCGTTGATCGGAAAAATCTGGGTGCTGGAAGCGCCGGCGAAACCTTGAAGTGAGAAAAATTAGGGCTCTTGGGATCGCAGAAAAGAAGAAGTAAAGGGAAAGTGAAACAATGTATGGGTTTAGGGTTTGATAAAAGAAGGAAAGGAGAACTGAAGGGGTGGGCAATCTGAGCCATAGAATTCAAAACGATTCAATCAGAATCGTCCAAAGGGAAACGTGCTAATTCGAAGAAGGCGAAACGGTTTCAATCTGAACCGTCAGGGCGCATGGGACAGATAAGACAGGAATGATGACGTACCGGGGCGGTTGAAAAGTGCTTTTTCAAAAAACAGGCGTGCAGAACCCGAGACGTTCCTTCACCTTCTATCAGCATTTAATGCTGGTCTGATCAGGAAATCCCCTCGAATCCAGGCAGGATCCCAAAGGATCTTGAAGAGATCCGAGGCAAAGGCCTCCGACAAAAGTAGGGCAACGGCCTCCAACGTTTTAAATAAGGACCCCCGACTGGGATGTTGAAGGGTCCGATATTGAAAGACGCGATGCACTATAAGTCCCTCACGTCTTGGGGGCAAATGATGGGCCCCGGCTGAGACCGTTAGGCCCCTTAACGATTGGCAAACGGCGACTAGGCCCGTTGGGCTAGGAGCTGGGCTGCTGGGAGGCTAAGGGCTCCGACGGAAGGAGGCCCCGACATTGAATGGCCCCGAGTAAGCATGGCCTCGATAGGGGAGAGCCCCGAAGATATCGGACCTGGACGTAGTCGGTCCCGATATGGGAGTCGACACCACTCCCCGACACCGAATCCTCAACGGTGCAACTTGGGAGTCTCCGATAATGATCGAGACTCACCAGTAAGAGCACAATCCCGGAAATCTCGCCATGATTACAGTAGTGGTATAATGGGCGAGATATGCGGGATACATATAACTGTACAGATACGTGGCAAGATATACGGCGAGATATTTGGGATAGTGGATCACAATCCAACCGCCTAATCAGGTAACTGAGATAGCCTTCCCCCTATAAAAGGGGGGAAGTTATCACAGGTTAGGGTTACGTTTTTACACATACACATATTGCTTGCTTGATCACCGTACTTACGTTAAGCATCGGAGAGGGATTCTGGGCCACCGCCCTCTATTCCCCTTCTGCAGGATTGCGAGGAGCTAAGGAATCCGTCACCGTAACCGGAGTTCCTACCGTGATCCAACAATTACCTGCAGCAGTTTCATTAGATAATGATTTCTCCTCTAAAGCAGGATCATGATCATTATTAACATTAAGAGGTTCTTCATCACTTGGTCTTGATGCATCTTCTCACGAGAATTCGAATAGCTCGAAATGTTTGGAGGGTAACATCACTTTAATCTAGTCTCTTTTCTATGCCTACCAAATTCATAGTATATGAAGGAAATCTTGAGAGAGATGGAGAATCGGAGAAGATGGAAGACTGTAAGTTGAGGAGAAGGTGGGAGAGATATATGAATAGTTAGTTGTGCGGGTAGTTCCTGCTTTTTCTCCTCCTTCCCTGAAAATAGGGTTTTAAGCCCAAAAAATATATATATATATATATATATATATATATTGGGCTCTTTTTGCAGTATATTGTTAGCTAATAATATTGCATATTGGGCCTTAGCGTAAACAATAATAGAAACATTTTTTATTATAATTTTTTTTTGCGCCAAATGATTATCATAGTTAAATAAATAAAATATCAACGACGTATTAATGGCCATAATTCCATATATAAGATATATAGTCCAACTAGTTGTTAAGCTTTTGATTTGGTTACTTTTAGGATTACATAATCTTTCGGTTACATTTTGTTTTAATTTTGCTATTTTTTAATCTTATTTCTTTTATTATACAATGAATAATATATATTATTTAAAAAATATGTAGTTTTAGTATCTGTATCTCTACTTTATTGCTTAGAAGAATTGAAAGAGAATTATAGAACTTTATTTTATGTAATTTTTTCTAATTTAAATCTAAATAAATAAAAAAAAAGCAAACAAGTAATTATATATAATCAGTATCTTAGAATTGCTATGTTAAATTTATATTCATAAGATATTAACTTTTAATGAGAAATTAGTGGGATTAATATTTCCGTGACCATTAATTTGTCATGATATTTTGGTACTTTGGTGCCCACATTTCGCACTGAATAAAGTGCGAGAGATATTATTTTAACACATTTATTTCGTCACCATTCACTATTTCTTGTGATGAAACAAAATTTGACAAAAAAAAATTGTCACGGCTGTTTTTTTATTGTGACGATTTACTTATTCGTCATAATATAGTGATATACGGTGACAAAATTGAAAGTGACGAAATAAAATCTGTCATAGTATTCCAAGTTTGTTGTAGTGTCGTAAAAACACACGTTTTTACGTCTTTACCTTAAAAAATGAGTTAAAACGTAACAAAATCGTTGTCTGAGTAGAAACGGGTAGAAACGATTGTAGAGTCGTAAAAACGGGTAGAAACATAAGTTTCTACGGTTGCTAGATTTGTTTTACCATAATTTGCTAAAAAAATTTCCAAATCTAATAAATTATGCAAAACCAAAACTTATCAACCAAACACAAGAAAAATTTGTCATGGATAGTAATTTATGTGACAAATCAATTTTTTTTAACTCAAAGCCTATTCATATGACATTCAAGTTCAACCTTCATTGATCATTTAATAATAATACTCAGAAGTCTTAAACTCCATTGACTTCCCTTTCTATTTTATGACCTCAAAAGCCTAAAATATTAAATTCTAAATTCATTTGACCCGTAAATTTTTAATTCTAATATACCAAAATTGATCACCGTGACGACTATGGTAAATACTAATGGGTCCAGGTTTTTTTATTAAAATTATTTTATCAATTATTAATGAGTATATTTACTATTTTTGTATTACTTGTGCATAATTACATTTATAAATTTAATGTCTAATGTTATTTTAGCAAATATGTAGAAACTTACGTTTCTACGTTCCGTTTTTACGACCCGACTTTACCTACCTATTTCCGTCTCTACGTAGAAACTCGTTTTTGACTGCATAGCTATGTAGTTAACAACTCGTTTCTAGGTCGTAAAAACACACGTTTTTACGTCTTTACCTTAAAAACGAGTTAATACGTAACAAAATCGTAGTCTGAGTAGAAACGGATAGAAACGATTTTAGAGTCGTAAAAACGTGTAGAAACGGGTAGAAACGTAAGTTCTACGGTTTCTAGATTTTTTTTTACCATAATTTGCTAAAAAAAATTCCAAATCTAATAAATTATGCAAAACCTAAAAAACTTATCAACCAAACATAAGAAAAATTTGTCATGGATAGTAATTTATGTGACAATTCAATTTTTTTTACTAAAAACCTATTCATATGACATTCAAGTTCAACCATTATTGATCATTTAATAATAGTACTTGAAGTGTTAAACTCAATTGAATTCTCTTTCTATTTAATGACCTCAAAACCCTAAAATCTTAAATTCTAAATTCATTTGACCCGTAAATTTTTAATGCTAATCTACCAAAATTGATCACCGTGGCGATTAATGTGACTACTAATGGGTCTGTGTTTTATTATTAAAATTATTTTATCAACTATTAATGAGTATATTTACATTTTTTGTGTTACTTGTGCATAATTACATTTATAAATTTCATTTCTAATGTTATTTTAGCAAATATGTAGAAACTTACGTTTCTACGTTCCGTTTTTACGACCCGACTTTACCTACCCATTTCCGTCTCTATGTAGAAACTCGTTTTTTACCGCATAGCTATGTAGTTAACAACTCGTTTCTAGGTCGTAAAAACGCACGCTTTTTACGTGTTTACCTTAAAAAACGAGTTAAAACGTAACAAAATCGTTGTCTGAGTAGAAACGGATAGAATCGATTGTAGAGTTGTAAAAACGTGTAGAAACGTAAGTTCTACGGTTTCTAGATTTTTTTTTACCATAATTTGCTAAAAAAATTCCAAATCTAATAAATTATGCAAAAACTAAAAAACTTATCAACCAAACATAAGAAAAATTTGTCATGGATAGTAATTTATGTGACAAATCAATTTTTTTTACTCAAAACCTATTCATATGACATTCAAGTTCAACATTTATTGATCATTCAGTAATTGTACTACGAAGTTTTAAACTCCATTGACTTCCCCTTCTCTTTTATGACCTCAAAATCCTAAAATCTTAAATTCTAAATTTATTTGATCCGTAAATTTTTAATGCTAATCTACCAAAATTGATCACCGTGGCGTTTATGGTGATTACTAATGGGTCTGTGTTTTTTTATTAAAATTATTTTATCAACTATTAATGAGTATATTTACTATTTTTGTGTTACTTGTGCATAATTACATTTATAAATTTCATTTCTAATTTTATTTTAGCAAATATGTAGAAACTTACGTTTCTACGTTCCGTTTTTACGACCCGACTTTACCTACCCATTTCCGTCTCTACGTAGAAACTCGTTTTTTACTGCATAGCTATGTAGTTAACAACTCGATTCTAGGTCGTAAAAACGCACGTTTTTTACGTCTTTACCTTAAAAAACGAGTTAAAACGTAAAAGAATTGTTGTCTGAGTAGAAACGGGTAGAAACAATTGTAGAGTCGTAAAAACGTGTAGAAACGTATGTTTCTACGGTTTTCGATTTTTTTTACCATAATTTGCTAACAAAAATTCCAAATCTAATAAATTATGCAAAACCCAAAAATCTTATCAACCAAACACAAGAAAAATTTGTCATGGATAGTAAATTATGTGACAAATCAATTTTTTTTACTCAAAACCTATTCATATGACATTCAAGTTCAACCTTCATTGATCATTTAATAATAGTACTCAAAATATTTAAACTCCATTGACTTCCCTTTCTATTTTATGACCTCAAAACCATAAAATCTTAAACTCTAAATTCATTTGACCCGTAAATTTTTAATGCTAATCTACCAAAATTGATCACCGTGACGACTATGGTGACTACTAATGGGTCCAGGTTTTTTTATTAAATTTATTTTATCAACTATTAATGAGTATATTTACTATTTTTGTATTACTTATGCATAATTACATTTATAAATTTCATTTCTAATGTTATTTTAGAAAATATGTAGAAACTGACATTTTTACGTTCCGTTTTTACGACCCGACTTTACCTACCCTTTCCGTCTCAACGTAGAAACTCGTTTTTGACTGCATAGCTATGTAGTTAAAAACTCGTTTCTAGGTTGTAAAAACCGCACGTTTTTAAGTCTTTACCTTAAAAAACGAGTTAAAACGTAAAAAAATTGTTGTCTGAGTAGAAACGGGTAGAAACGATTGTAGAGTCATAAAAACGTGTAGAAACGGGTAGAAACGTATGTTTCTACGGTTTTCGATTTTTTTTACCATAATTTGCTTACAAAAATTCCAAATCTAATAAATTATGCAAAACCCAAAAAACTTATCAACCAAACACAAGAAAAATTTGTCATGGATAGTAAATTATGTGACAAATCAATTTTTTTAACTCAAAACCTATTCATATGACATTCAAGTTCAATCTTCATTGATCATTTAACAATAGTACTCAAATGTCTTAAACTCCATTGACTTCCCTTTCTATTTTATGACCTCAAAACCCTAAAATCTTAAATTCTAAATTCATTTGTCCCGTAAATTTTTAATGCTAATCTACATAAATTGATCACCGTGACGACTATGGTGACTACTAATGGGTCCTGGTTTTTTTTATTAAAATTATTTTATCAACTATTAATGAGTATATTTACTATTTTTGTATTACTTGTGCATAATTACATTTATAAATTTCATTTCTAATGTTATTTTAGCAAATATGTAGAAACTTAAGTTTCTACGTTCCGCTTTTGACTCGCTTGAGGAGCCCCTCGAAGTCACTGACCTGCTTTTGGAGGTCCCGAGTCTTGCGGTCCAAGATAGCTTGCTCCTTGGCCAGTTTTCCCCGCGAACACTGGGAGGCCGCGAGATCCTCCTTAAGCTTGGCCGTGGCCGCCCGCTCTTGCTCCAGGGCCTCCACATAGGCGAGGAGGTACCCGATGGAACGGTTGATGTCCCCCATCTCCTGCGAAGAAAGGAAAAGAAGTATTAGTAGATGAAAAATCAGATTTATTGATGAAGAAAAGAAGATTGAAAAGCTTACCTCTACCCGACGCATGCACATCTCCTTAACATCCCGGCACATCTCCTCCCGATCTAGAGTAATCGGATACCTCATAGAAGGCAGGATGGAGCCTGCTACCAGATGTAGGGCCAGCTCCGGATATGTATCCCCTTGTCGGAGCTGGACTCCCTGCAGCGTCTGGATCGGGGTCCAGGGAGCCTCCTCCTGGTCGGAATCGAAAGCCTTGTAGAAGCTCCCATCGAGGGGAAGAGGAGAAGGGCCGTTTGGGGACGAGGAGGGGCGTGCCTCCGACCCACCCCGGGCTGGGGAAGGAGTGAAGTCATGGGCGGGCGACGGTTGTCGCTGCGGTTGTGAAGAAGGCGAGGGGGGAAGCCCTTTGGAAGTTGGTTTCAGCGGGGACCGCCCCGTCCTCCGACGATGGCGAAGGGAGCCACCCTCGTCAGTCTCCTCGGAGGAGTCCAAGCTCTCCACCCAATGAAATTGTTCGCCGGTCGGGGTCCCACCACTGGAGAAAAGTGGTGCCCCTGCCGAAGGAGGCGCCCCTGCTGAAGGTGGCGCGCCTGCTGAGGCTCCAGCCCCCGATGGAGTCCCGGAGCGGCCTGCACCTAAAGGACGAGAAGAGGCTTTAGAAACATAATCAGGGAATTCATTGGAACCCTTACACCAAACAATATGTCGGGAGACGTATTGGTCCTTCCCGCGGTAATTGTAGTAGCCCGCCTTCAGGACACGAGGAGTTTCACCTCGAAGGACTCGTTTGACGTCAGCGATGCGGGCCTCCACGGTGGAAGGAATCAACTCCTTCGGGACCATCCTCTTGTATGATTTAATAGCGAGGCGGAGCTTTTTACCTTCTTCAGCGTTCTGGACGTCGAAGAGCTTGTCCACCTCCACACGGCTCCGCTTGGGCCTCTCCGGGGAAGGAGACCCCGATGGAGTAGCAGGCTTCTTGGCGGACTTCCTCTTCCGCGAAGGGCGGACAACATCGGTCTCCCCCTTCTTAAGGATCAGATTGGTCAGCGCGGATACCTTCTTGGCTGCAAACAGTAAAAGAAAAGGGTTAGAGATTTACCCAGGGAACCACATTGGAGGGGCCGTCGAAAAGCTGCCCCCCGGAAACTACGTCGAGGAGTCGGATCCCGGCATTCACCAGGTCCCGCTCCACAAGAGAATTGGCGTCGAGGGGAGTATAGGACTCCCCCCACCGGTAGAGCTGGATGAGCTCAAGAGTCTGGAAATCTTCATCGGTATAGGTGTGGAAGGCGGGAGGAGAATCCGCTTCCACCTCCCATCGGGGCCACGGGATCGAGGAGTTCTGGATGAAGAAGTAGCTCCTCTTCCACCCGCTGTTGTCGGACCCCGAGTCGACCAGTAGTCCCCGACCCTTGACCACCTTCCAGGTGTCAGTGGTCCAGTTGCATAACCCGAGTTGCGTCTTGTTTCACTTCGGCATCCGGGGGTAGAAGGCACAAACCCTCGCCTCGTTGCACTTCATCCCGTAGAAGGTCCTGAAGAGCTTGAGGCTGTATACCCACTGCTGTCGGAAGCAGAGAACCTGGAAGGCGTTTCACAGGCGTATGGCGTGCGGAGAGAAGGTGGTCGGATGCATCTTGTAATGCTGGCACATCTCGACCAGGTTACCACAAAAGGGGAATCTGATCCCCGCTGATATTTGCCCCGTGGAGACAAATACCTCCCCTTTTCGGGGACGAGTAACCTCAAGGTTACCCGAGGGGCGGGGCCAGGGATACGGGAAACGAGGTTCCCAGGTAGAGGTGATGCATCCCTCCCGGAGATCTGCATCATACGCAGTGCTGGAAATCTCGTTCAAAGCATAGTCGAAGTTGAAGGGTGATGGATATACGCCCAATTTGAACCCGTTGACTTCCAAACCGTTGTATTTTTATCGTCCCATTACCGATTGTAAATCGAAACTTCAACCCGAACACTTCGCGAACACATCAACGGCTCGGACGAGGCCGGAGCGCTCGTCCGGCCGAGGCAAACTCACCTAGGTGAGGTTGGGTGGCCACACCCGACCTCCCCTAGGAGAGATCGGGTCAGCCAACCCGATCTCTCCTAGGGGAGATCGGGTGGACCAACCCGATCTCTCCTAGGAGAGATCGGGTCGGCCAACCCGATCTCTCCTAGGAGGGATGGGGTTGGCCAACCCCATCCTCCCTAGGAGGGTTGGGTGCCCTCACCCAACCCCTACCCTTGGGGGTCGGATTTCTCCTCCCCCAAGGGCCCCTGCGCCATTTTCGGACACCCACACTCGGTTCACGTCGCCTACCTTCTCCGTATCCTAAGGTCTTAATTATGCGCTTAAAGGTTAATTAATTGTGTTTAAAGGTTAACGATGTCATTAAGCCACCTTAATGACACCGTTGCCTATAAATACCCCACCTCCACTATTCATTCGGACATCTTGGCAAGTTGCACAATTTTGCTCTGACATCTCTCTAGCTTTATCTCTCTAAAACCGTACTGACTTAGGCATCAAAGAGGGTTCATCAGGCACCACCCCCCCCTCTGTGCCTGATATTGCCCCTCTTGCAGGGTGGCAAGGAGAAGAGAACCAAGGAAGCAGAAGAGCATAGAGCAGTAAGACAAGCCCCAGGGGTAAGAAGTACAAGCCTCAGGAGGTCAGAAGGAGAGAAGGAAAGGAGGTCAGAAGGAGAGAAGGAAAGGAGGTCAGAAGGAGAGAAGAGAAGGACACATATCAGAACGACTACCCAAGAGAGTATAAGGGCAGGGATCAGAACGACTACCCCAAGGGAGTATAAGGGCACGGATCAGAACGACTAGTCCTAGGAGCACTGAACCCGACATTTCATTAGTGGGAGATAAATTCTAGATTGACGACCCGTTGACCTAGACTTTATAACCTAACAAAAACAACGGTCCATCATGACACCATGTAAATTCATCAAGACCAACCTACCCAAGGGTACGTCCCAAAGTGCATAAAGATCAAATGCCTATTACGGGGGCAAAAGACAGATGCATGGACCCGGTTCGCCACGTGCAGAAGCACCTGACAGCGTGCATGGGCAGGACCCCAGATGAGGATGTTATCTGCGCATTGTTCCCGAGTACCTTGGGAGAGAAGGCGATGACATGGTTTTACAGTCTGCCCACTGGATGTATAACCTGTTGGAAGGATATGCATCAGCGATTCATCGCCCAGTACCAAGGGCGTCGACGGCTGCTGAAGAGTGTTCGGACCCTGCATGAGGTGGTCCAGAGGCCCGACGAATCGCTGGCCCAATACTACCAGCGTTACACGGCTGGTATGACCGAGCTGGATGAGGAGATATCGGAGGGCGAGGCCATCCGTACCTTCCTGAAAAACCTCAATCCCCCCTACGGCTCCGACTTACTTCACAGCGTCGCGGCCAAAAAAGTCTGGAACATGGAGGCACTTCAGGCGAGAGTAAAACAGCAAATCGACGTCCAAGAGTCGAAGATCGCCGCCGGAGAATTGGCTCCTCCCAAGGGGCGTGAAGGAAAGCAGTTGTTCAAACCATTGGACAACCGACACAAGAAGGATAGCTCCGAGGGTAGTCGGAGTCGTGGACGCTCCGATCGGAGGGAGGATAGGCGTCCGACCAAGAGGGACAGTCAGAGGGAGGAGTTTACCCCCCTCAACAGGCCTTTGAAAGAGGTCTTGGCGGTAATGGAGAAGCAAGGTCTCGCTCGTTTCCCCAAGAAGAAGGAAGGAGAAAAGTTGGGCTCCCGCACCGACCGTTACTGCCGATTCCATCGGGCCTCTGGTCACGACACTGACCAGTGTCGGGAGCTGAAGAAGGAAATAGAGAAGCTTATCCAGAGGGGTAAGCTGAAGGAGTTCGTGGGAGATTCGCGCTGCAAGCCCCGTTCCCGATCTCGATCAAGATCCAAATCTCGATCGAGGTCCCCAAGGAAGAGAAGGTCTGACGCAGAGCCTTCGGAGGGCCCATCAGGGTCCCGACAGAAGAGGGTTATTAATGTGATCCATGGAGGGTTCGCTGCAGGAGGAGATACATCGTCTTCTCGGGAGCGTTATGCCAACCAAGTGCCCGTAGCAGTGGTTTTGGGAAAAAGGTCTCGGTCATGGACTCCGAAGGAGGAGATGGAGATCACATTCTCGGCGAAGGATCTGGAGGGAGTAGAGACGCCCCACGAGGATGCCCTAGTAGTGACATTGGATGTAGGGGGATTCGAAGTGAAGAGGATCCTCATTGATGGAGGAAGCTCCTCCGACATCCTCTTCTCCGACGCCCTGGAACAAATGGGGAAGAAGAAGAAAGACTTACGAGAGGTTAACTTCCCGATGGTAGGATTTTGCGGCACAACCTCTTACCCATTGGGGGTTATCACGTTGCCTGTGTGGTTCGGCAGTGGCTGGAAGATGGAGAAGAGAGATGTGGAGTTCGTGGTGGTCGAATCCACAGGGACGTACAATGCGATCATTGGAAGAACCACTATCAACCCGCTGATGGCGGTAGCCTCGACTGTCCATCAGAAACTGAAGTTCCCGACTGAGAATGGGGTCGGTGAAGTGAAAGGCGACCAGGTGGCGTCGAGACGATGCTATGTCAACGCCACAAGGAGATCGAGGAAGGAGGCTATGTCGGTTCTCCAGACAGACACTGATCCTCGGGAGGAGTTTGGGCGTCCCGCCCCCATGGAGGACCTAAAAGAAGTCGAGATAGATGGACCCGAGAGGAGGGTAAAGATCGGAGCCGCCCTATCCGAGGAAAAAGCTTAAGAGTTGATCGCCCTATTGAAAGAATTCAAGGAGTTATTTTCCTGGTCCCCGAGCGATATGCCGGGAATCAGTCGGAACGTGATCGAGCATGAATTGAATATCGACCCCACGATCAAGCCGATCGCGCAGAAGAGACGTCCGATGGGAACAGACAAAAGGATTGCAATCCAGCAGGAGGTTGGCAGGTTGCTCGACGCCGGATTCATTAGGGAGATCCGATTCCAAACTTGGGTAGCCAACCCAGTCATTGGACGTCCGAAAAATCCTTAAGTTTTTAAGGTTCGATTAAAAGCGTCTTAGGACGACGGAAAGCCTTAAGGTTCTTAGGGTCCGATAAAAGCGTTATGAAGAATATAATGTAGCCGGAAATGATATTAATAAAAGGCTCGAAGGCCTAAGGAGTTCCATACGAGAAAGATAACGATAAAAGACTACAAGGACTTAAGTTGTAACAGATTAAGCTCGGTCCTCGGATGCTGGACCTTCAGAGGGCTTCGGAGGGGCAGGCTCAGAGGGATCTGTAGGGGGGTCGTCGGCGTCTTCAGAGGAGCTCTCCGACGGGAGGCTAAAGTACCTTTCTGCGGCTCGGCCGAGAATCTCGGACTTCCTCAAGTCGATGGAGTCCCCGTAGGTTTCGTTAAGCTCTTCGACAATGTCAAGGAAGGCATTCTGCAAATCTTCCTGACAATGCTTCGCCGCATCTGCTTTGAAGTCCTCCGAGCTCTGATATTCTTCGTGGCCCTGGACCTTCGCGTTTGCTATTTGGGCGGAATGCTCCGCCTTTGCCTCCTCCAGCTCCGCCATGACCCTCTGCTTCTCAAGCTTCAGCCGCTCAGCAGTTTCTTTCAATTCTGCTTTATCGAAGGCAGCCTGGCTCCGATCAGCCAAGGCCGTTTGCTGCTCCCGCCTAAGCGAGCTCTCAAGGCTTAGAATCTGCCTTTGCTGGGATTGGGCTTCTTGAGCAAGCTTGGCCCTACCCTCCTTGGCCTGCTGCCTACCCTCCTCGGCCTGCCGCCTAACCTCCTCGGCCCGCTGCCAACCTTCTTCGGCCTGCTTTCTGTCCTCCTCCGCTCGGAGCCTTGACGCCTCGGAGGCAGCTAGGTCCTCCTGGAGCTTGGTCAAGCTCTCGAGGTTGGAGTTGGCCCGTTCTTGCTCCAAAGCCTCCTGCAGGGACAGGATGTAGCCGAAGCAACGATGAAGCTCCACCAGGTCCGCCTGAATCCAGCCAAATGTACTTTCGGAGTACATTCGGGGAAGTTCTTAGGTTTCATGGTGAGCCAGAGGGGGATCGAGGTGAATCCCGAGAAACTAAGGGCGATAGAGGAGATGCAGTCCCCGACAAATCATAGGGAGGTGCAAGTGCTGAACGGTCGGCTGGCTTCGATGAATCGCTTCTTATCCAAGGCAAGCGACCGGTCGATGCCATTTTTCAGTGTACTAAGAGCCAACCGACAGTTCGAATTGACTGCTGAATGTGAGAAGGCGTTCCAAGCGCTCAAACAACATCTCCGCACCCTCCCGCCACTTGCGAAGCCAGCTCCAGGCGAGCCGCTCTATCTTTATTTGGCTATTTCTTCGTTTGCAATAAGCTCTGTTTTAGTTAAAGCTGTCGAGGGCAATCAGATTCCCGTCTATTATGTAAGCAAGGCGTTTGCCAAGAGTGAAATGAACTACCCTCCGATTGAGAAGTACCTCTTTGCGTTGATTATTACTGCTAGAAAGTTACGGCCCTACTTCCATGCGCATGAAATTACGGTGTTGACTGATCAGCCATTAAAACACTTCTTGAACCGGCCTGATACGTCGGGGAGACTAGTAAAGTGGGCCGTGGAACTTAGCGAGTTTCGGATTCATTTCGCTCCGAGAACAGCTATCAAAGGCCAGGCATTGGCCGACTTTATAGTTGAATCTACTGTTCCCGATCCTGAAGCAACGGAAACAGTAGAGGGGGCAACCGGGAATACTGAAGAGGTCCCGACGGCGGAGCGGTCGGAACAGCCAAATAAGGAGAACACCTGTGAGTTGTACACTGATGGCTCCTCAAGCTCGGATGGATCGGGTGCGGGGTTCGTATTGATTCCGCCAGGTGGGGCGGAGCCACTTCGATATGCATTGGCCCTAACATTTAGAGCCACCAATAACGAGGCGGAATATGAGGCTCTCATAACGGGGCTGAAAATCGCAAAGGGCACTGGAATTGAACATTTGAAGGTGAAGAGTGATGCTAGCCTGATTGTAAATCAGGTTCGGGGGCAGTATGGAGCAAAGAACCCGATCATGAAGAAGTATCTTTAGGAGGCTAGGACCTTGAAGGAGAGCTTCAAAAGCTTTGATATCGAGGCAATTCCGAGGGAAGAGAATGTGGAGGCTGATGCCTTGAGCAAATATGCCTTGGGGGCACCTTTGGAAGAGAGTCGGAAGGTACACTTCTTGGAGAAGGTGATTCTATCGACCACCGATCCGTCGGAGGTGTGCGCTATCGGAACAGGGTCAGAGGAGGAATCCACTTGGATGACCCCGATAATTGTGTACTTGACTACGGGGGCACTTCCTGAAGAAAAAGTGGCAGCGGAGCGACTGCGACGAATGTCAATTAATTACGCGATGGTGGATAACCAGTTGTACAAGAAGGGTCTGCTTTCGACGCCTTTCCTGAAATGCGTGGCCAAACCCGATGCGACTCGGATTCTGAGAGAATTGCACGAAGGAGTCGCAGCCTGTCACGAAGGCGCTCGATCTATCCTGAGGAAGGCGCTGAACTTGGGATATTATTGGCCTACGATGAATAAGGAAGCAACGGCGCTTGTTCGATCCTGTGACGCGTGTCAGAGATATGCTTCGAACATCACAGCCCCCGCTGCCGATTTGATGCCCATTGGGAGTGCTTGGCCCTTCGCACAGTGGGGCATTGACCTGGTGGGACCCCTTCCGAAAGCGAAGAGCCAGTGCACACATTTGCTTGTCGCGATTGACTACTTCTCGAAGTGGATCGAGGCTAAGCCGTTAGCCAAGACAACAGCGGGACATATTATCAAGTTCCTTCAGACCCGAATTTTGTCGAGATATGGGGTGCCGAAGGTGATCATCAGTGACAATGGTCCTCCATTTAATGGGGCCCAGTTGGAGAGGTTCCTAGACGAGTTTGGTATCGAGCACCGGACAGCATCCGTCCATCACGCTCAGACCAACGGGCAGGTGGAGGCCGCCAACAAAATCGTGATGGAGGGCTTGAAGAAGAGGGTTTATGCTTTGGACGGAAAATGGTTGGACGAACTGGAGAACGTATTGTGGGCGGTCCGAACGACACCCAAGCGGTCAACAGGTGAAACCCCGTTTGCACTTGTTTACGGGACGGAGGCGGTCGCTCCCGTGGAAATCGCTGTGGCGTCCCATCGAACCAGAAGCTATGAGCCCTCGACAAATCCAGAAAGAGCCAGGATAGGACCTTTGACGAATGACGAAACAAGGCGCCTGGAGTTATCCTTGCTAGAGGAAAAACGGCTGGAAGCCGACATAGCGCAAGCTCGGATGCGTTTGGCGACGGCCAGGTACTACAATCGGAAGGTCAAGTCGCGACAGTTCTACGCGGGAGAACTGGTCCTACGTCGGAATGAGTTCGCCCTACAAGATCGGATCAACAAGATGTCCCCGAAGTGGGAAGGGCCTTACAAGATCGCAGGCATGCCGGCCCCGAATGCTTACAAGTTAGAAGACCTCGATGGCAAGGTATTAAGAAACACCTTTAGTGGTGAACATCTGAAGAAATGTCATGTTTGACAAATAAGTCGTCCGTAGAGGCGCGAAGATGTAATTAAGTCGCCCTGAGTGGTGCATTCTATGTTAAAGACATCAATCAATAAAGAGGTTACTTCTGATCAAAGTATTCCTAAGTTGTTCCCGATACATTAAAAGCGTCATTGGACGTCCGAAAAATCCTTAAGTTTTTAAGGTCCGATTAAAAGCGTCATTGGACGTCCGAAAAATCCTTAAGTTTTTAAGGTCCGATTAAAAGCGTCATTGGACGTCCGAAAAATCCTTAAGTTTTTAAGGTCCGATTAAAAGCGTCATTGGACGTCCGAAAAATCCTTACAAGATCGCAGGCATGCCGGCCCCGAATGCTTACAAGTTAGAAGACCTCGATGGCAAGGTATTAAGAAACACCTTTAGTGGTGAACATCTGAAGAAATGTCATGTTTGACAAATAAGTCGTCCGTAGAGGCGCGAAGATGTAATTAAGTCGCCCTGAGTGGTGCATTCTATGTTAAAGACATCAATCAATAAAGAGGTTACTTCTGATCAAAGTATTCCTAAGTTGTTCCCGATACATTAAAAGCGTCATTGGACGTCCGAAAAATCCTTAAGTTTTTAAGGTCCGATTAAAAGTGTCATTGGACGTCCGAAAAATCCTTAAGTTTTTAAGGTCCGATTAAAAGCGTCATTGGACGTCCGAAAAATCCTTAAGTTTTTAAGGTCCGATTAAAAGCGTCATTGGACGTCCGAAAAATCCTTAAGTTTTTAAGGTCCGATTAAAGGCGTCATTGGACGTCCGAAAAATCCTTAAGTTTTTAAGGTCCGATTAAAAGCGTCATTGGACGTCCGAAAAACCCTTAAGTTTTTAAGGTCCGATTAAAAGCGTCATTGGACGTCCGAAAAATCCTTAAGTTTTTAAGGTTCGATTAAAAGCGTCTTAGGACGACGGAAAGCCTTAAGGTTCTTAGGGTCCGATAAAAGCGTTATGAAGAATATAATGTAGCCGGAAATGATATTAATAAAAGGCTCGAAGGCCTAAGGAGTTCCATACGAGAAAGATAACGATAAAAGACTACAAGGACTTAAGTTGTAACAGATTAAGCTCGGTCCTCGGATGCTGGACCTTCAGAGGGCTTCGGAGGGGCAGGCTCAGAGGGATCTGTAGGGGGGTCGTTGGCGTCTTCAGAGGAGCTCTCCGACGGGAGGCTAAAGTACCTTTCTGCGGCTCGGCCGAGAATCTCGGACTTCCTCAAGTCGATGGAGTCCCCGTAGGTTTCGTTAAGCTCTTCGACAATGTCAAGGAAGGCATTCTGCAAATCTTCCTGACAATGCTTCGCCGCATCTGCTTTGAAGTCCTCCGAGCTCCGATATTCTTCGTGGCCCTGGACCTTCGCGTTTGCTATTTGGGCGGAATGCTCCGCCTTTGCCTCCTCCAGCTCCGCGATGACCCTCTGCTTCTCAAGCTTCAGCCGCTCAGCAGTTTCTTTCAATTCTGCTTTATCGAAGGCAGCCTGGCTCCGATCAGCCAAGGCCGTTTGCTGCTCCCGCCTAAGCGAGCTCTCAAGGCTTAGAATCTGCCTTTGCTGGGATTGGGCCTCTTGAGCAAGCTTGGCCCTACCCTCCTCGGCCTGCTGCCTACCCTCCTCGGCCTGCCGCCTAACCTCCTCGGCCCGCTGCCAACCTTCTTCGGCCTGCTTTCTGTCCTCCTCCGCTCGGAGCCTTGACGCCTCGGAGGCAGCTAGGTCCTCCTGGAGCTTGGTCAATCTCTCGAGGTTGGAGTTGGCCCGTTCTTGCTCCAAAGCCTCCTGCAGGGACAGGATGTAGCCGAAGCAACGATCCTGGTCCGCCATTTCCTGAGGACAAGTACAGCTTAGTATTTAAAAGTCGGAATACTTCCAAATGAATAAAAACAAAGTGTAACTTACCTCTATCCGACGGACGGCCATTTGACGGATGTCCGCCTTGATGTCCTCCCCTTCCAGAGAAAGGGGATGCCTCAGTGAGAGCGGGATCGAGCCCGACACCAAGTGCAGGGCCAGGTTCTCCTCTTGGCACCCCCGACGTAGAGGAATCCCCTGTAGAGACTCCACCGGTCTCCAAGGCTCGGCACTCTGGTCCGAAGAGAAGGCCTGGTAGTAGTCTCCATCCAAGGGGAATGGAGGTACTACCAGACGAGCCCCCCCATCTTCACTTATCCGGGCTTCGGGAGTCGCGCCCCTAACTGGTGACGATGGTGGCGCGAAGGGGAGCGGGGACGTCTCCTTACCAGGTGACTTAGCAGGAGTCGACCTCGATTTTCCTCGGAGGATTAGGCCTTCCTCCTCAGCTTGGTCCTCGGAGGGGGAGTCCTCCAAGCTAATCACCCGACCGAATTCGCCACGGACTTCCGTCGGGGCATCTTCCACCCCCGGCTCCGCTACAGGCACGGAGTCTGAGGCAGGTGCAGCAGGGGCGACGTCCGTGTGACCTGCAGCGGGGCGAACAAGGTGAGGAAGTAAATTGACATCGGTATACCAAATCAGACAACGCTCCACATATCTCTCGCAGCCAAAAAAGTCATAGCAACCCGATTCGAGAACGTGTGGAGTTTCCCCTCGGAGGATATTCTTGACATCCCTGATCCGCCCTTCCATGTCGGAGGCCTGAAGGTTTTGAGGAACTAACTCTCTATATCTTTTTATAGCACGAAAAACTTCCTTACCTTCCTTTTCGGAACGGACGCCGAAGGCGGCCCTAACCACGTCCGCATTAGTCTGCCCCTCGGGTGTGGGGGCAGACCTTGGTGCCTCGGAGGTCTTCGTCTTCTTCCGAGACGGCTCCGACGCAGCGGAAGACTTTCTCCTGGAGGAGGACTTCTTCTTACGCTTCAGCGAATGGGAGGCATCGGTATCCTCCTGAAACAGATGGGCGGTCAGCGATGTTCGATGGGCTGTAAGCAGTGGAAACAAAAAATAATTAGAAGATTACCCAGAAAATTACATTGGAAGGGCCATCACGAATCTTTCCCCCAGCTTCGGGATCAATCAGCATAATGGAAATTTTTATCCGCTGTCGGTCAGTGACAGAAGTGGCCTCGAAGGGCCGATAACCCTCCTCCCAGCGACGGGCCTGGATGAGCATCAAGGCCCTCTTGGTCTGCTCCGACCATGTACGGAAGGGCACAGGAGGATCAGCTTCCACGACAGTCTTCGGCCATTCGATGGGACCAGGTTTGATGAAAAAGTATTGTTCTTTCCAATTAGCGTTGTCATGCCCCTTATCGTGGATGATGGCTCGTTCCTTGCAAATCTTCCAAAACACCTTCTTATCCCAGCCCATCTCCTTATACTGCTCGTCGGTCCCCTCGGGTTGGCGGGGGGTAAAAGAGCAGACCCCATCCTTGTTACAGGTCATCTTGTAGAGGACCCGCCAAAGCTCCAGAGTATAGCTCCAGTCCTCTTTGTTGATATCACACCACACCTGGAAGGCAATCCATGTACGGATTGCATGTGGAGAGAAGGTCGTGGGATAAGTTTTGTAATGGTTGCATAACTCCACCCAACTTGGACAAAAGGGGAGTCGGATTCCCGCACGAATTTGCCCTGGGGAGATGAATACCTCGTCTCCTTTGGGGAGTGTAACCCGGGTGTCGCGAGGGTTGAATTGGAACTGCTCGTAGGGATAGCGAGCCCCGAAGGAGGATTCGAAGATGCCACATTCTACGCAAGCCCTATCGAAGTTAATAGGCGCAAGCGAGTTCTTGAGATACTTGAAGACGAAAGGTGGTCCAACAGGAGAAGACCCGCTGTTGGTGGCAAATCCCTCGGCTGAAAATCGTCGAGGGAAGGAAGGAGGGGAAATTGAAACCTAAGAAGATCAAAGATGAAAGAAAAAAGAGTAATAAGGTGAAGAATCTTACCAGACATAATGACTGAAGCGTTGATCGGAAAAATCTGGGTGCTGGAAGCGCCGGCGAAACCTTGAAGTGAAAAAAATTAGGGCTCTTGGGATCGCAGAAAAGAAGAAGTAAAGGGAAAGTGAAACAATGTATGGGTTTAGGGTTTGATAAAAGAAGGAAAGGAGAACTGAAGGGGTGGGCAATCTGAGCCATAGAATTCAAAACGATTCAATCAGAATCGTCCAAAGGGAAACGTGCTAATTCGAAGAAGGCGAAACGGTTTCAATCTGAACCGTCAGGGCGCATGGGACAGATAAGACAGGAATGATGACGTACCGGGGCGGTTGAAAAGTGCTTTTTCAAAAAACAGGCGTGCAGAACCCGAGACGTTCCTTCACCTTCTATCAGCATTTAATGCTGGTCTGATCAGGAAATCCCCTCGAATCCAGGCAGGATCCCAAAGGATCTTGAAGAGATCCGAGGCAAAGGCCTCCGACAAAAGTAGGGCAACGGCCTCCAACGTTTTAAATAAGGACCCCCGACTGGGATGTTGAAGGGTCCGATATTGAAAGACGCGATGCACTATAAGTCCCTCACGTCTTGGGGGCAAATGATGGGCCCCGGGTGAGACCGTTAGGCCCCTTAACGATTGGCAAACGGCGACTAGGCCCGTTGGGCTAGGAGCTGGGCTGCTGGGAGGCTAAGGGCTCCGACGGAAGGAGGCCCCGACATTGAATGGCCCCGAGTAAGCATGGCCCCGATAGGGGAGAGCCCCGAAGATATCGGACCTGGACGTAGTCGGTCCCGATATGGGAGTCGACACCACTCCCCGACACCGAATCCTCAACGGTGCAACTTGGGAGTCTCCGATAATGATCGAGACTCACCAGTAAGAGCACAATCCCGGAAATCTCGCCATGATTACAGTAGTGGTATAATGGGCGAGATATGCGGGATACATATAACTGTACAGATACGTGGCAAGATATACGGCGAGATATTTGGGATAGTGGATCACAATCCAACCGCCTAATCAGGTAACTGAGATAGCCTTCCCCCTATAAAAGGGGGGAAGTTATCACAGGTTAGGGTTACGTTTTTACACATACACATATTGCTTGCTTGATCACCGTACTTACGTTAAGCATCGGAGAGGGATTCTGGGCCACCGCCCTCTATTCCCCTTCTGCAGGATTGCGAGGAGCTAAAGAATCCGTCACCGTAACCGGAGTTCCTACCGTGATCCAACAATTACCTGCAGCAGTTTCATTAGATAATGATTTCTCCTCTAAAGCAGGATCATGATCATTATTAACATTAAGAGGTTCTTCATCACTTGGTCTTGATGCATCTTCTCACGAGAATTCGAATAGCTCGAAATGTTTGGAGGGTAACATCACTTTAATCTAGTCTCTTTTCTATGCCTACCAAATTCATAGTATATGAAGGAAATCTTGAGAGAGATGGAGAATCAGAGAAGATGGAAGACTGTAAGTTGAGGAGAAGGTGGGAGAGATATATGAATAGTTAGTTGTGCGGGTAGTTCCTGCTTTTTCTCCTCCTTCCCTGAAAATAGGGTTTTAAGCCCAAAATATATATATATATATATATATATATATATATATATATATATATATATATATATATATATTTATATATATATATATATATATATATATATATATATATATATTGGGCTCTTTTTGCAGTATATTGTTAGCTAATAATATTGCATATTGGGCCTTAGCGTAAACAATAATAGAAACATTTTTTATTATAATTTTTTTTTGCGCCAAATGATTATCATAGTTAAATAAATAAAATATCAACGACGTATTAATGGCCATAATTCCATATATAAGATATATAGTCCAACTAGTTGTTAAGCTTTTGATTTGGTTACTTTTAGGATTACATAATCTTTCGGTTACATTTTGTTTTAATTTTGCTATTTTTTAATCTTATTTCTTTTATTATACAATGAATAATATATATTATTTAAAAAATATGTAGTTTTAGTATCTGTATCTCTACTTTATTGCTTAGAAGAATTGAAAGAGAATTATAGAACTTTATTTTATGTAATTTTTTCTAATTTAAATCTAAATAAATAAAAAAAAGCAAACAAGTAATTATATATAATCAGTATCTTAGAATTGCTATGTTAAATTTATATTCATAAGATATTAACTTTTAATGAGAAATTAGTGGGATTAATATTTCCGTGACCATTAATTTGTCATGATATTTTGGTACTTTGGTGCCCACATTTCGCACTGAATAAAGTGCGAGAGATATTATTTTAACACATTTATTTCGTCACCATTCACTATTTCTTGTGATGAAACAAAATTTGACAAAAAAAAATTGTCACGGCTGTTTTTTTATTGTGACGATTTACTTATTCGTCATAATATAGTGATATACGGTGACAAAATTGAAAGTGACGAAATAAAATCTGTCATAGTATTCCAAGTTTGTTGTAGTGTCGTAAAAACACACGTTTTTACGTCTTTACCTTAAAAAATGAGTTAAAACGTAACAAAATCGTTGTCTGAGTAGAAACGAGTAGAAACGGGTAGAAACGATTGTAGAGTCGTAAAAACGGGTAGAAACATAAGTTTCTACGGTTGCTAGATTTGTTTTACCATAATTTGCTAAAAAAAATTCCAAATCTAATAAATTATGCAAAACCAAAACTTATCAACCAAACACAAGAAAAATTTGTCATGGATAGTAATTTATGTGACAAATCAATTTTTTTAACTCAAAGCCTATTCATATGACATTCAAGTTCAACCTTCATTGATCATTTAATAATAATACTCAGAAGTCTTAAACTCCATTGACTTCCCTTTCTATTTTATGACCTCAAAAGCCTAAAATATTAAATTCTAAATTCATTTGACCCGTAAATTTTTAATTCTAATATACCAAAATTGATCACCGTGACGACTATGGTAAATACTAATGGGTCCAGGTTTTTTTATTAAAATTATTTTATCAATTATTAATGAGTATATTTACTATTTTTGTATTACTTGTGCATAATTACATTTATAAATTTAATGTCTAATGTTATTTTAGCAAATATGTAGAAACTTACGTTTCTACGTTCCGTTTTTACGACCCGACTTTACCTACCTATTTCCGTCTCTACGTAGAAACTCGTTTTTGACTGCATAGCTATGTAGTTAACAACTCGTTTCTAGGTCGTAAAAACACACGTTTTTACGTCTTTACCTTAAAAACGAGTTAATACGTAACAAAATCGTAGTCTGAGTAGAAACGGATAGAAACGATTTTAGAGTCGTAAAAACGTGTAGAAACGGGTAGAAACGTAAGTTCTACGGTTTCTAGATTTTTTTTTACCAAAATTTGCTAAAAAAAATTCCAAATCTAATAAATTATGCAAAACCTAAAAAACTTATCAACCAAACATAAGAAAAATTTGTCATGGATAGTAATTTATGTGACAATTCAATTTTTTTTACTAAAAACCTATTCATATGACATTCAAGTTCAACCATTATTGATCATTTAATAATAGTACTTGAAGTGTTAAACTCCATTGAATTCTCTTTCTATTTAATGACCTCAAAACCCTAAAATCTTAAATTCTAAATTCATTTGACCCGTAAATTTTTAATGCTAATCTACCAAAATTGATCACCGTGGCGATTAATGTGACTACTAATGGGTCTGTGTTTTATTATTAAAATTATTTTATCAACTATTAATGAGTATATTTACATTTTTTGTGTTACTTGTGCATAATTACATTTATAAATTTCATTTCTAATGTTATTTTAGCAAATATGTAGAAACTTACGTTTCTACGTTCCGTTTTTACGACCCGACTTTACCTACCCATTTCCGTCTCTATGTAGAAACTCGTTTTTTACCGCATAGCTATGTAGTTAACAACTCGTTTCTAGGTCGTAAAAACGCACGCTTTTTACGTGTTTACCTTAAAAAACGAGTTAAAACGTAACAAAATCGTTGTCTGAGTAGAAACGGATAGAATCGATTGTAGAGTTGTAAAAACGTGTAGAAACGTAAGTTCTACGGTTTCTAGATTTTTTTTACCATAATTTGCTAAAAAAATTCCAAATCTAATAAATTATGCAAAAACTAAAAAACTTATCAACCAAACATAAGAAAAATTTGTCATGGATAGTAATTTATGTGACAAATCAATTTTTTTTACTCAAAACCTATTCATATGACATTCAAGTTCAACATTTATTGATCATTCAGTAATTGTACTACGAAGTTTTAAACTCCATTGACTTCCCCTTCTCTTTTATGACCTCAAAATCCTAAAATCTTAAATTCTAAATTTATTTGATCCGTAAATTTTTAATGCTAATCTACCAAAATTGATCACCGTGGCGTTTATGGTGATTACTAATGGGTCTGTGTTTTTTTATTAAAATTATTTTATCAACTATTAATGAGTATATTTACTATTTTTGTGTTACTTGTGCATAATTACATTTATAAATTTCATTTCTAATTTTATTTTAGCAAATATGTAGAAACTTACGTTTCTACGTTCCGTTTTTACGACCCGACTTTACCTACCCATTTCCGTCTCTACGTAGAAACTCGTTTTTTACTGCATAGCTATGTAGTTAACAACTCGATTCTAGGTCGTAAAAACGCACGTTTTTTACGTCTTTACCTTAAAAAACGAGTTAAAACGTAAAAAAATTGTTGTCTGAGTAGAAACGGGTAGAAACAATTGTAGAGTCGTAAAAACGTGTAGAAACGTATGTTTCTACGGTTTTCGATTTTTTTTACCATAATTTGCTAACAAAAATTCCAAATCTAATAAATTATGCAAAACCCAAAAATCTTATCAACCAAACACAAGAAAAATTTGTCATGGATAGTAAATTATGTGACAAATCAATTTTTTTTACTCAAAACCTATTCATATGACATTCAAGTTCAACCTTCATTGATCATTTAATAATAGTACTCAAAATATTTAAACTCCATTGACTTCCCTTTCTATTTTATGACCTCAAAACCATAAAATCTTAAACTCTAAATTCATTTGACCCGTAAATTTTTAATGCTAATCTACCAAAATTGATCACCGTGACGACTATGGTGACTACTAATGGGTCCAGGTTTTTTTATTAAATTTATTTTATCAACTATTAATGAGTATATTTACTATTTTTGTATTACTTATGCATAATTACATTTATAAATTTCATTTCTAATGTTATTTTAGAAAATATGTAGAAACTGACATTTTTACGTTCCGTTTTTACGACCCGACTTTACCTACCCTTTCCGTCTCAACGTAGAAACTCGTTTTTGACTGCATAGCTATGTAGTTAAAAACTCGTTTCTAGGTTGTAAAAACCGCACGTTTTTAAGTCTTTACCTTAAAAAACGAGTTAAAACGTAAAAAAATTGTTGTCTGAGTAGAAACGGGTAGAAACGATTGTAGAGTCATAAAAACGTGTAGAAACGGGTAGAAACGTATGTTTCTACGGTTTTCGATTTTTTTTACCATAATTTGCTTACAAAAATTCCAAATCTAATAAATTATGCAAAACCCAAAAAACTTATCAACCAAACACAAGAAAAATTTGTCATGGATAGTAAATTATGTGACAAATCAATTTTTTTAACTCAAAACCTATTCATATGACATTCAAGTTCAATCTTCATTGATCATTTAACAATAGTACTCAAATGTCTTAAACTCCATTGACTTCCCTTTCTATTTTATGACCTCAAAACCCTAAAATCTTAAATTCTAAATTCATTTGTCCCGTAAATTTTTAATGCTAATCTACATAAATTGATCACCGTGACGACTATGGTGACTACTAATGGGTCCTGGTTTTTTTTATTAAAATTATTTTATCAACTATTAATGAGTATATTTACTATTTTTGTATTACTTGTGCATAATTACATTTATAAATTTCATTTCTAATGTTATTTTAGCAAATATGTAGAAACTTAAGTTTCTACGTTCCGCTTTTGACTCGCTTGAGGAGCCCCTCGAAGTCACTGACCTGCTTTTGGAGGTCCCGAGTCTTGCGGTCCAAGATAGCTTGCTCCTTGGCCAGTTTTCCCCGCGAACACTGGGAGGCCGCGAGATCCTCCTTAAGCTTGGCCGTGGCCGCCCGCTCTTGCTCCAGGGCCTCCACATAGGCGAGGAGGTACCCGATGGAACGGTTGATGTCCCCCATCTCCTGCGAAGAAAGGAAAAGAAGTATTAGTAGATGAAAAATCAGATTTATTGATGAAGAAAAGAAGATTGAAAAGCTTACCTCTACCCGACGCATGCACATCTCCTTAACATCCCGGCACATCTCCTCCCGATCTAGAGTAATCGGATACCTCATAGAAGGCAGGATGGAGCCTGCTACCAGATGTAGGGCCAGCTCCGGATATGTATCCCCTTGTCGGAGCTGGACTCCCTGCAGCGTCTGGATCGGGGTCCAGGGAGCCTCCTCCTGGTCGGAATCGAAAGCCTTGTAGAAGCTCCCATCGAGGGGAAGAGGAGAAGGGCCGTTTGGGGACGAGGAGGGGCGTGCCTCCGACCCACCCCGGGCTGGGGAAGGAGTGAAGTCATGGGCGGGCGACGGTTGTCGCTGCGGTTGTGAAGAAGGCGAGGGGGGAAGCCCTTTGGAAGTTGGTTTCAGCGGGGACCGCCCCGTCCTCCGACGATGGCGAAGGGAGCCACCCTCGTCAGTCTCCTCGGAGGAGTCCAAGCTCTCCACCCAACGAAATTGTTCGCCGGTCGGGGTCCCACCACTGGAGAAAAGTGGTGCCCCTGCCGAAGGAGGCGCCCCTGCTGAAGGTGGCGCGCCTGCTGAGGCTCCAGCCCCCGATAGAGTCCCGGAGCGGCCTGCACCTAAAGGACGAGAAGAGGCTTTAGAAACATAATCAGGGAATTCATTGGAACCCTTACACCAAACAATATGTCGGGAGACGTATTGGTCCTTCCCGCGGTAATTGTAGTAGCCCGCCTTCAGGACACGAGGAGTTTCACCTCGAAGGACTCGTTTGACGTCAGCGATGCGGGCCTCCACGGTGGAAGGAATCAACTCCTTCGAGACCATCCTCCTGTATGATTTAATAGCGAGGCGGAGCTTTTTACCTTCTTCAGCGTTCTGGACGTCGAAGAGCTTGTCCACCTCCACACGGCTCCGCTTGGGCCTCTCCGGGGAAGGAGACCCCGATGGAGCAGCAGGCTTCTTGGCGGACTTCCTCTTCCGCGAAGGGCGGACAACATCGGTCTCCCCCTTCTTAAGGATCAGATTGGTCAGCGCAGATACCTTCTTGGCTGCAAACAGTAAAAGAAAAGGGTTAGAGATTTACCCAGGGAACCACATTGGAGGGGCCGTCGAAAAGCTGCCCCCCGGAAACTACGTCGAGGAGTCGGATCCCGGCATTCACCAGGTCCCGCTCCACAAGAGAATTGGCGTCGAGGGGAGTATGGGACTCCCCCCACCGGTAGAGCTGGATGAGCTCAAGAGTCTGGAAATCTTCATCGGTATAGGTGTGGAAGGCGGGAGGAGAATCCGCTTCCACCTCCCATCGGGGCCACGGGATCGAGGAGTTCTGGATGAAGAAGTAGCTCCTCTTCCACCCGCTGTTGTCGGACCCCGAGTCGACCAGGAGTCCCCGACCCTTGACCACCTTCCAGGTGTCAGTGGTCCAGTTGCATAACCCGAGTTGCGTCTTGTTTCACTTCGGCATCCGGGGGTAGAAGGCACAAACCCTCGCCTCGTTGCACTTCATCCCGTAGAAGGTCCTGAAGAGCTTGAGGCTGTATACCCACTGCTGTCGGAAGCAGAGAACTTGGAAGGCGTTTCACAGGCGTATGGCGTGCGGAGAGAAGGTGGTCGGATGCATCTTGTAATGCTGGCACATCTCGACCAGGTTACCACAAAAGGGGAATCTGATCCCCGCTGATATTTGCCCCGTGGAGACAAATACCTCCCCTTTTCGGGGACGAGTAACCTCAAGGTTACCCGAGGGGCGGGGCCAGGGATACGGGAAACGAGGTTCCCAGGTAGAGGTGATGCATCCCTCCCGGAGAGCTGCATCATACGCAGTGCTGGAAATCTCGTTCAAAGCATAGTCGAAGTTGAAGGGTGATGGATATACGCCCAATTTGAACCCGTTGACTTCCAAACCGTTGTATTTTTATCGTCCCATTACCGATTGTAAATCGAAACTTCAACCCGAACACTTCGCGAACACATCAACGGCTCGGACGAGGCCGGAGCGCTCGTCCGGCCGAGGCAAACTCACCTAGGTGAGGTTGGGTGGCCACACCCGACCTCCCCTAGGAGAGATCGGGTCAGCCAACCCGATCTCTCCTAGGGGAGATCGGGTGGACCAACCCGATCTCTCCTAGGAGAGATCGGGTCGGCCAACCCGATCTCTCCTAGGAGGGATGGGGTTGGCCAACCCCATCCTCCCTAGGAGGGTTGGGTGCCCTCACCCAACCCCTACCCTTGGGGGTCGGATTTCTCCTCCCCCAAGGGCCCCTGCGCCATTTTCGGACACCCACACTCGGTTCACGTCGCCTACCTTCTCCGTATCCTAAGGTCTTAATTATGCGCTTAAAGGTTAATTAATTGTGTTTAAAGGTTAACGATGTCATTAAGCCACCTTAATGACACCGTTGCCTATAAATACCCCACCTCCACTATTCATTCGGACATCTTGGCAAGTTGCACAATTTTGCTCTGACATCTCTCTAGCTTTATCTCTCTAAAACCGTACTGACTTAGGCATCAAAGAGGGTTCATCAGGCACCACCCCCCCCCTCTGTGCCTGATATTGCCCCTCTTGCAGGGTGGCAAGGAGAAGAGAACCAAGGAAGCAGAAGAGCATAGAGCAGTAGGACAAGCCCCAGGGGTAAGAAGTACAAGCCTCAGGAGGTCAGAAGGAGAGAAGGAAAGGAGGTCAGAAGGAGAGAAGGAAAGGAGGTCAGAAGGAGAGAAGAGAAGGACACATATCAGAACGACTACCCAAGAGAGTATAAGGGCAGGGATCAGAACGACTACCCCAAGGGAGTATAAGGGCACGGATCAGAAAGACTAGTCCTAGGAGCACTGAACCCGACATTTCATTAGTGGGAGATAAATTCTAGATTGACGACCCGTTGACCTAGACTTTATAACCTAACAAAGGGCTTCCTGCTCTCAGAACTAGAACCGCTGTCTGAAATTAGCCATGGAAAGGCACATTGGGTTTCCCGGAAAACTACAAACAAAGGAAAAAGGTACAAGCAACGAAGAAGAAACCCTTACCAGACATGATGGTTGAAGGCTGAGAGGATAAACTTGACGTTGTCGAGAAAGTGGCTTGGAAGAACAGGAGGCCGGAGGAGCACTGAAGTCTTTGGAATCACAAAAGCTTGAGTTCTCAGAGAGGTTGCAGAGAGATTTTGAAATTTCGGAGACGGTAAAAGTGAAACTGTGCCCACGGTTAGGGTTTTATAGGCGAGGAGGACAGTCGAAGGGACGCTTTGATCTGAATGGTCGAAGTTGAAGCGTACTGATCTGGACCGTTGAGATGGAACGTGCAGAATGGCAACGGGTGCAATGATGAAACGGCCTGAAAAGCACTTTTCAGAAAAAGCAGGCGCGAAAAATCAGGCACGGGTACTGAAGACGTCGCTTCGTTATCTGCTGCATTTAATAGCTGAGGAACCAAGGAGTCCTCTCGGATTTGGCAGTTATCCACAAGGTATTGAGGAAACGCGAACGAGAAGACTTGTACTAAATGACGATGCCAGGTGAAAGATCCCCGACTTCAACGTCGGGAGGTCGGGAGTTGAAAGACACGACGAACTGTAAGTCCCTCATGTCTTGGGGGCAAATGATGGGTTCCGCGAGGCCGTCAGGCCCTTTAACGGGGAGGAAACGGCGAATAGGCCCATTGGGCCCTAATATGAATGTCAAGAAGACCAAGGTGAAGGGTCCCGACGTAGGGAGTCCCGATGATGAAAGGTCCCGACAGAGTCGGTCCCGATAGGTGAGCTGAAAGCTCCCGATGAGAAGCCTTTAAGTAGGCCCCGATGAAGAATCCCTGAGAATGATTGGCCCTGTCCCGATGACGAGGGGCCCCGAGCGGTGACACAACAAGATAACTCTGGAGTCCCCGATGTTAGTCGGGACTTGCTATCAAAGGTTAAGGCCAAGATACGCGGGGCGTGGCCGAGATACGCGGAGCGTAGTTAAGATACGCGGAGCGTGGCCGAGATTCGCGGGGCGTGGCCGAGATAAGCGAGATCATGTCCTAGATAGGCGGGATCGTGCCCGAGATACGCGGAATACGGGCTAACCACCCCCAACGGTTCACCTGGTAACTGAGGTACCTCTCCGCCTATAAAAGGGCAGAGGTCACCTCATATCAATTACGTTTTTTTGAGACGTTACTTGAGATTACTGCTTGCCAGTCCACACGAGATACTCATTTAAGCATCGGAGAGGGATTCTTGGTCACCGCCCGGTCTATCCCCTCTTGCAGGATTGCGTGGAGCGAAGGAGCTAGGATCGCCGTCAAAGACCGTACCGGAGTTCCACCGTGATCCAACAGCACATACCTCCGATTAATCGGTGGTTGAAAGGATCACCTTCTCCAAGAAATGCACCTTCCGAATTTCATCAAGGGGTGCCCCCAAGGCGAACTTGCTCAAGGCATCTGCTTCCGCATTGTCCTCCCTCGTACCCATCCACGTTCAGGGTCACGACCAAAGCATCATTGTGCGGGGTCTCCACACCTATCAGGTCCTCTGCTGAGAAGGGAATCACCATTTCTTCTTTTGGAGTCCAATTTCGGGCCCTCTTGCCCAGCACCACAGCAATGGGAATCCGAGAAGCTTAAACCTCCCGAGTTGCCGCGGTATCTCCTCCCGCAGCAAGTCCGCCATGAATCACATTAATGGTCCCCCGATTCTCCTTGCGGGCATTGGAAGACTCAGGTTTATCATTCTTCGGGGTTCGACCACAGGATCGGGAATGGGACCACACTCGGAGGCCTCGTTGCCCAGCTACAAATTCCTTAAGCTTTCCCCGCTGGATTGGTTTCTCAATCTCCTTCTTCAGTTCCCGACAATGGTTAGTGTCGTAACCGTTTGCGCGATGGAAACGACAATACCGATCGGTGCGAGCTCCCATGGACTCTCCCTCCTTCTTCGGGGGGTACCTGGCGATACCCTGTCGGTTCATCACTGCCAACACAGCACCCATGGAACAAATGAGAGGAGTGTAGCGGTCCTCCCGCTTGTTCAGCTTTGAGGGACGCTTATCTTCCCTCCGATCGGGACGACCTTGACCCCGACCGCTTTCGGGTTTATCTTTCTTCTTGCGATCGTCTGAGGGCTTGAACGACTGCTTCCCTCTGTTTGATTTTGGAGGATCGAGGTCTCCGGCAGCTATCTTCGACTCCTAGACATCGATTTGCTGCTTCACCCTCTTCTGCAGCGCCTCCATGTTCCAAACATCCTTCTCAGCCACGCTGTGCATCAGGTCGGAACCATACGGTGCAGTCAGGTTCCGAATGAAGGTACAGATGGTCTCTCCCTCCGTCATTTCCTCATCAATCTTGGCCACGCTGGCAGTGTACCTCTGTTAGTAGTGTGCCAGAGATTCGTCGGGACTTTGTACCACCTCAGCCAGGGACCTCGTGCTTTTCAGGAGACGTCGACGGCCCTGGTACTACTGGATGAAGCGATCATGCATCTGGGTCCAGCTAGAGATGCACCCTGGGGGAAGGCTGAAGAACCACGTCAGGGCCCTTTCACCAAGTGTGCCTGGGAACAAAACGCATACTATATCATCATTCGGGGCTCTGCCTAGGCAAGCCATGACATGCTTCTGGACATGACGAACTGGATCTCCCTCGCCATCATACTCCTTGATTTTCGGGATATCCAGCCCTGAATTAGTGTTCACCAATCGGGGAACGAAGGGATGAGTGGATCGATCCCTCAGCTCCGACATCATTTTCTTCTGGTCTCCCATGCAAATATTCCCGATCTTTACCACCTGGTCGGGGGTGATAGGACCACTAAGAGGGATGGTCCTATGTTGCACCGGTCCAGGCCCATCAACCACGAATTGCTCCGATAGGGCAGGATCCTTGCCCTTGTCCTGGTGCTCGGGTTGGGCCTCTTGCCTGTCCCGATTCTCCATCGGCGGAGGCGGAGGCAGCTCCTCCTCCTTTTTCTTGGTGGCCTCCCTTCGGTCAAGGAGAGCTTCCAGAAATACTGGCATGGCATCCATCACAGCCTTTGCCAAGTCTGGCTTTGCAGGTGCCTCCTGGTCCCTCCTTGGGATCTCTTCCCGGATCTCCGATGAGTTTCGGATGGAATCTTCAGGATCCTCATGATGCCCCCTTTTTTGGGAAACAACAGGGGGAGGATCATTCCGATCAGCAGTGCGCTCCGGCGGCCCTGAATTCAGAGTTCCAGCAGGGTGACGGGAACCACTAGATTGTCCTTGTCTCTTCTTTTGCTTGCCAGCCATCGATCGGGTAGAAGTCATTATTGCTTTTTGCTTCGTTCCCACAGACTGCGCCAATGTTGGATCACGGTTGGAACTCTGGTACGTTCTTGACAGATATCCGAACTCCTTCGCTCCAAGTAATCCTGCAAGAAGGGGATAGACCGGGTGGTGACCCAGAATCCCTCTTCGATGCTTAAATGAGTATATCTATGCAAACTGGAAAGTATTAGTATGTAAGTATGTGAACGTATCAATCCTGAGGTAACTCCTTCCTTTATATAGGGGAGGGGTCACCTCAGTTACCTGTTGAGATAACTGCCACGTTCCGTTTATCTCGGCACGGCCAGTAGCCCACGTTCCGTCTGTTCAGGCCACTTCCCCACTGATGGGTTCGACTACAGCCGTCAGGCCCTTTAACGGTGAGGAAACGGCAAACAGGCCCACCAGGCCCCAAATGAAGGTCAAGATGACCCAGGAGAAGGGTCCCGACGAAGGGAGTCCCGATGATGAAAGGTCCCGACAGAGTCGGTCCCGACAGATGAGCTGGAAGCTCCCGATAAGAAGCCTTTAAGTAGGCCCCGATGACGAATCCCTGAGAACGATTGGCCCTGTCACGATGACGAGGGGCCCCGAGCGGTGACACAACGAGATAACTCTGGAGTCCCCGACGGGAGTCGGGACTCGTTATCAGAGTATAAGGCCAAGATACGCGGGGCGTGGCCGAGATACGCGAAACGTGGTTAAGATACACAGAGCGTGGCCGAGATACGCGGGGCGTGGCCGAGATAAGCGAGATCATGGCCTAGATAGGCGGGATCACACCCGAGATACGCGGGATACGGGCTAACCACCCCAAACGGTTCACCAGGTAACTGAGGTATCTCTTCGCCTATAAAAGGGCAAGAGGTCGCCTCAGATGACTTACGTTGAATTACATACCCTTTGAGATTACTGCTTGCCAGTCCGTACTAGACACTCATTTAAGCATCGGAGAGGGATTCTGGGTCACCGCCCGGTCTATCCCCTCTTGCAGGATTGCGTGGAGCAAAGGAGCTAGGATTGCCGTCAAAGTCCGTGCCGGAGTTCCACCATGATCCAACATTGGCGCCGTCTGTGGGAATCAAACAAAAAGCTGATATGCCTTCTACTCGATCGATGGCGGCTGGCAAGCACAGAAGATAGGGACAATCTGGTGGTTCCCGTCACCCCGCTGCAACAACTCTGAATTCGCTACCAGAACAGGAAGAAAACCAGAACCATCCCCCGGCTGAGGTCTCCCAGACAGGGGGGCACAATGAAGGTCCCGAAGATATTGCTGCTCAGCACCAGGGCAATAGGGGGCAGGAGGCTCCCCCAGCTAGGAACCTGACAAGGGCTGTGGCATAAGCCATGCCTATGTTTTTGGCAGCCGTGGAGGCTCTCTTAGACCGGAGGGAGGCCGCGAGGAGGCAGGAGGAGATGCCCCCGTTAGAAGAAGTGGCCCCACCAGCAGAGGTTTGGAACGTACAGGAAGCTCCGCCCCGAGGTCAGGACAGGAGTAGGGTGTCCACTCAGCCAGAGAGGTTCGTGGTTGATGGGCCAGGACCAGTACAGCACAGAACCATTCCACTGAATGGCCCCATCACTCCCGACCAGGTGGTAAAGATCGTGAACATCTGCATGGGAGAACAGAAGCCGCTGGTGTCGGAGCTAAGGGATCGATCCACTCATCCCTTCGTTCCCCGACTCATCGACACCCTAGCCCCGCCTGGGCTAGGCATCCCCACGATAAATGAGTACGATGGCGAAGGAGATCCGGTTCGCCATGTGCAGAAGCACCTCATGGCGTGTCTGGGAAGAGCCCCGAATGAAGACATAGTGTGTACACTTTTCCCGAACACACTTGGAGAAAGAGCCCTGACCTGGTTCTTCAGTCTGCCCCCAGGCTGCATCACTTGCTGGGCAGATATGCACGACCGATTCATTCAGCAGTCCTAGGGTCGTAGACGTTTTTTGAAGAGCGTGAGATCCCTGACCCAGGTGGTACAAAGGCCCGATGAATCGCTGGCACACTATTATCAGCGGTACACTGCCAGTGTGGCAGAGATTGATGAAGAGATCTCGGAAGGGGAGACCATTCGTACCTTCATTCGGAACTTAACGGCCCCCTATGGTTCCAACCTGATGCACAGCGTGGCTGAGAAAGCTGTGTGGAATATGGAGGCACTACAGAAGAGGGTAAAACGGCAAATCGATGTCCAGGAGTCAAAGATAGCCGCGGGAGAGTTGGAGCCCCCAAAGTCGAACAAAGGGAAGCAGTCGGTTAAACCTTTTGACGATCGTAAGTCAAAGGGTAAACCCGACAGTAGTCGGAATCGAGGCCGCCCGGATCGGAGGGACGATAGGCGCTCTTCAAGGAAGGATAAGCGGGAGGATCTCGACATTCCTCTCAACTGCTCCATGGCGGAGGTACTGACGGTCATGGAACGACAAGGTATCTCTAGGTACCCCCCAAAGAAGGATGGAGAATTCTTGGGATCTCGCACGGATCGCTACTGCCGATTTCACCGCGCAAATTGTCACGACACCAACCATTGTCGGGAACTGAAGAAGGAGATCAAAAAGCTGATCCAGAAGGGGAAGCTCAAGGAATTCGTCGGGGATAAGCGGTGTCGATCCCGCTCTCGGTCCCGATCGGGGTCCCGTTCCCGATCCCGCGATCGGTCCCCAAAGAAGAAGAGAACCGACCCAGAGTCATCCGGTGCTCGTAAGGAGAGACGGGGCACTATCAATGTGATTCATGGAGGGTTTGCTGCTGGAGGTGATACTTCATCCGCCCGAGAGGTTTATGCCTCTAGAATCCCTACGACGGTGGTGTTAGGTAAGAGGTCCCGATCCTGGACCCTGAAGGAAGAAATGGTGATCTCCTTTTCGTCGGAGGATCTCATAGGCGTGGAAACTCCGCACGACGACGCCTTGGTGGTAACCTTGGATGTAGACGGGTTCGAAATGAAGCGAATTCTAATCGACGGAGGGAGCTCCTCCGACATTCTATTCATGGACGCGCTGGAGGCTATGGGGAAAACGAAGAAAGATCTGGAGGAGGCAAACTTCCCGATGGTCGGGTTCTCTGGCTCTACCTCCTATCCGCTAGGGGTAATCACCTTACCAGTGGAGTTTGGTAGTGGGTGGAAATCAGAAAGGAGGAACGTGGAGTTCGTGGTAGTTAATTCCGCGGGGACTTACAACGCGATTATCGGGAGAACCACCATCAACCCCCTGATGGCGGTTGCCTCGACAGTACACCAGAAGATGAAGTTCCCGACCGACCACGTGGTCGGGGAAGTCAAGGGTGACCAGGTAGCTTCCCGAAAATGCTATGTTAATGCCACCCGAAGGAGGAGGCGAGAAGCCATGACTGTCCTCCAGACAGATACAGATCCTAGAGAGGAGTTTGGGCGTCCCGCCCCCGTGGAAGATCTGAAAGAAGTCGAGATCGACGGCCCCCAGAGGAAGGTGAAAATCGGGTCTGCTCTGACTGAGGAGACAGCCCAGAAATTGATTGAATTATTGAAGGAGTTCAAGGAGCTGTTTGCCTGGTCCCCGAGCGATATGACAGGAATCAGCCCCGATGTGATCGTACACGAGCTGAAGATAGATCCCGCGAACAAGCCTATCACGCATAAAAGGCGTCTGATGGGCACAAACAAGAAGATCGTGATCCAGCAGGAGGTGGGCAGGTTGCGCGATGCTGGGTTTATTAAAGAGCTCCGATTCCAGACCTGGGTTGCTAATCCAGTGCTGGTGAAGAAGACTAAAGGCAAATGGCGAATGTGTGTGGATTTCCGCGACCTGAATAAGGCTTGCCCGAAGGACTGTTATCCACTCCCGAGAATCGACCAGCTGGTCGATGCCATGTCGGGACATGAGCTGTTGAGTTTTATGGATGCGTATTCGGGCTACAACCAGATCAAGATGGCCAAGGAAGACGCTCCCCACACAGCGTTCTATGCAGACAGTGACATCTATCACTACGATGTCATGCCTTTCGGATTGATCAATGCTGGGGCAACCTACCAGCGGTTGGTGAACAAGCTGTTTGGAGATATGCTGGGGAAAACCATGGAGGCTTACGTGGATGATATGCTGGTAAAGTCCCGACAAGCCGAGGATTATGTGCACAACCTAACCATGGCGTTTGAGCGGATGAGGCTTCATCAAGTTCATTTAAACCCGACGAAATGCGCTTTCGGAGTCCACTCAGGGAAATTTTTGGGCTTTATGGTGAGCCAGAGAGGAATTGAGGTGAATCCCGAGAAGCTGAGGGCAATCGAGGAGATGCAGTCTCCGATAAATCATCGGGAGGTACAAGTGCTGAATGGCCGATTAGCTGCAATTAATCGGTTCTTGTCCAAAGCCAGCGACCGGTCAATGCCATTTTTTGAAGTCCTGAGGGCCAACAAGAAATTTGAGTGGACCGCCAAGTGTGAAGAGGCGTTCCAAGCACTCAAGCAGCACCTTCGCACCCTCCCGCCGTTAGCGAAACCAGTTCCAGGCGAGCCGCTCTATCTTTATTTGGCTGTTTCTGAATTTGCCATTAGCTCTGTGTTAGTGAAGGTTGTCGAGGGTAATCAAGTCCCCGTCTATTATGTAAGCAAGGCGTTTTCCAAGTCTGAATTAAATTATCCTGCCGTTGAGAAGTACCTCTTTGCGTTGATTATTACTGCTCGGAAGCTAAGGCCTTATTTCCACGCACACGAGATTACTATGCTGACGAACCAGCCTTTGAAGCATTTTTTGAACCGACCGGATGCGTCGGGAAGATTAGCGAAGTGGGCAGTAGAGCTTAGTGAGTTTCGAATACACTTTGCTCCAAGAACGGCCATTAAGGGCCAAGCATTGGCGGATTTTATAGCAGAATCTACAGCCCCCGATCTAGAAGAAGCGGGCCCTGTAGAGGGGGCAACCACGGAGGTCCCGACAGAAGAACAACCAGAGAGGGCAGAGCAATCAGAATAGCCAAACGAAGAAAATACCTGGGAAATGTACACGGATGGCTCCTCGGGTTCAGACGGATCAGGAGCGGGCTTTTTGTTGATACCACCGGGTGAAGGAGAACCGCTCCGATACGCCTTGGCTTTAACATTCAAGGCCACAAACAACGAAGCGGAGTATGAAGCTTTCATCACGGGCCTGAAAATTGCTAAAGGCACGGGAGTCGATCACTTGAGAGTAAAGTGTGACGCAGCTTTAATCGTGAACCAGGTTCAAGGGCGATACGAAGCGAGAAGTCCGATACTGAGGAAATACCTACGCGAGGTACAAGCCCTGAAGGAGAGCTTTAAAAGCTTCGATATAGAGGAAATCCCGAGGGAGGAGAACGTAGAGGCAGACGCCCTGAGCAAATTTGCCCTGGGGGCACCCTTGGAAGAAAATCGGAAGGTGCACTTCTTGAAAAGGTGATCTTATCGACCATCGACCCGACGCAGGTATGTACCATTGAGGCAAAATCGGAGGAGGAGCCCACTTGGATGACCCCGATAGTCGCGTACCTGACTACGGGGTTAGTCCCCGATGATAAAGTAGCAGCAGACAGGATACGTCGGATCGCGGCTAACTACGTGATGCTAGACGATCAGCTGTACAAGAAGGGCTGGTTCTCGACTCCGTACTTGAAGTGTGTGGCAGAACCCGATACAAATCGAATCCTGAAGGAGGTGCATGAAGGGGTCGCGACTTGTCATGAAGGAGCCCGATCCATTATGAGGAAAGTGCTGAACTTGGGCTATTATTGGCCTACGGTGAGCAAGGAAGCAACGGCGTTGGTCCGATCCTGTGACGCGTGCCAGAGGTACGCCCCGAGTATCATGGCTCCGGCCGCTAACCTGACATCCATCAAGAGCGTGTGGCCTTTCGCGCAATGGGGCATCGACTTGGTGGGACCTCTTCCACAAGCACAAGGTCAATGTAAGTATTTACTTGTAGCAATCGATTATTTTTCGAAATGGATAGAGGCGAAGGCATTGGCCAGAACGACGGGGAACCAGGTCATCAAGTTCCTCCAGACCCACATTGTGTCCAGATACGGGATTCCTAAGGTGGTGATCAGCGACAATGGTCCACCGTTTAACGGCTCTCAGGTGAGGGAGTATCTGGAGGAGTTGAACATCGAGCATCGGACCGCTTCCGTACGCCATGCTCAGACTAATGGCCAGGTGGAATCAGCCAACAAAATCGTGATGGATGGCCTGAAGAAGAGGGTCTATGCCTTGAAGGGCAAGTGGCTGAACGAACTAGAAAACGTGCTTTGGGCTGTCAGAACGACACCCAAACGATCACTAGGGGAGACTCCGTTTGGCCTCGTTTATGGCACGGAGGCCGTCGCCCCTGTGGAGGTAGCTGTGGCGTCCCATCGGATGAGATATTACGAGCCTCTGACGAACGATGAGATGAGACGTCTGGACTTGGACTTACTCGAAGAGAAGAGGTGGGAAGCCGATGAAGTCCAAGCTCGAATGCGTTTGGCGACGGCCAGGTACTACAATCGGCGAGTGAAGTCCCGACAGTTCTTCGTCGGGGAGTTGGTTTGGCGTCGCAACGAGTTCGCCCTTTTGGATCGAATCAACAAGATGTCACCAAAATAGGAAGGACCTTATAAGGTCGTGGGGATGCCAGCTCCAAATGCGTACAAGTTGGAAGAACTCGATGGCAGGACGTTAAAACATTCTTTTAGTGGCGAACACTTGAAGAAACACCATGCTTGAAGAAAGTCGCCTTAAGTGGTGCCCGATAAAGTCGCCTTAAGTGGTGCCCGAAAAAGTCGCCTTAAGTGGTACCCGATGTAAAATCGCCTTAAGTGGTGTATGCTGTGTATCGTTTAATTCGATGTAAGCCAATTTTGTGCCGTCAATAAATAAAGAGGTCGCTTCCAATCAGAGTTATCCTTAGATTTATGCTAAGTGTCAAAGACGCCTTGAGTGGTGCACGAGAAAAGCCGCCTTGAGTGGTGCACGATCCTTAGATTTATTCTAAGTATCAAAAAGTCGCCTTAAGTGGTGCACGATACTAAGTCGCCTTAAGTGGTGCACGATCCTTAGATTTATTCTAAGTACCAAAAAGTCGTCTTAAGTGATGCACGATATAAAGTCGCCTTGAGTGGTGCAAGATATTAAGTCATCTTAAGTGATGCGTGATTCTTAGATTTACTCTAAGTAATATTAAGTCGCCTTAAGTGGTGCACGGGAAAAGTCACCTTGAGCGGTGCATAATGATAAGTCGCCTTAAGTGGTGCAAGTTATTAAATCGTCTTAAGTGATGTATGGAAATATAGTAAAGCCACTGGGAGAAGTGCAACGAAAAAATCGGAACTAAGAGAGTCTGATATTGATAAGGGCTCAAAGGCCCGACGACGACAAAAAAGGAGAAAATACAAGGACTCTAAAGATAAACGTTTAAGCTCGGTCCTTGTCGGCAACATCGGCAGCTGCTGGGTCCGCGGAGTCGGTAGCAGAAGGATCCACAGGGTTGGCCTCAGGAGGATCGACTATCGGGGCATCCGCACTTGGAAGCTCAGAGGCGTCTTCGACAATTACGGGGGTACTCCCCCCATCACTCTCTTCGGAAAGAGCAAAATACTTCTTCGCAAATGGAGCGAGGGAAGGAGACTTGTCAAAGTTGATGGCGTCCCCGTACTCCAGGTGGAGCTCCTCAACCGCATTGAAGAGAGTATTCTCCACCTCCGCGCCGAAGAATTTCATAGCGTCGGCTTGGAAGTCCCCAGACCTCCGATAATCCTCCCGGCCCTTTGCCTGCGCCTCGACCAGCTGCGCAGGAAATCCCGCGATTTGCTCCTCCAGAGCCTTCTTCTCGAGGACCAGTTTGTCCTCAGCAGCCTTCTTCTCGAGGACCAGCTTATCCACAGCCGCCTGCCGCTCCTGCCGCTCTTGCCTCAAGAGCCCCTCGAAGTCCCCGACTTGCTTCTGGAGGTCCCGAACCTTCTGGTCAAGGACAGCCTGCTCCTTGACAAGCTTTCCCCGCGAAGACTGGGAGGCCTTAAGATCCTCCTTGAGCTGGTCGAGGGCTGCTCGATCCCGCTCCCGGGATTCATCATAGGCGATGATGTACCCAAGAAGACGGTTGAAGTCCCCGAGCTCCTACAATAAGAGGAAAAAGTGTTAATAGAAAAACAACCCGATTTACCATCGAAAGAGAGAAGCGAAGTTTTACCTCTATCCGGCGCATGAACATCTCTCTGACATCCCGATGCATGGTCGTCCGATTGAGGGAAATCGGATACCGCATGGTAGGCAGGATCGAGCCTGCCAGCAGATGCAGGGCCAGGTCCTGGTGCTGCTCCCCTTGTGTAAGCGGGACTCCTTGCAGCGTCTGGATGGGAGTCCAGGGGGCATTCGCTTGTGAGGGGTTGAAGGGCCTATAGAAATTCCTATCGAGAGCGACAGGAGGAGGAGGACGATACGTGGAAGGGCATGCCTCCGTCTCGGCCCGAACGGGGGAAGGAGTGAAGTTATGGATGGACGACGGCTGTCGCTGCTGCGAAGAAGATGAAGGGGGCGGCCCATGAGGGGTTGGTTTCAGGGGAGACTGCCCCGTCCTCCGACGATGACGAAGGGAGCCACCCTCGTCAGTCTCCTCGGAGGAGTCCAAGGTTTCCACCCGACGAAACTGCTCGCCGGTCGGAGCCTTCTCCCCAGCTGAGGGAGGCGCCACTGTTGAAGACGGTGCATCCGCGGAAGATGCAGCACCCGATGGAACTTCCGAGCGACCTGCACCTGGAGGATGAGAGGCTTCAGAAATGTAGTCAGGGAGTTCATCAGGATTCTTACACAAAACGATACGTCGGGAGACATATTGATCCTTCCCGCGGTAGTGGTAGTAGTCCGCCTTCAGGACACGAGGAGTTTCGCCTCGAAGGATTCGTTTGACGTCAGCGATACAGGCCTCCTTGGTTGAAGAAATCAAATCCTTCGGGACCATCCTCTTATATGATTTAATAGCAAGTCAGAGCTTTTTACCTTCTTCAGCATTCTGGACGTCGAAGAGCTGGTCCAGATCCACTCGCTTCCGCTTGGGCTGCTCCGCGGAAGGAGACCCCGACAGAGCAGCGGCCTTCTTTGCGGATTTCCTCTTCCGCGAGGGGCGGACAGCATCAGTCTCCCCCTGCTTAAGGAACAGATCGGTCAGCACAAATACCTTCTTGGCTGCAAACAATAAACGAAGAAGAGTTAGAGGTTTACCCAGGGAACCATATTAGAAGGGCCGTCGAAAAGCTGCCCCCCAGAGATTATATCGAGGAGTCGGATCCCGGCGTTCACCAGGTCCCGCTCTACGAGTGAATTGGCGTCGAGGGGAGTGTAGGACTCCCCCCATCGGTAAAGCTGGATAAGTTGAAGAGTTTCGAAATCTTCATCGGTATAGGTGTGGAAGGCAGGCGGGGGGTCTGCTGCCACCTCCTATCGGGGCCATGGGATCGAAGAGTGTCGGATGAAGAAGTAGCTCCTCTTCCAGCGACTGTTGTCGGACCCCGAGTCAATCAGGAGTCCCCGACCCTTGACCACCTTCCAGGTGTCACTGGTCCAGCTGCATCGACCAAGTTGTGCCTTGCTCCACTTCGACATTCGAGGATAGAAGGCACAAACCCCCGCCTCGTTGCACTTCATCCCATAGAAGGTTCTGAAGAGCTGGAGGCTGTAGACCCACTTCTGTCGGAAGCAGAGAACCTAAAAGGCGTTCCATAGACGGATGTCATGGGGAGAGAAGGTAGTTGGATGCGTTTTGTAATGCTGGCACATCTCGACCAGATTACCACAGAAGGGGAATCTGATCCCCGCTGATACTTGCCCCGTAGAGACAAATACCTCCCCTTTTTGGGGACGAGTAACCTCAGGGTTACCCGAGGGGCGAGGCCAAGGATATGGGAAACGGGGTTCCCAGGTAGAAGTGATACACCCCTCTCGGAGGGCTGCATCGTAGGCAGTATTGGAAATTTCATTCAGAGCATAATCAAAAATAAAAGGTTTTCTCCCCTCAGAGCTGGACCCGCTGTCTGAAAAGCAACAATGGCAAGAAAAACACAGTGGGATTCTTGGAAAGCTATAAATAAGGTAAAGACGAACAAGCAATGAAGAGAAAACCCTTACCAGACATGATGAAGTGGAAGTTGAGGGAATGAACTGGGCGTCGCCGGAAAGATGACCGGAGAAACTCTTAGACCTTCGGAATTATAGAGCTTGAATTCGCAGAAAAGTTGCAGAGAGCTTTTGAGAATTCGGAAACGGTAAAAATTAAACTGTGCCCGTGGCTAGGGTTTTATAGGCGAAGAGGACAGTTGAAGGGACACTTCGATCCGAGTCGTCGAAGTCGAAGAGTTTTAATCTGGACCGTTGAGATGAAACGTGCAGAAGGACAACAGACGTAACGATGAAACGGCCTGAAAAGCACTTTTCAGAAAAGAGAAGGCGCGAAAAATCAGGCACGAGGGCCGAAAACGTCGCTTCACTATTTACTGCATTTAATGAACTGGGGAATCGAGGAGACCCCTGGGATTTGGCAGTTACCCACAAAACGCGAAGGAAAAGGTTAGTACTGAATGACCATGTTAAGGGAAAGATCCCCGATTCCAATATCGGGAGGTCGGGAGTTGGAAGACACGACGAACTAAAAGTCCCTCATGTCTTGGGGGCGAATGATGGGTTCGACTACAGCCGTCAGGCCCTTTAACGGTGAGGAAACGGCAAAAAGGCCCACCAGGCCCCAAATGAAGGTCAAGATGACCCAGGAGAAGGGTCCCGACGAAGGGAGTCCCGATGATGAAAGGTCCCGACAGAGTCGGTCCCGAGAGATGAGCTGGAAGCTCCCGATAAGAAGCCTTTAAGTAGGCCCCGATGACGAATCCCTGAGAACGATTGGCCCTGTCACGATGACGAGGGGCCTCGAGCGGTGACACAACGAGATAACTCTGGAGTCCCCGACGGGAGTCGGGACTCGTTATCAGAGGATAAGGCCAAGATACGCGGGGCGTGGCCGAGATACGCGGAACGTGGTTAAGATACACGGAGCGTGGCCGAGATACGCGGGGCGTGGCCGAGATAAGCGAGATCATGGCCTAGATAGGCGGGATCACACCCGAGATACGCGGGATACGGGCTAACCACCCCCAACGGTTCACCAGGTAACTGAGGTATCTCTTCGCCTATAAAAGGGCAAGAGGTCACCTCAGATGACTTACGTTGAATTACATACCCTTTGAGATTACTGCTTGCCAGTCCGTACTAGACACTCATTTAAGCATCGGAGAGGGATTCTGGGTCACCGCCCGGTCTATCCCCTCTTGCAGGATTGCGTGGAGCAAAGGAGCTAGGATTGCCATCAAAGTCCGTGCCGGAGTTCCACCGTGATCCAACACCCACTATGTTGATAATGGGCGTATTTCTCGGCCTCGTTCTCTGGTGGCAAGTCCCGACGGATGTCGGGGACTCCAGAGTTATCTCCTTTGGTCACTGCTCGGGGCCCCTCGTCATCGGGACGGGGCCAGTATTCTCAGGGATTCAATATCGGGGCCTACTTAAAGGCATGTCATCGGGGCCTACTTAAAGGCGTATCACCGGGCCTACTTAATGGCATATCATCGGGGCCTACTTAAAGGCATATCATCGGGGCCTACTTAAAGGCATATCATCGGGGCCTACTTAAAGGCATATCATCAGGGCCTACTTAAAGGCATATCATCGGGGGCGTTCAGCTCGTATGTCGGGACCGACCTTGTCAGGACTCCTCGTGTTGGTCCTCTAAGCCTCTTTTGGGACCCAGTGGGCCTTCTTCGCCGTTTAGTCGCCGTTAATGGGCCTGAAAGCTATAACGAAACCCATCAGTGCATAATTACATTTATAAATTTCATTTCTAATGTTATTTTTCAAATATGTAGAAACTTAATTTTCTACGTTCCGTTTTTACGACCCGACTTTACCTAGCCATATCCGTCACTACCTAGAAACTCGTTTTTGACTGCATAGATGCATAGGTTGACCTCCCTGGACTTAGGAAAGTCTAATTGGAATCGCCTTTTTTGAGGCTGCCACTGCTTGTTTTGTTGGGAGCCTTGTTGTGGCTTTGATTGTTTGTTGTTCTCTTTAGCGCGGGCTGCTCTTAGCTTTGCCTTGTTTTGCTCTCTGAATCTCTCCAGATCTACAAACTCCTTCACCCTTGCAGCAAGTTCTTCTATTGTCTTAGCTGGACGCTTTGACATCTTCTCAACGAGCGAGAATCCTTTCATTCCAAAGTTGTTTATGAAGGCGCGCACTATCTCTCATTCCGTCAGGTTGCCTTGAATGTCGGATATGTTTTGATTGAAGCGGATGTAGTAATCCGCCAATGATTCATCATTTGGTTGTTGTACTACATTCAATGCATTGGAACCCTTCAAGAGAGTGCGCTCCCCCATATAGCGTTGTATGAACTTCGACTTTAAGTACGGCCAGGAAGTTACACTTCCGCAAGGTAGGGAGAAGAACCAACGCGAGGCTGTCCCTGCCAATGTATTAGGGAATGTCATGGCAACATGATGCGGGTTGTCTGTGCTTCCCAGCAAGGATGCCTCGTGTTGTTGCACGTGTTCGATCGGATATCCCCTTCCTCGGTACTTGTCTATTCCTAGTCTATACAGGGCGTCTGGGACGCGGCTGTACACTAGCTCATCCGCAAATGGGTGCGACGCATTATCTTCTAACGCGTGTGTTGGATCACGGTGGAACTCCGGTACGGTCTTTGACGGCGATCCTAGCTCCTTCGCTCCACGCAATCCTGCAAGAGGGGATAGACCGGGCGGTGACCCAGAATCCCTCTCCGATGCTTAAATGAGTATCTCGTGTGGACTGGCAAGCAGTAATCTCAAGTAACGTATCAAAAAAACGTAATTGATCTGAGGTGCCCTCTGCCCTTTTATAGGCGGAGAGGTACCTCAGTTACCTGGTGAACCGTTGGGGGTGGTTAGCCCGTATTCCGCGTATCTCGGGCACGATCCCGCCTATCTAGGCCATGATCTCGCTTATCTCGGCCACGCCCCGCGTATCTTGGCCTTAACCTCTGATAGCAAGTCCCGACTAACATCGGGGACTCCAGAGTTATCTTGTTGTGTCACCGCTCGGGGCCCCTCGTCATCGTGACAGGTCCAATCATTCTCAGGAATTATTCATCGGGGCCTACTTAAAGGCTTCTCATCGGGAGCTTTCAGCTCACCTATTGGGACCGACTATGTCGGGACCTTTCATCATCGGGACTCCCTACGTCGGGACCCTTCACCTTGGTCTTCTTGACCTTCATTTTAGGGCCCAATGGGCCTATTCGTCGTTTCCTCGCCGTTAAAGGGCCTGACGGCCGTAGCGGAACCCATCATTTGCCCCCAAGTCATGAGGGACTTACAGTTCGTCGTGTCTTTCAACTCCCGACCTCCCGACGTCGAAGTCGGGGATCTTTCACCTGGCATCGTCATTTAGTACAAGTCTTCTCGTTCGCGTTTCCTCAATACCTTGTGGATAACTGCCAAATCCGAGAGGACTCCTTGGTTCCTCAGCTATTAAATGCAGCAGATAACGAAGCGACGTCTTCAGTACCCGTGCCTGATTTTTCGCGCCTCCTTTTTCTGAAAAGTGATTTTCAGGACGTTTCATCATTGCACCCGTTGCCATTCTGCACGTTCCATCTCAACGGTCCAGATCAGAACGTTTCAACTTCGACGATTCAGATCAAAGCGTCCCTTCGACTGTCCTCCTCGCCTATAAAACCCTAACCGTGGGCACAATTTCACTTTTACCGTCTCCGAAATTTCAAAATCTCTCTGCAACCTCTCTGAGAATTCAAGCTTTTGCGATTCCAAAGACTTCAGTGCTCCTCCGGCCTCCTGTTCTTCCAAGCCACTTTCTCGACAACGTCAAGTTTATCCTCTCAGCCTTCAACCATCATGTCTGGTAAGGGTTTCTTCTTCGTTGCTTGTACCTTTTTCCTTTGTGTGTAGTTTTCCGGGAAACCCAATGTGCCTTTCCATGGCTAATTTCAGACAGCGGTTCTAGCTCTGAGAGCAGGATGCCCTTCAACTTCGACTATGCTTTGAACGAGATTTCCAGCACTGCGTATGATGCAGCTCTTCGGGAGGGATGCATCACCTCTACATGGGAACCTCGTTTCCCGTATCCCTGGCCCCGCCGCTCGGGTAACCTTGAGGTTACTCGTCCCCGAAAAGGGGAGGTATTTGTCTCCACGGGGCAAATATCAGCGGGGATCAGATTCCCCTTTTGTGGTAATCTGGTCGAGATGTGCCAGCATTACAAGATGCATCCGACCACCTTCTCTCCGCACGCCATACGCCTGTGGAACGCCTTCCAGGTTCTCTGCTTCCGACAGCAGTGGGTATACAGCCTCAAGCTCTTAAGGACCTTCTACGGGATGAAGTGCAACGAGGCGGGGGTTTGTGCCTTCTACCCCCAGATGCCGAAGTGGAACAAGACGGAACTCGGGTTGTGCAACTGGACCACTGACACCTAGAAGGTGGTCAAGGGTCGGGAACTCCTGGCCGACTCGGGGTCCGACAACAGCGGGTGGAAGAGGAGATACTTCTTCATCCAGAACTCCTCGATCCCGTGGCCCCGATGGGAGGTGGAAGCAGATTCTCCTCCCGCCTTCCACACCTATACCGATGAAGACTTCCAGACTCTTCAGCTCATCCAGCTCTACCGGTGGGGGGAGTCCTATACTCCCCTCGACGCCAATTCTCTTGTGGAGCGTGACCTGGTGAATGCCAGGATCCGACTCCTCGACGTAGTTTCCGGGGGGCAGCTTTTCGACGGCCCCTCCAATGTGGTTCCCTGGGTAAATCTCTAACCCTTTTTCTTTTACTGTTTGCAGCCAAGAAGGTATCCGCGCTGACCAATCTGATCCTTAAGCAGGGGGAGACCGATGTTGTCCGCCCTTCGCGGAATAGGAAGTCCGCCAAGAAGCCTGCTGCTCCATCGGGGTCTCCTTCCGCGGAGAGGCCCAAGCGGAACCTTGTGGAGGTGGACAAGCTCTTCGACGTCCAGAACGCTGAAGAAGGTAAAAGCTCCGCCTCGCTATTAAATCATATAGGAGGATGGTCCCGAAGGAGTTGATTCCTTCCACCGTGGAGGCCCGCATCGCTGACGTCAAACGAGTCCTTCGAGGTGAAACTCCTCGTGTCCTGAAGGCGGGCTACTACAATTACCGCGGGAAGGACCAATACGTCTCCCGACATATTGTTTGGTGTAAGGGTTAAAATGAATTCCCTGATTATGTTTCTAAAGCCTCTTCTCGTCCTTTAGGTGCAGGCCGCTCCGGGACTCCATCGGGGGCTGGAGCCTCAGCAGGCGCGCCACCTTCAGCAGGGGCGCCTCTTTCGGCAGGGGCACCACTTTTCTCCAGTGGTGGGACCCCGACGGGCGAACAATTTCGTCGGGTGGAGAGCTTGGACTCCTCCGAGGAGACTGACGAGGGTGGCTCCCTTCGCCATCGTCGGAGGACGGGGCGGTCCCCGCTGAAACCAACTTCCAAAGGGCTTCCCCCCTCGCCTTCTTCACAACCGCGGCGACAACCGTCGCCCGCCCACGACTTCACTCCTTCCCCAGCCCGGGGTGGGTCGGAGGCACGCCCCTCCTCGTCCCCAAACGGCCCTTCTCCTCTTCCCCTCGATGGGAGCTTCTACAAGGCTTTCGATTCCGACCAGGAGGAGGCTCCCTGGACCCCGATCCAGACGTTGCAGGGAGTCTAGCTCCGACAAGGGGATACATATCCGGAGCTGGCCCTACATCTGGTAGCAGGCTCCATCCTGCCTTCTATGAGGTATCCGATTACTCTTGATCGGGAGGAGATGCGCCGAGATGTTAAGGAGATGTGCATGCGTCGGGTAGAGGTAAGCTTTTCAATCTTCTTTTCTTCATCAATAAATCCGATTGGTCATCTACTAATACTTCTTTTCCATTCTTCGCAGGAGACGGGGGACATCAACCGTTCCATCGGGTACCTCCTCGCCTATGAGGAGGCCCTGGAGCAAGAGCGGGCGGTCACGGCCAAGCTTAAGGAGGATCTCGCGGCCTCCGAGTCTTCGCGGGGAAAAGTGGCCAAGGAGCAGGCCATCTTGGACCGCAAGACTCGGGACCTCCAAAAGCAGGTCCGTGACTTCGAGGGGCTCCTCAAGCGGGAGCGGCAGGAGCGGCAGGAGCGGCAGGTGGCTGAGGATAAGCTGGTCCTCGAGAAGAAGGCTCTGGAGGAGCAAGTTGCGGGGGTTCCCGCGCAGCTGGTCGCGGCCGAGACCAAGGGCCGGGAGGATTATCGGAGGTCTGAAGACTTCCAGGCTGATGCTGTGAAGTTCTGCAGCGCGGAGGTGGAGGAAACCCTCTTTAACGCAGTCGAGGAACTTCACCTGGAGTATGGCGACGCTATTAACTTCGACAAGTCTCCTTCTCTCGCTCCCTTCGCGAAGAAATACTTTGCTCTCTCAGAGGAGAGTGATGGGGGGAGTACTCCCGCGATTGTTGAAGACGCAGCAAGGCCTCCAAGTGCTGACGCCCCGATGATCGACCCTCAAGCAGCTGACCCTGTGGAGCCTTCTGCCACAGACCTCGTGGACCCAGCTCCCGTTAATGCCGCCGACAAGGACCAAGCCTAATTTCTTATCTTTAGAGTCCTTGTATTCTCCTCATTTTGTAATCCTCGGGCCTTTGAGCCCTTATGAATATCAGACTTTCCTAGTTCCGATTTTCCCTTTAAAGCGACTTTACTATATTTACTTATGTTGAAACCTCGACACTTAAGATATTCTCACACATCACTTAAGATGATTTATGAACTTGCACCACTGAAGGTGGCTTACTATCGCGCACCACTTAAGGCGACTTTCCAATACTTAGAATAAATCCAAGAATCATGCATCACTTAAGACGATTTAATCTCTTGCATCACTTAAGACGATTTAATCTCTTGCATCACTTAAGACGACTTTAACAACACTCAGAGTAAATCTAAGAATCACGCATCACTTAAGACGACTTAATCTCGTGCATCACTTAAGACGACTTTTCCGTGCACCACTCAAGGCGACTTTTCTCGTGCACCACTCAAGGCGACTTTTCTCGTGCACCACTCAAGGCGACTTTTTCGTGCACCACTCAAGGCGACTTTCTCATGCACCACTCAAGGCGACTTTCTCATGCACCACTCAAGGCGACTTTATAACGCTTAGAATAAATCTAAGAATAACTCTGATTGGAAGCAACCTCTTTATTTATTGATGGCACAAAATTGACTTACATTGAATCAAACGATAAACAACATACACCACTTAAGGCGATTTTACATCGGGCACCACTTAAGGCGAATTTTCATCGGGCACCACTTAAGGCGACTTCTCATCGGGCACCACTTAAGGCGACTTCTCATCGGGCACCACTTAAGGCGACTTCTCATCGGGCACCACTTAAGGCGACTTCTCATCGGGCACCACTTAAGGCGACTTCTCATCAAGCATGGTGTTTCTTCAACTGTTCGCCACTAAGAGAATGCTTTAACGTTCTGCCATTGAGGTCTTCCAATTTGTACGCATTTGGAGCTGGCATCCCCAAGACCTTGTAAGGTCCTTCCCATTTTGGTGACATCTTGCTGATTCGATCCAAAAGGGTAAACTCGTTGCGACGCCAAACTAGCTCCCCGGCAAAGAATTGTCGGGACTTGACTCGCCGATTGTAATACCTGGCCATCACCAAACGCATTCGAGCCTGGACTTCATCGGCTTCTCGCCTCTTCTCTTCGAGCAAGTCCAAATCTAGACGTCTCATCTCATCATTCGTCAAAGGCTCGTAATATCTCATCCGATGGGACGCCACAGCTACCTCCACGGGAGCAACAGCCTCCGTGCCATAAACGAGGCCAAACGGAGTCTCCCCAGTTGATCGTTTGGGTGTCGTTCTAATGGCCCAAAGCACTTTTTCCAGCTCGTTCAGCCATTTGCCCTTCAAGGCATAGACCCTTTTCTTCAGGCCATCCATCACGATTTTGTTGGCCGATTCCACCTGGCCATTAGTCTGAGCATGGCGGATAGAGGCTGTCCGATGCTCGATGTTCAACTCCTCCAGATACTCCTTCACCTGAGACCCGTTAAACGGTGGACCATTGTCGCTGATCACCACCTTAGGAATCCCGTATCTGGATACAATATGCGTTTGGAGAAATTTGACGATCTGGTTCACCGTCGTCCTGGCCAACGCCTTTGCCTCTATCCATTTCGAAAAATAATCGATAGCTACAAGCAAATATTTACACTGACCTTGTGCTTGCGGAAGAGGTCCCACCAAGTCGATGCCCCACTGCGAGAAGGGCCAAGCGCTCTTGATGGGTGTCAAATTAGAAGCCAGAGCCACAATACTCGGGGCGTACCTCTGGCACGCGTCACAGGATCGGACCAACGCCGTCGCCTCCTAGCTCATCGTAGGCCAATAATAGCCTAAGTTCAGCACTTTCCTCATAATGGATCGGGCCCCTTCATGACAAGCCGCGACCCCTTCATACACTTCTTTTAGGATTCGACTTGTGTCGGGTTCAGCCACACACTTCAAGTACGGAGTCGAGAACCAGCCCTTCTTGTATAGCTGATTGTCCAGCATCACGTAATTGGCCGCGATCCGACGTATCCTGTCAGCTGCTACTTTATCGTCGGGGATTGCCCCCGTAGTCAGGTACACGACTATCGGGGTCATCCAAGTGGGCTCCTCCTCCGATCCTGCTTCAATAGCACATACCTGTGTCGGGTCGGTGGTCGACAAAATCACCTTCTCCAAGAAGTGCACCTTCCGATTTTCCTCCAAGGGTGCCCTCAGGGCATATTTGCTCAGGGCATCTGCCTCCACGTTTTCCTCCCTCGGGATCGCCTCTATGTCGAAGCTTTTAAAACTCTCCTTCAAGGCTTGCACCTCGCACAGGTACTTCCTCATCATCGGGCTCTTCGCCTCGTATCGCCCTTCAACCTGGTTTACAATCAGGGCCGCGTCACACTTCACTCTCAAGTGAGCGACTCCCGTACCTTTGGCAATTTTCAGGCCCGTGATAAGAGCCTCGTACTCAGCTTCGTTGTTTGTGGCCCTAAATGTTAAAGCCAATGCATATCGAAGCGGTTCATCTCCACCTGGTCGTATTAGTACAAACCCTGATCCTGATCCATAAGAACTCGAGGAGCCATCCGTGTACATCTCCCAGGTATTTTCCTCACTTGGCTGTTCTGATTGCTCTGCCATCTCTGGTTGTTCTGCCATTGGGACCTCATGGTTGCCCCCTCTACAGGGCCCGCTTCTTCCAGATCGGGGGCCGTAGTTTCTGCTATGAAGTCTGCGAATGCCTGGCCCTTAATAGCCGTTCTCGGAGCAAAGTGTATGTGAAACTCACTGAGCTCGACTGCCCATTTCACTAACCTCCCCGACGCATCCGGTCGGTTCAAAAAATGCTTCAGAGGCTGGTTCGTCAACACAGTAATCTCGTGTGCATGGAAATAAGGCCTCAGCTTCCGAGCAGCTATAATCAATGCAAAGAGATACTTCTCAACGGCGGGATAATTCAATTCAGACTTGGCAAACGCCTTGCTTACATAATAGACGGGGACTTGATTTCCCTCGACAACCTTCACTAATACAGAGCTAATGGCAAATTCAGAAACAGCCAGGTAAAGATAGAGCGGCTCGCCTTGAACCGGTTTCGCCAACGGTGGGAGGGTGCGGAGGTGCTGCTTGAGTGCCTGGAAAGCTTCTTCACACTTGATGGTCCACTCAAACTTCTTGTTGGCCCTCAGGACTTCAAAAAATGGCATTGATCGGTCACTTGCCTTGGACAGGAAGCGATTCATTGCAGCCAGTCGGCCATTCAGCACTTGCACCTCCCGATGGTTTATCGGAGACTGCATCTCCTCAATCGCCCTCAGCTTTTCGGGATTCACCTCAATTCCTCTCTGACTCACCATAAAACCCAGAAATTTCCCTGAGTGGACTCCGAAGGCGCACTTTGTCGGGTTTAAGCGAACCTGATGAAGCCTCATCCACTCAAACGCTGTGGCTAGGTTGTGCACATGATCCTCAGCTTGTCGGGACTTCACGAGCATATCGTCCACGTAAGCCTCCATGGTTTTCCCCAGCATATCTCCAAACAGATTGTTCTCCATCCGCTTGTAGGTTACCCCGGCATTGATCAACCCGAAAGGCATGACATCATAGTGATAGATGTCACTGTCTGCATAAAATGCTGTGTGAGGAGCGTCTTCCTTAGCCATCTTGATCTAGTTATAGCCTGAGTACGCATCCATGAAGCTCAACAACTCATGTCCCGACGTGGCATCTACTAGCTGGTCGATTCTTGGGAGCGGGTAACAGTCCTTCGGGCAAGCCTTATTCAGGTCGCGGAAATAAACGCACATTCGCCACTTCCCGTTGATCTTCTTCACCAGTACTGGATTAGAAACCTAGGTCTGGAATAGGAGCTCCTTAATAAACCCAGCATCGAGCAACTTGCCCACCTCCTGTTGGATAGCAATCCTCTTGTCTGTGCCCATCAGACGCCTTTTCTGTGCGATCGGCTTGATCGCAGGATCAATCTTCAACTCATGCACAATCACGTCGGGCCTGATTCCTGGCATGTCACTCGGAGACCAGGCAAACAGCTCCTTGAACTCTTTCAGTAGATCGATCAGCCTTCGGGCTGTCTCCTCGGTTAGGGCAGACCCAATTTTCACCTTCCTCTGAGGCCCATCAATCTCGACCTCCTTTAAATCCTCCACGGGGGCGGGACGCCCAAACTCTTCTCGGGGATCAGCATCTGTCTGAAGGACAGTCATAGCCTCCCGTCTTCTCCTTCGGGTGGCGTTAACATAACATTTCCTAGAAGCCACCTGGTCGCCCCTAACCTCTCCGACTCCATGATCGGTCAGGAACTTCATCTTCTGGTGAACAGTCGAGTCAACTGTCATCAGAGGTTTGATGGAAGTTCTCCCGATAATCGCGTTGTAGGACCCCGCGGACTCAACTACCACAAACTCCACGTTCCTCCTTTCCGATTTCCACCCACTACCAAACTCCACTGGTAAGGTGATCACTCCTAGAGGATAGGAGGTAAAACCAGAGAATCCGACCATCGAGAAGTTCGCCTCCTTCAGGTCCTTCTTTGTTTTTCCCATGGCCTCCAGCGCGTCCATGAACAGGATATCGGAGGAGCTCCCTCCATCGATCAGAATTCGCTTCATTTCGTACCCGTCCACCTCCAAGGTCACGACCAAAGCGTCATCGTGCGGAGTCTCCACGCCTACGAGATCCTCCGACGAAAAGGAGATCACCATCTCTTCCTTCAGGGTCCAGGATCGGGACCTCTTACACAGCACCACAGCAGCAGGAATTCTAGAGGCATAAACCTCCCGGGAGGACGAGGTATCACCCCCCGCGGCAAATCCTCCGTGAATCACATTGATAGTGCCCCGCTTCTCCTTACGGGCACCGGAAGACTCCGGGTCGGACCTCTTCTTCTTTGGGGACCGATCGCGGGATCGGGAATGGGACCGTGATCGGGATCGAGAACGGGATCGACACCGCTTCTCCCCGACAAACTCCTTAAGCTTCCGCTTCTGGATCAGCTTTTCGATCTCCTTCTTCAGCTCCCGACAATGATTGGTGTCGTGGCCATTCGCGCGATAGAATCGACAGTAGCGGTCGGTGCGGGATCCCAAAAACTATCCTTCCTTCTTCGGGGGGTACCTAGAGATACCCTGTCGCTCCATGACCGTCAACACCTCCGCCATAGAGCTGTTGAGAGGAATGTCATGATCCTCCCGCCTGTCTTTTTTCGAGGAACGCCTATCATCCCTCCGATCGGAGCGACCTAGACCCCGACTGCCCTCGGCTTTATCCTTCGACTTGCGCTCGTCTAAGGGCTTGACCGACTGCTTTCCCTTATTCGACTTCGGGGGCTCAAGCTCTCCAGCAGCTATCTTCGATTACTGGACATCGATTTGCCGCTTCACCCTCTTCTGCAGCGCCTCCATATTCCACACAGCCTTCTCAGCCACGATGTGCATCAAGTCGGAACCGTAAGGGGCTGTTAGGTTCCGAATGAAGGTACGAATGGTTTCTCCCTCCGAAATCTCCTCATCAAACTCCGCCACGCTAGCAGTATACCGCTGGTAATAGTGTGCCAGCGACTCGTCGGGCCTCTGTACCACCAGGGTCAGGGACCTCACACTCTTCAGCAGACGTCTGCGACCCTGATACTGCTGAATGAAGCGGTCATGCATATCAGCCTAGCAAGTGATGCAGCCTGGGGGCAGACTGAAGAACAAGGTCAGGGCTCTCTCACCAAGTGTGTTCGGAAACAGCGTACACACGATATCTTCATTCGGGGCTCTGCCCAAACACGCCATAAGGTGCTTCTGGACATAACGAACCGGATGTTCCTCGCCATCATACTCCTTAATCGTAGGGATACCCAGTCCTGGCGGGGCGAGGGTGTCTATGAGTCGAGGAACGAAGGGATGGGTGGATCGATCCCTCAGCTCCGACACCAGCGGCCTCTGCTCTCCCATGTAGATGTTCACGATCTTCACCACCAGATCGGGGGTGATGGGACCATTAAGGGGAATGGTCCTGTGCTGCACTGGTCCTGGCCCATCGACCACGAATCATTATGGTTCGGTGGACTCCCTGCCCAGGTTTCGAGGCTGAACCTCCCGAACATTCTGAACCTCCGCTGGCGGGGGCGCTTCTTCTTCTAGCGGAGGCATCTCCTCTTGCCTCCTTGCAGCCTCTCTCCGATCTAAGAGGGCCTCCACAGCTGCCAAAAACATTGGCATGGCTTCCGCCACAGCCCTCGTCAGGTCCGCAGCTGGAGGAGCCACCTGCTCCCTATTCCCCTGGTGTTGAGCAGCAGTATCTTCAGGAGCTTCATTGTGGCCCCCTGTCCGAGAGACCTCCGCGGGGAGATTCTGGTCCTCAGCATGCTCTGGTGGTGAATTCAGAGTCGTCGCAGCAGGATGACGGGAACCACCAGATTGTCCTTGTCTCCTTTGCTTGCCAGCCACCATTGAACGAGTAGAAGGCATATCAGCTTTTTGTTACGTTCCCACAGACGGCGCCAATGTTGGATCACGGTGGAACTCCGGTACGGTCTTTGACGGCGATCCTAGCTCCTTCGCTCCACGCAATCTTGCAAGAGGGGATAGACCGGGCGGTGACCCAGAATCCCTCTCCGATGCTCAAATGAGTATCTCGTGTGGACTGGCAAGCAGTAATCTCAAGTAACGTCTCAAAAAAACGTAATTGATCTGAGGTGACCTCTGCCCTTTTATAGGCGGAGAGGTACCTCAGTTACCTGGTGAACCGTTGGGGGTGGTTAGCCCGTATTCCGCGTATCTCGGGCACGATCCCGCCTATCTAGGCCATGATCTCGCTTATCTCGGCCACGCCCCGCGTATCTCGGCCACGCTCCGCGTATCTCGGCCACGCCCCGCGTATCTTGGCCTTAACCTCTGACAGAAAGTCCCGACTAATATCGGGGACTCCAGAGTTATCTTGTTGTGTCACCGCTCGGGGCCCCTCGTCATCGTGACAGGGCCAATCATTCTCAAGGATTCTTCATCGGGGCCTACTTAAAGGCTTCTCATCGGGAGCTTTCAGCTCACCTATCGGGACCGACTCTGTCGAGACCTTTCATCATCGGGACTCCCTACGTCGGGACCCTTCACCTTGGTCTTCTTGACCTTCATTTTAGGGCCCAATGGGCCTATTCGCCGTTTCCTCGCCGTTAAAGGGCCTGACGGCCGTAGCGGAACCCATCAGCGTGCATTCCTTTCAGCTTTGATTCTTGCATCTTATTTTTTATTATTGCCTCCAAGGCCTTTCCTGTGAGACCTGTGATTGGGACATCTTCATTGATGACGTGTATTCTCCATCCAGCATTGTGCTGGATGTCAGCATTGATTTGACTTGTTCCTTGGAAGGAGATTTCCTTGTACTGCTGCTGCGAGCGGGTACGTCGAGGTTGTCTTCTTACGTCTTTTGGATGCTGCATACTTCCGTAAGGAGCGTTTGAGCGTGCTGGCTCCTGCCTTGGTTGCTGGTACTGGAAAGTGCCTTCTGTGTATTAACCTCCTCCTGCTTTTTGTTGCGACTCTTGTCGTCTGGTGTCGTGCGACACTGCTCTTACCGGGGCGGCTTGGCCGTTGACAGGAGGTAGAGGTGGTGGTGGCGGAGCAAATCCTTGATTTCTCATATTTTCTCTGAATGCTAGCAATTCTTCGAGAGCTGCCATCATGGCGGGTGTCACTTGTGGCGCTGGGTTAACACCTCCTTGTTGCTGCTGAACACCCTCCCCTGGAATCCCATAAGGGAACTCTTCATGCATCCTTGGCTCGAATCCGGGCGGTGGTGTTCCGCGCGGTGTGGTTTGGACTTCTGGGACATGCTATGCGGCAGGCACACTGCTGGCTTGCAAGGAGGAACAGTGGATGCTGCTTCAGGAATGTGCGAGGGTCTAGGTTGACCTGTCTTCGGCTTCTTGTCTGTGGTATCAGCTTTCCCTGGGCGACCGGGGCCTCTCTTCTTCTCCTGCATTTTGAAATCATCTGGAGAAGGTTGATTGCTTGCCATAGCTTGTGGTATGAAGCAGCTTTTTGTTAAGATCTCGCAGACGGCGCCAAGTGTTGCGTCTAAATCCAACCGGGTAGTCGGATTCTTCGGCACTTAAGGTTGGGGACACGTCGGGTGTCGGAAATGGGTTTTCTGATGGTTGGCAAGGGGCTGTCGGCAATGTGCACTGTCGCCTCCTCGCGGTGCTAACCTGCAGGAAGGGCAATAACCAGCACGGAGGGAGGGTGGTGTCGGTTGAACCCTCTCCGATGCTTAAATGAGCGTTTTTTAAAGAGAGAAAGTCCTAGAGAGAGGTCAGAGCTCCAAGGCCATAATCTTTACAATGTGTCTAAAATGGGTGGCCAAGGTTTCCTATATACAGGCGACCTTAGGACCGGACCCGGTTTTTGTGCGGTTTGACGCCGGTCTAAAAGGAGACAAGAACCGTCGTCAATTAGGCTTTGGAGAACTCTTCACTCTTTGTGTTCGGACGATAAAGGATGTGCGCAGTGCCCGTTGAAAGCAGTCCGGCCCCTATCAAGCTTAGAATCCGACGGGGTTCGGATTGCTGGGGACAATCCCGACCGGTCCGGACTGCCAAGGCAGTCGGGACCGCCGGCGGACCTCCGGTTTGCCTTATGGCAATTCGAAGGTTCTGGCCCGGACGCATACGTGCGTCCGGACCATTTTATTCCTCGGGTGTTTTTTTTTTCGGTCCCATTCCTTGTTTTCAACGTGTTTGCGAAGTTCGGAATGTAAATACGAACCCGAATTGGGCAGATATCCAACACTTCTGATTTGAGCGTCGGCGGTCCAAATCAATGAATGCCTTGACTCTTTCCGCCAACTCCTCCAATGAGCCAATTGGCAGTACTTCCAAATTGTTCACCAGAGGTGCCCCCCGACGCCCTAGTTTCCTTATGAAAGCCCGCACTATCTCCCCTTCCGCAAGCTCTGTCGCTATGTCGAAGATGTTTTGATTGAACCTTGTGTAGTAGCTTGCTAGTGTTTCATCCTATGTTGTTAAAAACTCGTATTTAACACATAGAATCGCACGTTTTTACGAATCTACTGTCAAATTCGAATTTAGCCGTGAATAAAGTCGAATTTTGGTAGACACGTCGGAAACATACGTTTAGAAACGTAGAAGCGTTAGAAACGCCCGTCTCCGTCGTTTTTAACGTTTCCAATCTGAAGTTTGTTTTCGGTCAAAAATCTGAACTTTCTTTTCCAATTTCTAGGCCTAGTGGTCAGTGTGGCCCACAAAAAAGCCTAATAGAGCTATATATTAATTGTTTGATTAAGATATTAAGATCAATTTTTTTATGCTTAGCACAAACACTTAATTTACTTAACAAATGTAACTTCGTAAAGAAATAATTATATGTAAATATAATATACATTTGTTTTTGGGAAAATAATATAAAATATAAAATTATATATTTAATTAATGACTAATTCAATAAAATGGAAAAAATGACTAATTCGTTTGTATATATATATAAATTAAAAATAATATTATAAACAAGTTATTCTTATTCAATTATTGATGTAATATACATAAATTAGATTCAGAAGATATCATATATTATTTGTAAGCTTTTAGATCAATTTTTACTTACAAAAATCATTCATAAATATTTTATAAAAATATAACCATTTGATTCGATTTTCAAAATTAAATAATATATTATAGTAAATAAAAATAATGAAGTATATTTATAGACATTAAAATTAATAAATTATATAACATTATTGGTGGACAAGTTTAACTTTTTTGGCCGAACACAACACAATTAAAATACATATATTTATATTATAAAGTTACTTTCACATGTTTCATAAAAACTACGTTTCTACGACTCGTGTTTACGACTCGATTCTACCATTCCTTTTCCGTCTCTACGTAGAAACTCGACTTTGACTACATAGGTTTCATCATATCCTTGCTTCACATCGTCCAGTGCTGAATCGCCCTTTAGGAGTTGTCTCTCCCCTAGGTATTGTTGGATGAACATATCATTCAGATCTGCTCATGAGGTTATTGATGCATGGGGCAGACTAAAGAACCAATATGAGGCGTTCCCTGCTAGGGTCGATGGGAATAGCATTGCATAGTTGTCCTCCACCGTCGTTCTTCCCAAGAGTAGTCTGGATATGTTGTATTGGGTCTCCTTTCCAGACATAGTCTGGAATTTGACGTGTTGTGACATTCGGTGGAACCATTACAGTGATCAACTCCTGAGTGAAAGGGTGTGAGGCCCTGTCTATTAGTTTGTGAATTTCTCTTCCCCTCGAATCCTTGATCTTCTTAGCTATTTGCTCTTTGATTTCCTCTTTCAAGAGAGCTGTTGCTGCTATGTTTTGCTGCCTTTCATTTTGAGGACCAATATTTTGTTGGTTGTTTTGAGGCTCAGCATGTCTATGGCCGTTTTGGGGACCTACATATCCTTGGCCGTTCTGGGGTTGCGCATACCATTGTCCATTTTGGGGTCTGATGGGTTTCGATATAGCCGTTAGGCCCATTAACGACGAGTAAACGGTGAAGTAGGCCCACTGGGCTCCAAAAGAAGCCTAGAGGGCCAATATGAGGGGTCCCGACAAGGTCGGTCCCGACGTATGAGCTGAACGCTCCCGATGATATGCCTTTAAGTAGGCCCCGATGATATGCCTTTAAGTAGGCCCCGACGATATGCCTTTAAGTAGGCCCCGACGATATGCCTTTGAGTAGGCCCCGATATTGAATCCCTGAGGATGTTGGCCCTGTCCCGATGACGAGGGGCCCCGAGCGGTGACCAAAGAAGATAACTCTGGAGTCCCCGACATCCGTTGGGACTAGCCACCAGAGGATGAGGCCGAGAAACACGCCCACTATCAACATAGTGGGGAATTGGCCTGAAAAGACGGAACGTAGGCAAGTGGCCGAGATAAATAGAACGTGGGCTAACTGCCCCCGGCAGTTATCGTAACAGGTAACTGGGGTAACTCCTCCCCTATATAAAGGAAGGAGGTACCTTAGGATTGACACATTGACATTCACATACTGATACTTTCATACTTGCTTGCCCACATCGAAGATACTCATTTAAGCATCAGAGAGGGATTCTGGGTGCCAAGGAGTTCGGACTTCCGTCAAGAACGTGCCAGAGTTCCAACCGTGATACAACATTGGCGCCGTCTGTGGGAACGTAACAAAAAGCAAAGATAGCTTCTACCCAATCGATGGCTGGCAAGCAGAAGAAGAAACAAGGGCAATCCGGCGGTTCCCGCCATCTTGCGTGAATTCTGAATTCAGGGCCGCCGGAGCACACTGTTGATCGGAATGATCCTCCCCCTGCTGTTTCCCAAACAGGGGGGCATCATGATGATCGCGAGGATTCCATTCGAAACTCGTCGGAGGGCAAAGAAGAGATCCCGAGGTAGGGACTAGGATGCTCCGACCAAGGTGGACTTGGCGAAGGCTGTGATGGATGCCATGCCGATATTCCTGGAGACTATGGAGGCTCTCCTGGACCGAAGGGAGGCTGCCAAGTAGAAGGAGGAAGAGCTGCCTCCGCCTCCGCCTCCGTCGAGGGAGAATCAGGACGGGCAGGAGGCCCAACCCGAGCACCAGGACAAGGGCAAGGAGCCGATCAGTCGGAGCAGTTCGTGATTGATGGGCCTGGACCGGTGCAGCACAGGACCATCCCTCTCAATGGTCCCATCACCCACGACCAGGTGGTGAAGATCGTGAGCATCTGTATGGGGGACCAGAAGAAGATGATGTCGGAGCTGAGGGATCGATCCACTCATCCCTTTGTCCCCCGATTGGTGAACACCACTGCCCCGCCAGGACTTGGTATCCCGACAATCAAGGAGTATGATGGCAAGGGAGATCCAGTTCGTCATGTCCAGAAGCATGTTATGGCTTGTCTAGGCAGAGCCCTGAATGACGATATAGTGTGCGTTCTGTTCCCGGCCACGCTTGGTGAGAGGGCCCTGACGTGGTTCTTCAGCCTTCCTCCATGGTGCATCTCTACCTAGACCCAGATGCATGATCGTTTCATCCAGCAGTACCAGGGCCGTCGCCGTCTCCTGAAAAGCGCGAGGTCCCTAGCTGAGGTGGTACAGAGGCCCGATGAGTCGCTGGCGCATTATTACCAGAGGTACACCGCCAGCGTGGCCGAGATTGATGAGGAGATGTCGGAGGGAGAGACCATCCGCACCTTCATTCGGAACCTGACAGCACCATATGGTTCCGACCTGATGCACAGCGTGGCTGAGAAGGCTGTGTGGAACATGGAGGCGCTGCAGAAGAGGGTGAAGCAGCAAATCGACGTACAGGAGTCGAAGATAGCTGCCGGAGAGCTCGACCCTCCAAAATTGAACAAGGGGAAGCAGTCGTTCAAGCCCTCGGACGATCGCAGGAGGAAAGATAAACCCGAGAGCAGTCGGGGTCGAGGCCGCTATGATTGGAGGGAAGACAAGCGTCCCTCGAAGTCGGACAAGCGGGAGGACCGTTACACTCCTCTCATTTTCTCCATGGGTGCTGTGTTGGCAGTGATGGACCGACAGGGTATCGCCAGGTACCCTCCGAAGAAGGATGGAGAGTTCATGGGAGCCCGCACCGATCGTTATTGTCGTTTCCATCGCGCCAGCGGTCACGACAGTAACCACTGTCGGGAGTTGAAGAAGGAGATTGAGAAGCTGATCCAGAGGGGGAAGCTCAAGGAATTTGTGGCTGGGCAACGGGGCCGATCCCGTTCCCGGTCCCGATCGGGATCCCGTTCCCGATCCCGCGATCGGTCCCCGAAGAAGGAGAAGCCCGAGTCTTCCAATGCTCGCAAGGAGAAGCGGGGAACCATTAGTGTGATCCATGGAGGATTTGCTGTAGGAGGTGACACCACGACATCTCGAGAGGCCTATGCTTCTCGAATTCCTAATGCTGTGGTGCTGGGTAAGAGGGCCCGAACTTGGACTCCGAAGGAAGAAATGGTGATTCCCTTCTCAACGGAGGACCTGATAGGATTGGAGACCCCGCACGATGATGCTTTGGTCGTGACCCTGAACGTGGATGGGTACGAGATGAAGCGAATCTTGATAGATGGAGGGAGCTCCTCCGATATTTTGTTCATGGATGCACTGGAGGCCATGGGAAAAACCAGGAAGGACTTGAAGCGTGCGGACTTCCCGATGGTCGGATTTTCTGGGTCTACCTTTTACCCGGTGGGGATGATTACCTTACCGGTTGAGTTCGGTAGTGGCTGGAAGTCAGAGAAGAGGAACGTGGAGTTCGTGGCAGTCGAGTCTGCGGGAATTATAATGCAATTATCGGGAGGACCCCCATCAACCTGCTGGGGGAAATTGCCTCAACTGTCCATCAGAAGATGAAGTTTCCGACCGACCACGGGGTCGGGGAGGTCAATGGCAATCAGGTGGCCTGCAGGAAGTGCTATGTCAATGCCACTCGAAGGAGGAATCGGGAGGCTATGACTGTTTTCCAGACTGATGCTGATCCCCGAAAGGAGTTTGGGCGTCCCGCCCCGATAGAGGATTTGAAGGAGGTCGAGATCGATGGACCTCAAAGAAAGGTAAAGATCGGGTCCGCTCTGTCTGAGGAGACGGACCGAGAACTGATTGATTTGTTGAAGGAGTTCAAGGAGCTGTTTTCCTGGTCCCCGAGCAACATGCCAGGAATTAGCCCCGATGTGATTACTCATGAGCTGAAGATTGACCCCGCGGTCAAGCCGCTTACACAGAGAAGGCGCCCGATGGGTGCCGACAAGAAGATCGCGATCCAGCAAGAGGTGGGCAGGTTGCTCGATGCTGGATTCATTATGGAGCTCCGATTCCCGACCTTGGTCGCAAACTCAGTCCTGGTGAAGAAGAGCAATGGCAAGTGGCAGATGTGTGTTGATTTCGGCGACCTAAACAAAGCATGCCCGAAGGATTGCTATCCGCTCCCGAGGATCGACCAGCTGGTGGATGCCACATCGGGACATGATTTGCTGAGCTTTATGGATGCCTACTCCGGCTACAATCAGATCAAGATGTCCAAGAAAGGATGCCCCCCACACCGCTTTTTATGCTGATAGTGACATCTATCACTATGATGTCATGCCTCTTGGACTGATCAATGCAGGTGCAACTTATCAGAGGATGGTGAACAAGCTGTTCAGGGATATGCTAGGAAAAACGATGGAGGCCTATGTGGACGACATGCTGGTGAAGTCCCGACAGGCCGAGGATAATGTTCACAACTTGGCCACGGTGTTTGGGCGGATGAGGCTTCATCAAGTTCGCTTGAACCCGACCAAGTGTGCCTTCGGAGTGCACTCAGGGAAGTTTCAGGGCTTCATGGTGAGCTCGAGAGGAATCGAGGTGAACCCTGAGAAGCTGAAGGCGATCGAGGAGATGAAGTCCCCGACGAACCATCGGGAGGTGCAGGTGTTGAATGGCCGATTGGCCGCGATGAATCGCTTCCTGTCCAAGGAAAGTGATCGATCCATGCCGTTCTTTGAAGTGCTGAGGGCCAACAAGAAGTTTGAGTTGACTTCCAAGTGCGAAGAGGCGTTCCTGGCACTCAAGCAGCACCTCCGCACCCTCCCGCCGTTGGTGAAGCCCATTCCAGGCGAGCCACTCTATCTGTATTTGGCTGTTATTGAATTTGTTGTTAGCTCTGTCTTAGTGAAAGTCGTAGAGGGTAACCAAGTCCCCGTCTATTATGTAAGCAAGGCACTCGCCAAGTCTGAAATAAATTATCCCGCCGTTGAGAAGTATCTTTATGCGTTGATTGTTACTGCTCGGAAGCTGAGACCTTACTTCCATGCGCATGAGATTACTGTTTTGACGAATCAGCCCTTGAAACATTTTTGAACCGACCTGATGCGTCGGGGAGATTAGTGAAATGGGCAGTCGAGCTTAGTGAGTTGCGCATTCACTTTGCTCCGAGAACGGCTATTAAGGGCCAAGCGTTGGAGGATTTCATAGCAGAGTCTACAGCCCCCGATCTAGAAGAAGCGGGCCCTGTAGAGGGGGCAACTATGGAAGTCCAGATTGCAGAACAGTCAGAATAGCCCGATAACGAAGACATTTGGGAGATGTATACCGATGGCTCCTCAAATTCAGAAGGATCGGGAGCAGGGTTCGTACTGATACCGCAAGGTGGAGGTGGTTAGCCCCTCCGATATGCCTTGGCCTTGACGTTTAGGGCCACCAACAATGAAGCTGAATATGAGGCTCTCATCACCGGCCTCAAGATTGCCAAAGGAACGGGAGTTGGTCACTTAAAGGTGAAGTGTGATGCTAGCCTGATTGTGAACCAAGTCTAGGGGCGGTATGAAACAAAGAACCCGATGATGAAGAAGTACCTTCGTGAGGTGCAAACCTAAAAGGAGAGTTTCAAGAGCTTCGATATTCAGGCGATCCCGAGGGAGGATAATGTGGAAGCAGATGCCTTGAGCAAGTTCGCCTTGGGGGCACCCCTCGATTAAACTCGGAAGGTGCACTTCTTGGAGAAGGTAATCCTGTCAACCACCGATCAATCGGAGGTATGTGCCATTGAGACCGGATCGGAGGAGCCCACTTGGATGACCCCGATAGCCGCGTACCTAACTACGGGGGCAGTCCCCGATGATGAAGTAGCAGCTGGCAAATTACGCCGAATCGCGGCCAATTATGTGATGATGGACAATCAATTGTATAAAATGGGGCATTTAACTCCTTACTTGAAATGTGTGGCTGAGCCCGATACAGATCGGATCCTTAGGGAGGTGCACGAAGGATACTCGGCTTGCCATGAAGGTGCCCGATCCGTCGTGTGGAAAGTGCTGAACCTGGGTTATTACTGGCCCTCGATGAATAAGGAGGCAACGATGCTAGTCCGATCCTGTGACGCGTGCCAGAGGTACGCCCCGAATATCGCGGCCCCAGCTGCCGATCTGACGTCCATCAAGAGTGCTTGACCCTTCGCGCAATGGGGAATCGATTTGGTGGGACTCCTTCCAGTTGCAAAAGGTCAGTGCCGATATTTGATTGTGGCTATTGATTATTTCTCGAAGTGGATAGAAGCTAAGGCATTGGCCAAGACAACGGGGAATCATATCGTCAAATTCCTCCAGACCCATATCATATCCAGATATGGGATCCCTAAGGTGTTGATCAGTGATAACGGCCCTCAGTTTAACGGGGCCCAGTGGAAGGAGTACCTGGAGGAACTGAAAATTGAGCATTGGACAGCCTCTGTCCATCATGCTCAGACCAATGGACAAGTGGAGTCAGCCAACAAGATCGTGATGGATGGCCTGAAGAAGAGGGTCCATGCCTTGAAGGGCAAATGGCTGGACGAGCTGGAAAATGTGCTTTGGGCTGTTAGAACAACACCCAAACGATCGACTGGAGAGACTCCGTTTGGCCTTGTTTACGGCACGGAAGCAGTTGCCCCCGTTGAAATAGCTGTGGCATCCCATCAGACGAGGTATTACGAACCTCTGTCGAATGATGAAATGAGGAGTCTGGACTTGGACTTGGTTGAAGAGAAGAGGCGGAATGCCGAGGAGGCCCGGGCTCGGATGCGCCTGGCAACAACCCGATATTACAATCGGCGAGTCAAGTCTCGACAGTTCTTTGTCGGGGAACTGGTCTGGCGTCGGAACGAATTTACCCTTTTGGACCGGATCAACAAGATGTCACCAAAATGGGAAGGACCTTATAAGGTCGTGGGGATGCCAGCTCGAAATGCGTATAAGTTGGAAGACCTCGATGGCAATGTGTTGAAGCATTCTTTCAGTGGTGAACACTTGAAGAAATGTCATGTCTGATATTAGTCGCCTTTAGTGGTGCAAGTTGTTTATCGTTTTGATTTGATATAAACAGCTTTTGAGCAACCAATGAATAAAGAGGTTACTTCCGATTAAATCCCCTTAAGTGGTGTAGCTAAATCGCCTTAAGTGGCGTGGTTTCGCCTTAAGTGGCGCGGATAAATCGCCTTAAGTGGTGTGGATAAATCGCCTTAAGTGGTGTGGATAAATCACCTTAAGTGGTGTGGATAAATTGCCTTAAGTGGTGTGGATAAATCGCCTTAAGTGGCGTGGTTAAATCGCCTTAAGTGGCGTGACTAAGTCGCCTTAAGTGGCATGGTTAAATCGCCTTAAGTGGTGTGGGTAAAATATCTTAAGTGACGTATCGAATCACTCTAAGTGATATGATCAAATCGCCTTAAGTGGCGTGATTAATTCACCTTAAGGGGTGCAGCGATAATCGGAACAAAAATAGATTGATATTATAAAGGCCTGAAAGGTTCACGACAAAAGAAGGAAATTACAAGGATTCGAAAATAAAGCATTAAGCTTGGTCCTCGGCAGCATCGAGGGGAGCAGAGTCCACGAGGTCCGTGGCAGAAGGCTCCGCGATCGGAGGATTGGATCCTGGAAGATTGGCCGCGGGAGGATCGGACCCCTGGAGGTCAGCCAGTGAAGGGTCGATTATCGGGGGATCAGTTGTCGGGAGGTCTGTACTTGGGAGCTCCACCGTGCCTTCAGCACCCGCAGTCCCCACGGGGGTGTTGGCCCCGTCGCTCTCCTGTGAAAGGCTGAAATACCTCTCCGCGAAGGGGGCGAGAGTCTGAGACATTTGTTAAGTCGATGGCACCGCCATACTCCAGATGGAGCTCCTCGACAGCATTGAGCAAGGTGGTCTCCACCTCCGCCTTATAGAACTTCATCGCGTCCACTTGGAAATCCTCGGAGCCCCGATAATCTTCCCGACCCTTGGCCTCAGCCTCAGCCAACTTGATGGGGAACTCAGCGATCTCCCGCTCCATCTGTTGGGACCGGTTGGTGAGAAGGACCTTCTCAGCCTCCAGTCCCGCCTTGACGTCCTCAAGGGCCTTCTTCTCGAAGACAAGCCTGTCCTGATCCTCCGCGCGCCCCTGCTGCTCTTCCTTGAGCTTTTGTCGCTCCTGCTTCAGCAGCCGCTCGAAGTCGTGAACCTACCTCAGGAGGTCCCGAGTCTTCTGGTTAAGGAGGGCCTGTTCCTTAACCACCTTACCCCTCGACGATTCGGAGGCAGCCAAATCCTCCTCGAGCTTGGCCAAGACCTCGGGGGCCACCTTGGCTCGCTCCTGCTCCAGGGCCTCCTCCAGGGCCAGGATGTACCCGAAACAGCGGTGTTGGTCCGCCATTTCCTGTGAAAAAGGAAGGAAGAGGTTAGTACATGAGAATATTTTACCTTATATACCAAGTGTAAAGAAAGGAAACCTTACCTCCACGCGACGAACGGCCATTTCGCGAATGTCCGTGTGGATGTCTTCTCGATCTAAGGAGAGCGGGAGCTTCAAAGATGGCGGAACTAAACCTGCCAGCAGGTGCAGACCCAGTTCCGGTGGTGCATCACCCCGACGGAGCGGGACCCCTTGCAGTGACTCGATCGGGGTCCAGGGAGCTGCCGCCTGGTCGGGGGTGTAAAGCTGATAGAAACTCCCGTCTAAGGGGAGTGGAGGAAGGAAGACCTGAACGTCGGAGGTGCGTGCCTCCGAGCCGCCATGAGACCCAGTCGTCTCTTCAGGAGTCAGGCTCAAGATCGGCGAATGCTGTTGTGGCGGGGAGGATGGAAGCAGCCCCTCGGGAGTCGGCTCCAACGGGGTCTGCCTCACCCCCCCGACGACGAATCAGGGCTTGACCCTCGCTCGCCTCCTAAAAGAGTGAGAAACGTCCAGGTCTCTTCCTCCCGGGGCAGGAAGAGAAAGGAGAGGCTCCCCGACCCGGGCGTCGGAGGGTGGCTCCCCCGCTGAAGCTCCAGCTCCCGATTGACCTGCAGCTGGAGGACGAGAAGCTTCAGAAAGATAATCCGGGAGTTGATCGGGATCCTTACACCAAATGACGCGACGGGAGAGATACTAGTCTTTCCCGTAATAATTGCAATAACCCGCTTTGAGGATGCGGGGAGTTTCTCCTTGCAGGATACGGTTGATCCCTTCGATTCTGGCTTTCTTATCGGAGGAGATCAACTCCTGGGGAATACGCTTTCGGTATAATCGGATAGCTAATCGGAGCTGCTTACCTTCTTCGGGAGTCTGGGTGTTGAAGATCCTCTCCATCTTTGCCACCCGGGCCCGCTTGACCTCCTCCGCAGTTGGAGCTGCCGATGAGGAGGCGGCCCTCTTCGAGGACTTCCTCTTCCTTGCGGGGCGTTGGACGGTATCGGTCTCCGCCTGCTTAAGCACGATATTGATCAGCAATGATACCTTCTTAGCTGCAAAGACGAAAACAAAGGTGCAGTTAGAATATTACCCAAGGAACGACATTGGAGGGGCCGTCGTAGAGTTGACCCCCGGAGGCAACATCGAGGAGACGGATCCCGGCCAGAACCAGATCCCGCTCCACGATGGAGTTGGCATCGAGGGGAGCGAAGGAATCCCCTCAGCGATAGTGTTGGATGCAGTGGGGAATCTGAAAATCCTCCTCGGAGTAAGTATGATATGCGGGAGGAGGGTCTGCTTCAACCTCCCATCGGGGCCACGGGATGGAGCTGTTCCGGATGAAGAAGTAATTCTTCTTCCAGCCGCTGTTGTCGGGCCCTGAGTCAGTGATAAGCCCCCGACCTTTGGCGACCTTCCAGGTGTCACCAGTCCAGCTACATCGGGAGAGCTGCGCCTTGCTCCACTTAGGCATCTGCGGGTAGAAGGCACAGACCCCGACATCATTGCACTTCATTCCATAGAAGGTCCGGAAAAGTCGGAGGCTATAGGTCCATTATTGGCGGAGGCAGAGGACACGGAAGGCATTCCACACACGGATGGCGTGGGGGGAAAAAGTAGTCGGATGTGTTTTGTAATATTCACACATCTCGACTAGATCCCCACAGAAAGGGAATCGGATCCCCGCCGATACTTGCCCGGTGGAGACAAATACCTCCCCTTCCCGGGGACGAGTGACCACAGGGTCGCCCGGGATACGAGGGCGAGGATAGGGATAGCGAGGCTCCCAGGTGGAAGTCATACATCCTTCCCGGAGAGCTGCATCGTAGGCGGTTTCCGAAATCTCATTACAACCATAATCTAACTTGAAGGGCTTTCTCCCCCCAGAACTGGATTCACTGTCTGGAAAATAATCACGGCAAGAAAAGGCACAATTTATTTTCGGAAAAGTCCGGGTAAGTTGATTGAGATAAAAAGAGAAAACTATGCTAACAAGATTTTTCGGAATCGGAGGAGGAAATCTTACCAGACATGTTGAAGCGGGGTAGAGAAGATGATCCTGATGGTCGGAGATCCTGGTTGCCGGAGTGCTGATCAGAAATCAGAAAGGAGAGCTTGAGCTTTTGAATTCACAGAGGATGAAACGGTGGAGGAGAACTGAATAGTGCCAAGATTTGGGGTTTTATAGGAGAGAGGGTAGCCAAAGAGACGTTGCAATCCGGACCGTTGAAGATGAAACGCTTCAGCCTGAGTCGTTGAGACGCTAGCGACAAAACGGCTAAAAAGCGCTTTTTCAGAAAAAGCATGCACGGGCACCCAAGCCGTCGCTTCATCACCCATTGCATTTAATAGTTGAGTAACCAAGAAATCTTTTCGGATTCGGTGGTTATCCTCGGAATATCGGGGAATCTTGGATGAGGAGATCCGCTTCAGAAGATTTTTTTGTAAAGTTAAAAGCCTCCGATGGCAATATCGGGAGGTCCGGAGTTGGAAGACACGACGAACTATAAGTCCCTCATGGCTTGGGGGCAAATGATGGGTTTCGATATAGCCGTTAGGCCCATTAACGACGAGTAAACGGTGAAGTAGGCCCACTGGGCTCCAAAAGAAGCCTAGAGGGCCAATATGAGGGGTCCCGACAAGGTCGGTCCCGACGTATGAGCTGAACGCTCCCGATGATATGCCTTTAAGTAGGCCCCGATGATATGCCTTTAAGTAGGCCCCGACGATATGCCTTTAAGTAGGCCCCGACGATATGCCTTTGAGTAGGCCCCGATATTGAATCCCTGAGGATGTTGGCCCTGTCCCGATGACGAGGGGCCCCGAGCGGTGACCAAAGAAGATAACTCTGGAGTCCCCGACATCCGTCGGGACTAGCCACCAGAGGATGAGGCCAAGAAACACGCCCACTATCAACATAGTGGGGAATTGGCCTGAAAAGACGGAACGTAGGCAAGTGGCCGAGATAAATAGAACGTGGGCTAACTGCCCCTGGCAGTTATCGCAACAGGTAACTGGGGTAACTCCTCCCCTATATAAAGGGAAGGAGTTACCTCAGGATTGACAAATTGACTTTCACATACTCATACTTTCATACTTGCTTGCCCACATCGAAGATACTCATTTAAACATCGGAGAGGGATTCTGGGTCACCGCCCGGTCTATCCCCTTCTTGCAGGATTACTTGGAGTGAAGGAGTTCGGACTTCCGTCAAGAACGTGCCAGAGTTCCAACCGTGATCCAACAGGGTCCAGCATACCCTTGGCCATTTTGGGGTCCAACATATCCTTGGTCGTTCTGAGGTAGAGGTCCGGCATATCCTTGGCCGTTGTTTTCTTGGTAATTGGGGTTTCTCTGTTGGTAATTCCCCCTTCCCTAGGGTTGCTGGTTCAAAGAGTTAGAGTACGCCTTCCGGTGTCCCCCCATCGACCTTGGAGGTGATGCTTGGTACCTTGGTTGCTCATGCATGTGCCATCAGACGCTCCCTTCTTTCTAGCATTTCCTCTAATGCCGCCATCAGTTCGGGCGTGATGTTGTACATCTGGGGGTTTTTTCTTGCTTGTTGGGGTGAATGGGGTTGTGGCTGGTTCACTGTTGGCTCAGGGCGGGCATTTGTTGAGGAGTTTTTTTTCCTCACTAGGTTGTTGTTACTCATTTCTTACTCCCTCCTGTTCTCTATCAATGGTTGCATGTTGGCTTACCACTGGAACTTGCCTATTCCCCCCTGTCGGTGCTTGGTTGTTTCTTCCCATGGGTACCTGCCTGCTCAGCCCCCTAACTTGCCTTCTTTTTGTTGCCATCGATCGCATGTAGTAGCAACGTGCTTCTTGTTCGAGTCCAGTACACGGCGCCAGTGTTTGAACATGAGTATCCTCTTTAGGCTTCACCTTCTCGATCTTCTTCTTCATGGGCTTCTTCTTCCCGGACTTCTACCGCGTTGGATCTTTTCTTCTCGGATCCTCTTCTCCTTTCCTCGATTACCTGCAAAGGGCACCGGGGGGTACCGGTAAGCCCACTCACAAGCTTAAGTCAGTGAGAGCTTCTAGAGAGATGGTAGTGAGCTTAGAGAGAGAGTGAATACTTTCAAATGAGGGGATGGGCTCTCTATTTATAGAGTTTCTATTGGACTGCCCCGGTTCCAGTGGTTCTATGGTCCAGTTGTGGCAGATCTGTAATATAAGTTGGCCTTGACTGTAAATAAGGTGCATTTGACCCGGATTCGACCGCAGATAGGTCTATCATATCTAGTTTCGGTGTGTGGCCTCCAAGGGCGAGCCCCGTGCGAAATATCGTCCGGGGGTAGGGGTCCGGACGAGGGGAACTCGTCTGAACGGAGGGGGTGCCCATCCGGGTACCCCTAAGGTCTTGCTCGGGTTACTCGCGCAAGGGGGCGCTTACTCGGGTTACCCGAACAAGTAGGACCCTTGCTTGGGTTGCCCACGGGTGTTTTTTCCACTCAGGGGCTTCCCGAGTGGTTTTCGCCACTCAGGGTATTTTCCAGGCCTATATGGTGGGCCTCGGGTGTCCGTGTTCCAAGTTTCGAATTATAGTCGGTTATGGCCCATTTACCGGGTCCAATTAGTGATAGCTTGGGCGTATATCCAACATCGACATAGAAATGTCAGATGGGGATATCATAAGAGCTTTCATAAGGAACCTCTGAAGAATGGGAGCGCAAATAGAAGATAGTTTGACGGTCGATATGGTCAGCACAGTCGAAGAACTGGCAGAGGGGGTGAAAACACATATTGACCTGGAAAGAACCAGAGCCATAAGAAGGGCGAAGACAACAAACCAACAAGGTAAAACAGATGAGGGCAAACCCAATAGGCAGAATCCCCAGCTGGGATAGCAGACCCAAAGAATAAAAGAATGGATGCCTCCAAAAAAAGGGAGACAGTTTAATGAGCAAAGAAGACAAGATGGCATCAACGCTATCAAGTACATCTCCTTAAACGCACCATTCACCGTCATCCTAAAGGAGATGAGGGAGACGGGTATGTGGACGCGAGTAGCAAGGAAGCCAGACCACCAGATAGGTCCAGATGGCAACAAATACTCATTCCATGAAGCCAAGGGGCATCATACCAATGACTGCAAAACTCTAAGAGACAAGATTGAAAAAGAAGTCCAACAAGGACGCCTCAAGTATTATGTCAATTCAAGTAACAAGAGAAAGCGGTCACCGCCTCTGAAACCATTGACAGTTAATAAAGAAAAAGCGAAGGTCGATGACTATGCTCCCCAACCAAATAAGGGCACTATCAACGTCATACACGGCGGCATTGGCGCTGAGGGAAAACATCAAAAGCAAGGGAATTGTACGCCGCGCAACTTCAAAACATGGCTACTTGGGGAAAGAGGCCAAGAGAAGAGGATGACATGGTCATACAATTCTCTAAAAAAGACATGGAACACATTGTGTTCCCCCGTGATGACGCTCCGGTCATAACGACAGAAATCACTGGTTTCGACGTAAAGAGAATTTTGATAGATGGAGGGAGTTCGGCAGAAATCCTCCACCTAAGTGTATTGAAGAACCTTGGGAAGAAAGCGGTTGACTAGACACCTGTGAACTTCCCTTTGGTAAGTTTCGCAGGAACATCGACATCCCCCTTGGGACAATAACACTCCCGCTAAGACTATGTGAAGGATGGAAACAAATCACAATCAATGTCAACTTTGTCGTAGTAGAGCATTTAGGTGCCTACAACGGTATTCTGGGGAGGACCACCATCAACCCAAGCATCATGGTGCCATCCACCACACACCAAAAATTGAAGTTTATCACTCCGAATGGAGTAGGCGACGTGCTAGGTGACCAAGCGTCGGCAAGGAAATGTTACGTCAGCGCCATGAGGCGAGGCTCACAACAAAGTTCTAGTATTGCAATGGTGATGAAACCAAGCAAGAACTGGAAACCCTCTTGGGTATGGAAAAAGTGGGGCGCAATGAAGAAATGTATAGGAAGGAAGTCTCTAAGCTTAAGTGAAAAGTGTTAGGTTATAAAATCTAGGTCAACGGGTCGTCAATCTAGAATTTATCTCCCACTAATGAAATGTCGGGTTCAGTGTTCCTAGGGCTAGTCATTCTGATCCATGCCCTTCTGCTCCTTTGGGGTAGTCGTTCTGATATATGTCCTTCTCTTCTTTCCTTCTGACCTCCTTTCCTTCTCTCCTTCTGATCCCCTGGGGCTTGTACTTCTTACCCCCTGGGGCTTGTCCTTCTGCTCTATGCTCTTCTGTTTCCTTAGCTCTCTTCTCCTTGCCACCCTGTAAGAGGGGCAATACCAGGCACAGAGGGGGGGTGGTGCCTGATGAACCCTCTCCGATGCCTAAGTCAGTGCGGTTTTAGAGAGATAAAGCTAGAGAGATGTCAGAGCAAAATTATGCAACTGGCCAAGATGATCAAATGAATAGTGGAGATGGGGTATTTATAGGCAACGGTGTCATTAAGGTGGCTTAATGACATCGTTAACCTTTAAACACAGTTAATTAACCTTTAAACACATAATTAAGAACTTAGGATACAGAGAAGGTAGGCGGAATAAACCGAGTGTGGGAGTCCAAGGGTGGTGCCGGGGCCCTTGGGGGGAGGGAAATCCGACCCCCAAGGGTAGGGGTTGGGTGAGGGCACCCAACCCCTCTTAGGGAGGATGGGGTTGGCCAACCCCATCCCCCCTATGGGAGATCGGGTTGGCTGACCCGATCTCTCCTCCCCTAGGGGAGGTCGGGTGTGGCCACCCAACCTCACCTAGGTGAGTTTGACTCGGCCGGACGAGCGCTTCGGCCTCGTCTGAGCCGTTGGTGTTCTCGCGAAGTGTTCGGTTGAAGTTTCGATTTATAATCATTAATGGGATGATAAAAATACAACAATTCGGAAGTCAACGGGTTCAAATTGGGCGTATATCCATCACATGCCCCCGAGTCAACCAATGGCCTAACCCTTGATTGACTCTATTTTAGGATGGTATGACACGCGCAATTTGAAACCGGGGTTTTACCTTCTTGTCTGAATGCTTGCTTACCCATGGATAAGTGCCTCTGACTCTGCCCCTGCCTTATGAGATAGAGGAATTGTAAACGTCAGAGTAGCACGGACGTGTGCCTAAGCACGCGTCCGTCTGAGGTGTGAGTAATAAATCTATCTTTGCTACGGGCGTATACTCAAAAAATACACGCTCGCATAGGGATGCAATACGAATACAGCTAAGCGATTCATACTTCAATTTCATGCCGGGATTCATCTAAGTGAAGAAAAATTTCAATTTTGGCCCAAATTTTTTCTAAGTATGGGATACTAGAAAATATGCCTATAGGATGTTAACTAGGAGTGAACTTGGACATATTATGAACATGAGGATGTGTACTAGCATACATGCAAGTAGGAACATAAGGATGGGAGTGAGTATAGACATGCTGCGATTGTAGTCATGAATGTATGCATAAATATATGGCGGCCATGTGCATGGACGTCTAAATGTTTGAACATACGGGAGTGTGTACGTGGGCATGCATATGAGTGCAAGCATGAACATGTATGTATGTATGGACGGGTTGTGAGTATAAGCATGAGTGATGACATTGATATACCTGTAGATGTTAATCATGAATATGAGCATAAGTGCAAAGGTGAGAGCCTAGACCTCTCCTTTACTTGAGGGTGGAAACTCTGCCACTCAATGGGACATAACGTTCCGCCTCCCTCGTACTAGCGTGAGCATTGTCCATTAACCTCGACCTTCGGCATGTGTAACATTTTTCCTTCATTCGTTGGAGCGTGTGTATAGCTCTTGACCTTTACCCTGCAGTTTGTTCCCCATAAAAGTGAGGGTGAAAATGCTAACAAGCTTTCTTCTTACCGCCGCGAGCGAAGGGGTCTATTGACATGTGTTAAGGGTTGACCCTTCCTTCGGATGTGTTGGAGCGTTGCTCCATTTGGGGAAACTAAAAGTTTGCCTTCTTCCCTTGGTGTTAAGGTTGCCCCCGTAGTAGGCGTATCTCGCCCCTCCATGAGTAAGGGTCGATCTTTGTGTTGGTTGCTCGTATAGATAACTCACTTTTGGAAGCTCTCTTCTTCAGACAGGGAGACCTTGAAGATCGTTTTCCAAGGTAGTCAGACCAAATCTGACTGTCCTGTGTCTTGGGTGTCCGCGGTGGACTCGTATGAGGCGGGGACTCGTATGACCCCTTGTAGGTTGACTTCATGGAGAAAAATATAAGGTGTAGGCAGAGCGTTCCGAATGTACCGTTGAATCGGATGAGAGGGAAGAACCCCCTAGTTCTGCTTATCAGGCCCAGAAATTTTCTAAGTCAGGGAAGGCTGCTAATGCTTCCAGTATGTTCTCATTCCATTCTCTTTTCTTTGTGATATACTTATGATTGTTCTCATGTTGCTTCCTTCTTGTTGTTAGAACTTTCGCCCCTGGTTACCGAATGGGTTCTTGCGGTGGGCGAGAGATCAAGTCAATCTAAATCCGAGGCGTGGGAACCTGACTCTGAGGTCGGGCCCTCGGCTGCCAAGGAGAAGGAAACCGCGAGGGGCTCTCCTTCAAGTGCCCCCTTGCTGACTCCCTCTCATGATGAGGAGGTAGTGGTTGAAGAGGCGCCCTCTTTGCTTGACAAAGGGAAACAACCTGTGGCTTGTGATGGGGTGATCATAGGTCTTGATGTCTCCTCTCTATCCTCTGCCCCCCAGCCGAGGGGCCGAGTCTCAGGTTTATTTCATCTTCATGTAGATTTGACGACTTTTGAAGGTGTCTTTGGCTTTCCTATGGGTTATGTTATTAACCCTTGCGTTGAAGATTTTTCTTTTGGTGATGGGTGTGATCATTGCCTTTCATTGAGGTTCCTTTCTCTTGCCATGGCTCTGATTAAGATAGCGAATTCTTGCTTGGGAGTTCGGTGGAGACTGTTCTTGAGTTAGCCTCTACTAGTATCGTAGTTGTGATCGTTGTGGGGATCGTTTTGTTATATGCCCTCAATAGTGCTTGTGGTGATTCTTTGCTTCATGGTTGATTTCATGAGATATGGAGGTTGTCTTCATAATGAGGACGTCTCCTACCTAGTATCCCCCAGTGGGTTGAAATATAAGTGCCTACCTTTGATGAGCGTATGAAGAGTGTTGTTTCTCCCTTTTTCTTGAACCTCCTCCTAAGGCTAGGCGTAGCCTTTTGATGTTCGTGGTCGGGATGGTGTCTTTACAATGCATGTCTTTGACAGATGTTTTATGATGTGCTGCCATGATAATCACTTCGGGGTATGTGGACGTGATAGCCACTTCGTGATGTGTCGGAGTGATAGCCCTTCTGTAGTGTGTGGACATGATAGCCAGTTCAGGGTATGTGGACATGATAGCCATTTCAAGGTATGTGGACATGATAGCCACTTCAAGATATGTGGACATGATAGCCACATTAGTGTATGTGAACATGATAGCCACATCACGATGTATGGAGTTGTGCTTTAGTATTCCTTTCTCATTGGAGAGCCTTCATTGCTATAGTTGCCTTTTGTTTAGGCTATGTTTGCTGGGTTAGGTCCCGATGTCTCGTCTTGTCGGATGTTGTATCCTTTATGCTCTTTAGATGTCTCCTTCATGAGTTGTGCTAGACGATGTTCAAGTCTGATACGAGCATAGGTCACGCGAGGGCGACATGCAAGACAATAACGTTTGTCGGAGGTTGATTTGTGCGACTTGTAAGGCAATTCTATTTTTGATGGGTCGAGTTTATTTTGAGAGCCTTGAACTTTGGATTTCATGTCTTTGCTATCCTCCTTGGTGGTGTTGGGTTCCTTTGAGATACTTCTCTTGACTTGTGCTATGGAGGTATAGGCTGTCTCCCTCGCCTACTGCCCCCATGTGGGCGGTTATGCCTAGATGCTAAGCTATTCGTCATCGCTCTTGTGATTTCCAGGCTTTCTGTTCGAAGCCCACAGACGGCGCCAAGTGTTAGGTTATAAAATCTAGGTCAACGGGTCGTCAATCTAGAATTTATCTCCCACTAATGAAATGTCGGGTTCAGTGTTCCTAGGGCTAGTCATTCTGATCCATGCCCTTCTGCTCCTTTGGGGTAGTCGTTCTGATATATTTCCTTCTCTCCTTTGGGGCTTGTACTTCTTACCCCCTGGGGCTTGTCCTTCTGCTCTATGCTCTTCTGTTTCCTTAGCTCTCTTCTCCTTGCCACCCTGCAAGAGGGGCAATACCAGGCACAGAGGGGGGGTGGTGCCTGATGAACCCTCTCCGATGCCTAAGTCAGTGCGGTTTTAGAGAGATAAAGCTAGAGAGATGTCAGAGCAAAATTATGCAACTGGCCAAGATGATCAAATGAATAGTGGAGATGGGGTATTTATAGGCAACGGTGACATTTAGGTGGCTTAATGACATCGTTAACCTTTAAACACAGTTAATTAACCTTTAAACACATAATTAAGACCTTAGGATACAGAGAAGGTAGGCGGAATAAACCGAGTGTGGGAGTCCAAGGGTGGTGCCGGGGCCCTTGGGGGGAGGGAAATCCGACCCCCAAGGGTAGGGGTTGGGTGAGGGCACCCAACCCCTCCTAGGGGGGATGGGGTTGGCCAACTTCAGGCACTTAAGAGAATCTCATGAAAAGTACTTCGAAGGTGGATACGCAATCATGGTGATAACGACAATGAGAGAGCTGCGAGGACAACTAGAAGAGGCGATATCAAAAGAGGAGGATGATTTAAGAGCCAAGGGCCTCTTAAGATATGAAGCAGACAACGTCGAAATGGAAGACAACCACCACAAAAACGAACATCGTTCAGAAATCAACCACTTGAAAGGAACTGGATTCTAACGCACACCTTTGAACAAATGTTTGGAACACCTACATGAGGAGCATCTATTGTACGTGCTACCACCAGCAAGCAATGATAAGAGAGCCTTCGTCGGAAATAGCACAACCAATTGGTACAGATACCATGAGACATGGGGGCACTATACGAACGACTGCATGGTCTTGCAAATCGAAGTTGAATGCCTTGTTCGTCAAGGTTGGCTAGATGAGTTCGTGATGCCTCGCTCTTAAACATGGAAATTCTTGAAAAAGGCAATGGTAACCGTATCCATTCCAATATCCTTCTTTTTAATTTCCAAGAAGTGAACTCCCCATAAGGAGAATCCATCCTTTATTTGATTATGTTCTTATTTGAACTTACATGAACCTTAATCGGAGATCTGCGGACTCCGTATTGTAAGGATAATGAATGGCTATGTCTTTTGATTGCTTGTTAAGCGACAGGCCATACACATTGAATACCCTATAGTGGAAGCCACCATGTAGAGGTAGAGACATGAAGGTGTGCGCGTCATCAAGCTACATACAACATAAAAGGTTATACACAACCTATGACGATGACATGCAATGGGTTAGTACACAACCTATGAAAATTTGAATGAATGGGTTAATACAAACCCCTGAAAAATTAAACGCAATTGGTTAATACACAACCACTGACAAGTATCATAATGGGTTATTACACAACCCCTGACCTGTTTCGGACTGATCACCCGGCAGCGTCAATAGAGTGTCGTGGTTGGAACCAACACCAACTTCACGTTCACTATGCCCTTGGTAAGCACTGCCAGGTTGGTATTGCCCATGTATGTCGAATACCTTGGATAAAACACCAGGTATGACAACATAACTTGGGAATTAAAATCATGTCATAGTGTCTTTATAAAGCGGCACAGTCGACTTATGTGATGTGACTGCTACATGACTCAGGAGCTAACTCTGAGGAGATGTTTGAATATCATAGGTTCCAGCCTACTATGTAGCTGTGAATAACCATGGATAGCATGTCATCACGACCTCTAACTAGGCTGATGAAGAGGCAGGTCGCAATAGCAAACTATGGCCTACACGTCTAAAAACGCACGAAATATGGCAAGTAGCATCTTGCCTTAACGTAAGCTTGAAGCCATCAAGTAACAGATATTGCACAGCGGCATAGCTGATCATGTCGCGACAATTACTTCGGAAAGCTAAGTAACGGTCATATAATGAAAAAACGCATCCAAAAACTGCAAGTAGCGTCTTGCACCGACGCCACATCTTGGAACTCCAAGGGGCGGAAAAACGCATTTGCAATAGCAGCTTATGAAAACGCTATCTTGAGGCATCGAGTAAATGGAATAAAACGTACTAAACCAAGCAAGTAACGTCTTGCCATAATGTCACATCTTGGGACACCAAGCGACGGAAAACGCACTAGCTATAGTAGTTAGGATTGCAAGTTGCGTTTCGCCACAACGCTACCTTAAGGCATTGGGTAAACGGCTTAAAACGTACCAAATCAAGCAAGTAACGTCGTGCCTCAATGCTACATTTAGTTATCGAGTAGGCGGTAAAGTGCATATCGCGAGTCGTGTCTCCCTCCTACGCTATTTCAAGGCATTGAGTGAGTGGTTTAAAACGTACCAAATCATGCAAGTAACGTCTTGCCTTGACACTACCGCGAGGTATCGGGTAAGTGGTTAAAACGCGCCAAACTAACAATTAGCATCTTGTTCACAACGCTATTCCGAGGCATCAGATATGCGGTCACAAAACGTGTCAACACAACGCGAGTAGCGTCTCGCCAACAACACTATGTCGAGGCATCGACTGGTGGATGAACATCATGTACCACTTACGAAAAACAACTTAAAACAATGCCATGCCTTGGTAACATCCAACAGGGGCGCAGACAGTTCTTGTACATATGTACCATCAACGATCAGTGTAATGAACGCCAAGACCGGCATACAACCGGCAAGGCGTATGCGACAATGCCTCGCACAGATGAGGAATCAACGAAAAGTATATGACACATACACGTCATCAAGACAACACCGGCACACAACCGGCACGGCATCAACAACCTCAAGTACAAGAGGATATGACAAGTTGTGCAAACAAACACAACCATGCAACTACGACCCAAAGCAATGGGACAATCATGACAACTAGGGTATGAAATACTACTCACAATCATATAGTCATAATGGATATATATGTTTCAAACAAGTCCAAAGCAAAAGATAGATGTATGGCATACACGCCTATATCCCAAAATATGTGTTTCTACACAAAAAAACACGTCAAGCATAATAACATAGAAGCAGAGATCAACAGTCACAATAAATGAGCAAAGATAATCAGTCGGAGGTGGCATCACCAGCACCATCATCGCCTTGAGTCGAGGGACCGACACCGGCATCATCACATACGGGGGCAGAATCCTCACTATTGGATCACGGTGGAACTCCGGTACGGCTCTTGACGGCAATCCTAGCTCCTTTGCTCCACGTAATCCTGCAAGAGGGGATAGACCGGGCGGTGACCCAGAATCCCTCTCCGATGCTTAAGTGAGTCTCTCGTATGACTGGCAAGCAACAATCTCAAAAGTATATCGAACTCAACGTAAGTGATCTTAGGTGACCTCCTGCCCTTTTATAGGCAAAGAGGTGCCTCAGGTACCTGGCGAACCGTTAGGGGTGGTTAGCCCGTATCCCGCTTATCTCGACCACGATCCGTGTATCTTAACCACGTTCCGTGTATCTCGGCCACACCCCGCATATCTTGGCTTTATCCTCTGGTAACGAGTCCCGACTCCCGTCGAGGACTCCAGAGTTATCTCGTTGTGTCACCGCTCGGGGCCCCTCGTCATCGTGACAGGGCCAATCATTCTCAGGGATTCATCATCGGGGCCTACTTAAAGGCTTCTCGTCGGGAGCCTCCAGCTCCACTGTCGGGACCGACTCTGTTGGGACCTTATTTCGTCGGGACTCCCTTCATCGGGACCCTTCTCCTAGGTCATCTTGACCCTTACTCTGGGCCTGGTGGGCCTGTTTGCCGTTTCCTCGCCGTTAAAGGGCCTGACGGCTATAGTCGGACCCATCATTTGCCCCCAAGACATGAGGGACTTTTAGTTCGTCGTGTCTTCCAACTCCCGATTTTCCAATACTAGAGTCGGGGATCTGTTCATTGATTCAGTTACTCAGTTTTATCAGTCTTCTCCTCCACGTTTCCTCAGGGTTTTGTAGATAACTGCTATATCCCAAAGGTCTCTTCGGTTCTCTAGTGCATTAAATGCAGCAGATAATGGAGTGACGTTTTCGACCCACGTGCCTGATTTTTCGCGCCTGTCCTTTTCTGAAAAGTGCTTTTCAGGCTGTTTCATCATTACGCCCGTTGTCCTTCTGCACGTTTCATATCAACGGTCCAGATTAAGACTCTTCGACTTCGACGACTCGGATCGAAGTGTCCTTTCAACCGTCTTCTTCGACTATAAAACCCTAGCCACAGTCACAATTTAACTTTTACCGTCTTCGAATTCTCAAAAGTTCTCTGCGATTCCTCTGCAATTTCAAGCTCTGTGATTTCAAAGGTTTTTGGAGTCTTCTCCGATCATATTTCCGGCGACATCTCGTTCATCTCCTTCAACTTCTACTTCCCCATGTCTGGTAAGGAAGCACTCTTCGTTGTTTGTTTGTCCCCTTGTTTTTAATTTTTTCCAGAATCCCACTGTATTTTCTTGCCCTGGTTGCTTTTCAGACAGCGGTTCCAGCTCCGAGGGGAGAAAACCCTTTAACTTTGACTATGCTCCAAATGAAATTTCCACCACTGCTTATGATGCAGCTCTCCGAGAGGGTTGCATCACCATCACATGAGAACCTCGTTTCCCTTATCCTCGGCATCGTCCCTCGAGTGACCCTGAGGTTACTCGCCCCCAGAAAGGGAAGGTATTTGTCTCAACGGGACAAATATCAGCGGGGATCAGGTTTCCCTTCTGCGGTAACCTGGTCGAGCTGTGCCAACACTACCAAACACACCCTACTACCTTCTCTCCTCATGCCATCCGCATCTGGAACGCCTTTCAAGTCCTCTGTCTCCGACAGAAGTGGGTCTACAGCCTCCAGCTTTTCCGGACCTTCTATGGGCTGAAATGCAACGAGGCGGGGGTTTGCGCCTTTTACCCTCGGATGCCCAAATGGAGTAAGCAGCAGCTTGCCCGGCACGGTTGGACCAGTGACACCTGGAAGGTGGTCAAGGGTCGGGGACTCTTGATTGATACGGGGTCTGATAACAGTAGCTGGAAGAAGAGCTACTTCTTCATCCAACATTCTTCTATCCCTTGGCCTCGGTGGGAGGTGGCAGCAGACCCTCCGCCTGCTTTCCACTCCTATGCTGATGAGGACTTCGAGACTCTTCAATTGATCCAGCTTTATCGTTGGGGGGAGTCTTACACTCCTCTCAATGCTAACTCTCTGGTGGAGCGGGACCTGGTGCACGCCGGGGTCCGACTCCTCAGTATTGTCTCTGGGGGGCAGCTCTTCGACGGCCCTTCTAGCGTGGTCCCTTGGGTAAATTTCTAACCTTTTCTTCGTTTATTGTTTGCAGCCAAGAAGGTGTCTGTGCTGACCGATTTATTCCTTAAGCAGGGGGAGACCGATACTGTCCGCCCCTCGCGGAAGAGGAAGTCTGCCAAGAAGGCTGCTGCTGCCAGGTCGGGGTCTCCTTCAACGGAGCAGCCCAAGCGGCCACGGGTGGATCTGGACCAACTCTTCAAGGTCCAGAATGCTGAAGAAGGTAAACAACTCCGACTTGCTATTAAATCGTATAAAAAGATGGTTCCGTCGGACTTGATTTCCTCGACCAAGAAGGGCCGAATTGCTGATGTCAAAAGGATCCTTCGAGGTGAAACTCCCCGAGTCTTGAAGGCAGGCTACTATCACTACCGCGGGAAGGATCAATACGTCTCCCGTCGTATCATTTGGTGTAAGAATCCTGATGAACTCCCTGACTACCTATCTGAAGCTCTTCATCCTCCAGGTGCAGGTCGCTCGGGAGCTTCCTCGGGTGCTGCAGCTTCTACAGATGCACCACCTTCAGCGGGGGTGCCTTCCTCAGCTGGAGAGAAGGCACCATCTGGTGAACAGTTTCGCCAGGTGGAGACTCTGGACTCTTCCGAGGAGACCGGCGGGGTTGACCCCCATCAGCAGCGTCGGAAGGCGGGGCAATCCCCCTTGAAACCAACCCCTCAGGGGCAGCCTCCCTCGTCTTCTCCACAGCAGCGGGAGCTCTCTCCTATCCATGACTTCTCTCCCTCCCCTGTCCGGGCCGAGACGGAGATGTGCCCTTCTCTTCCCCGTCCCATCTCTCCCCTGGCTCTTGATGGGGACTTCTACAGGCCCTTCAACTCTTCACAGGCTGATGCCCCCTGGGCTCCGATCCAGACGCTCCAGGGAGTCCCGCTCACGCAAGGGGAATAGGACCAAGAGCTGGCCCTGCATCTGCTGGCGGGTTCCATCCTGCCCTCTATGCGACATCCGATCCACCTCAATCGGACGCATATGCAGCGGGACGTCAGGGATATGGCTGTCCGCCGCATCGAGGTGAAACTTCGCTTTTTCCTTGTTGATCGATAAATCGGGTCTTTTGTCCTTCTAACACTTTTTCCTTTTGATTGCAGGAGCTCGGGGATTACAACCGCCTCATCGGGTACGTCATTGCCTATGATGAGGCCCGGGAGCGGGACCGAGGAGTCCGCGAGCAGCTTCAGGCGGATCTCAAGGCCTCCCAGTCTTCGCGGGGGAAGCTGGCCAAAGAGCTGGCTGCCCTTAATGAGAAGATTCGGGGCCTTGAGCAGCAGATCGCTGACTTCGAGGGGCTCTTGAGGCAAGAGCGGCAAGAGCGGGGGGCTCTCGTGGATCGGCTGACCCAGGAGAAGAAGGCCGCCGAGGACCAGCTGGTCCTCGAGAAGAAGGCTCTGGAGGAGCTGATCGCGGGGTTCCCGGCACGGCTGGCCGAAGCGGAGGCCAAGGGTCGGGAGGACTATCGAAGGTCGGAGGGCTTCCAAGCTGACGCCATGAAGTTCTTTGGCGCGGAGGTGGAGAACACTCTCTTCAACGCCGTTGAGGAGCTCCACCTGGAGTACGGGGACGCCATCAATTTCGACAAGTCTCCTTCCCTTGCTCCCTTTGCGAAGAAGTACTTTGCTCTTTCCGAGGAGAGTGATGGGGGGAGTACCCCCGTAATTGTCGAGGATGCCTCTGAGCTTCCAAGTGCAGACGCCCCGATAGCCAATCCTCCCGAAGCCAATCCTGTGGACCCCTCTGCTGCTGCTGACAAGGACCAAGCTTGAATGCTTTTATCTTTCAGAGTCCTTGTATTTTCTTCTCTTGCGTCGTCGTCGGGCCTTCGAGCCCTTTATCAATATTAGACTCCTTTAATTCCGATCTTTTGTTGTCTTTCGTCTTTCCCGACTATTTAACAACTTGCACCACTTAAGGCGACTTAACCTTGTCACTTAAGACGACTTAATTCTTGGCAGTCGAAACTTCGATACTTACGAATTTCTCAGACGTCCTCCCGACGATTTAATAACTTGCACCACTTAAGGCGACTTAATATCGTGCACCACTGAAGGCGCCTTTCGTCGTGCACCACTGAAGGTGACTTTCGGATACTTAGAGTAAACCTAAGTATTGTGCACCACATAAGGCGACTTTCATCGTGCACCACTGAAGGCGACTTTCATCGTTCACCACTGAAGGCGACTTTCATCGTGCACCACTGAAGGCGACTTTCATCATGCACCACTGAAGGCGACTTTCATCGTGCACCACTGAAGGCGACTTTCATCGTGCACCACTGAAGGCGACTTTCATCGTGCACCACTGAAGGCGACTTTGATCGTGCACCACTGAAGGCGACTTTCATCGTGCACCACTGAAGGCGACTTTCATCGTGCACCACTGAAGGCGACTTTTACACTTAGCATAAATCTAAGAACAACTCTTATTTTGGAAGCAACCTCTTTATTAATTGGCATAAGATAAGCTTACATCGAATTAAACGATAAACAGCATACACCACTTAAGGCGATTTTACATCGGGCACCACTTAAGGCGACTTTCTCGGGCACCACTTAAGGCGACTTTATCGGGCACCACTTAAGGCGACTTTATCGGGCACCACTTAAGGCGACTTTCTTCAAGCATGGTGTTTCTTCAAGTGTTCGCCACTGAAAGAATGCTTTAACGTTCTGCCATCGAGGTCTTCCAACTTGTATGCGTTAGGAGCTGGCATCCCCACGACCTTATAAGGTCCTTCCCATTTTGGTGACATCTTTTTGATTCAGTCCAAAAGGGTGAACTCGTTGCGACGCCAAACCAGCTCCCCGACGAAGAACTGTCGGGACTTCACTCGCCGATTATAGTACCTGGCCGTCGCTAAGCGCATTCGTGCTTGGACTTCATCGGCCTCCCGCCTCTTTTCTTCAAGTAGGTCCAAGTCCAGACGCCTCACTTCATCGTTTGTTAGGGGCTCGTAATATCTCATCCGATGGGATGCCACAGCTACCTCCACAGGGGCGACAGCTTCCGTGCCATAAACAAGGCCAAACGGAGTCTCCCCTGTTGATCGTTTGGGTGTCGTTCTAACAGCCCAAAGTACATTTTCCAGTTCGTTCAGCCATTTGCCCTTTAAGGCATAGACCCTCTTCTTCAGGCCATCCATCACGATTTTGTTGGCTGACTCCACCTGACCATTGGTCTGAGCATGGCGTACGGAGGCGGTCCGATGCTCAACGTTTAGTTCTTCCAGATACTCTCTCACCTGAGAGCCGTTAAACGGTGGGCCATTGTCGCTGATCACCACCTTAGGAATCCCGTATCTGGACACGATGTGGATTTGGAGGAACTTGACGATCTGGTTCCCCGTTGTTCTGGCCAATGCCTTTGCCTCTATCCATTTCGAAAAATAATCGATAGCTACAAGTAAATACTTACATTGTCCTTGTGCTTGTGGAAGAGGTCCCACCAAGTCGATGCCCCACTGCGCGAAGGGCCAAGCGCTCTTGATGGATGTCAGGTTAGCAGCCGGAGCCACGATACTCGGGGCGTAACTCTGGCACGCGTCGCATGATCGGACCAACGCCGTTGCTTCTTTGTTCATCGTGGGCCAATAGTAGCCTAAGTTCAACACCTTCCTCAAAATGGATCGGGCCCCTTCGTGACAAGCCGCGATCCCCTCATGCATTTCCTTCAGGATCCGATTGGTGTCGGGTTCTGCTACACATTTCAGGTACGGAGTCGAGAACCAGCCCTTCTTGTACAGCTGATTGTCCAGCATCACATAATTAGACGCGATCCGACAGATCCTGTCTGCTGCTACCTTATCCTCAGGGACTGCCCCCGTAGTCAGATACACGACTATCGGGGTCATCCAAGTGGGCTCCTCCTCCGATTTTGCTTCAATGGTGCACACCTGCGTGGGGTCGATGTTTGACAGGATCACCTTCTCCAGGAAGTGCACCTTCCGATTTTCTTCTAAGGGTGCCCCCAGGGCAAATTTGCTCAAGGCGTCTGCCTCTACGTTCTCCTCCCTCGGGATAGGCTCGATATCGAAACTTTTGAAGCTTTCTCTCATGGTTTGTACCTCTCGCAGATACTTCTTCATTATCGGGCTCCTTGCTTCGTATCGCCCTTGAACCTGGTTCACGATTAACGCCGCGTCGCACTTCACTCTCAAGTGATTGATTCCAGTGCCTTTAGCGATTTTTAGGACCGTGATAAGAGCTTCATACTCCGCTTCGTTATTTGTTGCCTTGAATGTTAAAGCCAAGGCATATCGGAGCGGTTCACCTTCACCCGGTGGTATCAAAAAGAAGCCCGCTCCTGATCCGTCTGAACTTGCGGAGCCATCCGTGTACATTTCCCAGATATTTTCTTTGTTTGGCTGTTCTGATTGCTCTGCCCTCTCTGGTTGTTCTTCTATCGGGACCTCCGTGGTTGCCCCCTCTACAGGGCCCGTTTCTTCTAGATCGGGGGCTGTAGATTCTGCTATAAAGTCCGCCAATGCCTGACCCTTGATTGCCGTTCTTGGAGCAAAGTGTATTCGAAACTCACTGAGCTCTACTGCCCATTTCACCAATCTCCCCGACGCATCCGGTCGGCTCAAAAAATGTTTCAAAGGCTGTTTCGTTAGCACAGTGATCTCATGTGCGTGGAAACATGGCCTTAGCTTCCGAGCAGTAATTATCAACGAAAAGAGGTACTTCTCAACGGCGGGATAGTTCAATTCAGATTTGGCAAATGCCTTGCTTACATAATAGACGGGGACTTGATTACCCTCGACAACCTTTACTAACACAGAGCTAATTGCAAATTCAGAAACAGCCAAATAAAGGAAGAGTGGCTCGCCTGGAACCGGTTTCGCCAGCGGCGGGAGTGTGCGAAGATGCTGTTTGAGTGCTTGGAACGCCTCTTCACATTTGGCGGTCCATTCGAATTTTTTGTTGGCCCTCAAGACTTCAAAAAATGGCATTGATCGGTCGCTGGCTTTGGACAAGAAGCGGTTCATTGCAGCTAGTCGGCCATTCAGTACTTGCACCTCCCGATGGTTTATCGGAGACTGCATCTCCTCGATTGCCCTCAGCTTCTCAGGGTTCACTTCAATTCCTCTTTGGCTCACCATGAAGCCCAAGAACTTCCCTGAGTGGACTCCGAAGGCGCATTTCGTCGGGTTCAAGCGAACTTGATGAAGCCTCATCCGCTCAAACGCCATGGTAAGGTTGTGCACGTGATCCTCGGATTGTCGGGACTTCACCAACATATCATCCACGTAGGCTTCCATGGTTTCCCCCAGCATATCCCCAAACAGTTTGTTCACCATCCGCTGGTAGGTTGCCCCGGCGTTGATCAACCCGAAAGGCATGACATCGTAGTGATAGATGTCGCTGTCTGCATAAAACGCAGTGTGGGGGGCATCTTCCTTGGCCATCTTGATCTGGTTATAGCCCGAATATACATCCATGAAACTCAGCAGCTCATGTCCCGATGTGGCATCCACCAGCTGGTCAATCCTCGGGAGTGGATAGCAATCCTTTGGACAAGCCTTGTTAAGGTCGCGGAAGTCCACGCACATTCGCCACTTCCCGTTAGTCTTCTTTACCAGCACTGGGTTGGCGACCCAAGTCTGGAATCGGAGCTCCTTAATGAAACCAGCATCGAGCAACCTGCCCACCTCCTGCTGGATCGCGATCTTCTTATCCGTGCCCATCGAACGCCTCTTCTGCGTGATAGGCTTGATCGCGGGGTCTATCTTCAGCTCGTGCACGATCACGTCGGGGCTGATTCCTGGCATATCGCTGGGGGACCAGGCAAACAGCTCCTTGAACTCTTTCAACAATTCCACCAATTTTTGGGCTGTCTCCTCAGTTAGAGCAGACCCGATTTTCACCTTCTTCTGGGGTCCGTCGATCTCGACTTCTTTCAGATCTTCTACGGGGGCGGGACGCCCAAACTCTTCTCTGGGATCTGTGTCTGTCTGGAGGACAGTCATAGCCTCTCGCCTCCTTCTCCGGGTGGCATTAACATAGCATTTTCGGGAAGCCACCTGGTCGCCTTTGACCTCCCCGACTCCGTGATCGGTCGGGAGCTTCATCTTCTGGTGTACCGTCGAGGCAACCGCCATCAGGGGATTGATGGTGGTTCTCCCGATAATTGCGTTGTAGGTCCCCGCAGAATCAACCACGACAAATTCCACATTCCTCCTTTCTGACTTCCACCAGCTACCAAACTCCACTGGTAAGGTGATTACTCCCAGCGGGTAGGAAGTTGAGCCAGAAAACCCGACCATCGGGAAGTTTGCCTCCTTCAAATCTTTCTTCGTTTTCCCCATAGCTTCTAGCGCGTCCATGAACAGAATTTCGGAGGAGCTCCCTCCATCGATTAGGATTCTCTTCATTTCGAACCCATCTACATCCAAGGTTACCACCAGGGCATCGTCGTGCGGAGTCTCCACGCCTATGAGGTCCTCCGATAAGAAGGAGATCACCATCTCTTCCTTCAGGGTCCAAGATCGGGACCTCTTGCCCAGCACCACCGCTGTAGGGATCCTAGAGGCGTAAACCTCCTGAGCGGATGAGGTATCTCCTCCAGCGGCAAATCCTCCATGAATCACGTTGATGACTCGTCTTTCTTTGCGAACACCAGATGACTCTGGATCAGTTCTCTTCTTCTTCAGGGACCGATCGCGGGATCGGGAACGAGACCGCGATCGAGACCGAGAGCGGGACCTGCATCGTTTGTCCCCGACGAACTCCTTGAGCTTTCCCTTTTGGATTAGCTTCTCAATCTCCTTCTTCAGCTCCCGACAGTGGTTAGTGTCGTGGCCATTTGCGCGGTGAAACCGACAATAGCGATCTGTGCGGGACCCCAGGAATTCTCCATCTTTCTTTGGGGGGTATCTGGAGATACCTTGTCGTTCCATGACTGTCAGCACTTCTGCCATGGAACAGTTAAGAGGAATGTCGAGATCTTCCCGCTTATCCTTCCTTGGAGGACTTCTATCCTCCTTTCGACCAGAGCGACCTCGGTCCCGACTGCCCTCTGGTTTGCCCTTTGACTTACGATCATCGAAAGGCTTGCTTGACTGCTTCCCCTTGTTCGATTTCGGGGGCTCTAGTTCTCCCGCGGCTATCTTTGACTCCTGGACATCAATCTGTCGCTTCACCCTCTTCTGCAAAGCCTCCATATTCCACAAAGCCTTCTCAGCCACGCTGTGCATCAAGTCGGAGCCATAGGGGGCTGTCAGGTTCCGAATAAATGTGCGGATGGTCTCGCCCTCCGAGATTTCCTCGTCTATCTCTGCTACGCTGGCTGTGTACCGCTGGTAATAGTGTGCCAGCGACTCGTCGGGCCTCTGCACCACCTGGGTTAGAGACCTCACGCTCTTCAACAATCGTCTGCGGCCCTGATATTGTCGAATGAAACGGTCGTGCATGTCCGCCCAACAGGTAATGCAGCCTGGGGGCAGGCTGAAGAACCAGGTCAGGGCTCTTTCTCCGAGTGTGTTTGGGAACAGTGTACACACTATATCTTCATTCGGGGCTCTACCCAGACACGCCATAAGATGCTTCTGGACGTGACGAACTGGATCTCCTTCGCCATCATATTCCTTAATCTCGGGGATACCCAGCCCAGGTGGGGCGAGGGTGTCTATTAGTCGGGGAACGAAGGGATGAGTGGATCGATCCCTCAGTTCCGACACCAGCGGCTTCTGTTCTCCCATACAGATGTTCACGATCTTTACCACCTGGTCGGGAGTGATGGAACCATTCAGGGGAATGGACCTGTGCTGTACTGGTCCTGGCCCATCAACCACGAACCTTTCCGGCTGACCGGTTGCCCTACCTCTGTCCTGGCCTCGGGGCGGGGATTCCTGTGCATTCTGACCCTCTGTTGGTAGGGTTGCTTCCTCCAGCGGGGGCATCTCCTCCTGCCTCCTGGCAGCCTCCCTTCGGTCCAAGAGAGCCTCGACAGCCGCCAGAAACATGGGCATGGCTTCGGCCACGGCCCTCGTCAAATCTGCAGCCGGGGGAGCCTCCTGCCCCCTGTTATCCTGGTGTTGAGGGGCAACGTCTTCGGGATGCGATCCATTGTGTCCTCCTGTCTGGGAGAGCTCAGCCGGGGGATGGTTCTGGTTTTCCTCTTGTTCCGGTACTGAATTCAGGTTCGTTGCAGTGGGGTGACGGGAACCACCGGATTGTCCTCTCTTGTTCTTGCCAGCCGCCATCGATCGAGTAGAAGGCATATCAGATTTTTGTTGGATTGCCACAGACGGCGCCAATGTTGGATCACGGTGGAACTCCGGTACGGATCTTGACGGCAATCCTAGCTCCTTTGCTCCACGTAATCCTGCAAGAGGGGATAGACCGGGCGGTGACCCAGAATCCCTCTCCGATGCTTAAATGAGTCTCTCGTATGACTGGCAAGCAACAATCTCAAAAGTATATCGAACTCAACGTAAGTGATCTGAGGTGACTATCCTGCCCTTTTATAGGCAAAGAGGTGCCTCAGGTACCTGGCGAACCGTTAGGGGTGGTTAGCCCATATCCCGCTTATCTCGTACACGATCTCGCGTATCTTAGCCATGCCCCGCGTATCTCGGCCACGATCCGTGTATCTTAACCACGTTCCGTATATCTCGGCCACGCCCCGCATATCTTGGCTTTATCCTCTGGTAACGAGTCCCGACTCCGTCGGGGACTCCAGAGTTATCTCGTTGTGTCACCGCTCGGGGCCCCTCGTCATCGTGACAGGGCCAATCATTCTCAGGGATTCATCATCGGGGCCTACTTAAAGGCTTCTCGTCGGGAGCCTCCAGCTCCACTGTCGGGACCGACTCTGTCGGGACCTTGCTTCGTCGGGACTCCCTTCATCGGGACCCTTCTCCTAGGTCATCTTGACCCTTACTCTGGGCCTGGTGGGCCTGTTTGCCGTTTCCTCGCCGTTAAAGGGCCTGACGGCTATAGTCGGACCCATCAATCGCGTCAAACTTGGTGGAGGTTCTCTTGGTACCACTATTTATGTCCCTATAAAATTTGAAGCGATTCCGAGATGGTTGCGCCGGGAGTGCGTTTGCCAAGCACTTGCCCACGTCTAGAAGGCTTGGCCGTGGGATTTTCCCACGCCTGGACAGTGCCTTGCCCGTGCATGGACAGTGCCTGGACCGTGCCTGGACAGTGCATGGACAGTGCCTTGGCATGGCGGGTGGGCGATTACCAAAAGTTGCGTTTCAATCGATTCTTTGGATGTGTTTCGACTAATATGTTGTGAAAACATGTTAGAAGGCATCCAAACTTGGTTCGGATGATTTGGTGATTTTTTACGAATATTTGAATTTTTCGGGTTTTTGGCTCGTAAAATTGAGAAAAAATAGTAATTCTCGAGATAATGGCGTGAAATTTGGTGGAGGTGCTCTTGGTACCACTAGTGACGTCCCTACAAAATTTGAAGCGATTCCGAGATGGTTGCTCCGGGAGTGAATTTTGCCAAGCACTTGCCCACGCATGGAAGGCTTGGTTGTGGGATTTTCCCACGCCTGGCAGCCTTGGTTGTGGGATTTTCCCATGCCTGGCAGCCTTGGCTGTGGGATTTCCCCACGCCTTGACAGTGCCTTGGCATGGCGGGTGGGCGATTCCCAAAAGTTGCGTTTCCATCGATTCTTTGGATGTGTTTCGACTAATACGTTGTGAAAACATGTTAGAAGGCATCCAAAATTGGTTCGGATGATTTGGTGATTTTTTACGAATATTTGAATTTTTCGGGTTTTTAGCTCGTAAAATTGAGAAAAAATAGTAATTCTCGAGATAATTGCGTGAAATTTGGTGGAAGTGATCTTGGTACCACTAGTGACGTCCCTACAAAATTTGAAGCGATTCCGAGATGGTTGCCCCGGGAGTGAATTTTGCCCAGCACTTGCCCACGCATGGCAGCCTTGGCTGTGGGATTTTCCCACGCCTGGACAGTGCCTTGCCCGTGCATGGACAGTGCCTTGCCCGTGCTGGACAGTGCATGGACAGTGCCTTGGCATGGCGGGTGGGCGATTACCAAAAGTTGCGTTTCAATCGATTCTTTGGATGTGTTTCGACTAATACGTTGTGAAAACATGTTAGAAGGCATCCAAACTTGGTTCGGATGATTTGGTGATTTTTTACGAATATTTGAATTTTTCGGGTTTTTGGCTCGTAAAATTGAGAAAAAATAGTAATTCTCGAGATAATGGCGTGAAATTTGGTGGAGGTGCTCTTGGTACCACTAGTGACGTCCCTACAAAATTTGAAGCGATTCCGAGATGGTTGCTCCGGGAGTGAATTTTGCCAAGCACTTGCCCACGCATGGAAGGCTTGGTTGTGGGATTTTCCCACGCCTGGCAGCCTTGGTTGTGGGATTTTCCCATGCCTGGCAGCCTTGGCTGTGGGATTTTCCCACGCCTTGACAGTGCCTTGGCATGGCGGGTGGGCGATTCCCAAAAGTTGCGTTTCCATCGATTCTTTGGATGTGTTTCGACTAATACGTTGTGAAAACATGTTAGAAGGCATCCAAAATTGGTTCGGATGATTTGGTGATTTTTTACGAATATTTGAATTTTTCGGGTTTTTAGCTCGTAAAATTGAGAAAAAATAGTAATTCTCGAGATAATTGCGTGAAATTTGGTGGAAGTGATCTTGGTACCACTAGTGACGTCCCTACAAAATTTGAAGCGATTCCGAGATGGTTGCCCCGGGAGTGAATTTTGCCCAGCACTTGCCCACGCATGGCAGCCTTGGCTGTGGGATTTTCCCACGCCTGGACAGTGCCTTGCCCGTGCATGGACAGTGCCTTGCCCGTGCATGGACAGTGCATGGACAGTGCCTTGGCATGGCGGGTGGGCGATTACCAAAAGTTGCGTTTCAATCGATTCTTTGGATGTGTTTCGACTAATATGTTGTGAAAACATGTTAGAAGGCATCCAAACTTGGTTCGGATGATTTGGTGATTTTTTACGAATATTTGAATTTTTCGGGTTTTTAGCTCGTAAAATTGAGAAAAAATAGTAATTCTCGAGATAATGGCGTGAAATTTGGTGGAGGTGCTCTTGGTACCACTAGTGACGTCCCTACAAAATTTGAAGCGATTCCGAGATGGTTGCCCCGGGAGTGAATTTTGCCAAGCACTTGCCCACGCATGGAAGGCTTGGTTGTGGGATTTTCCCACGCCTGGCAG